>CM075469.1:12430000-12847500 GCA_037950665.1 Hypophthalmichthys nobilis | reverse complement strand
GCCACTTAAGCTTTACAAGAAGAGGAAGTCACTCTTGTTTCCATTCAAACATTGCAGATTTTCACATAACATTTACTAATCAGAAGTAGAGCAGTAGAGCAGTTCTTGATGTTCATTTTTTGGGTGGCCATATTTCAGCAGCTTATTATAATGTTATAAGAAAATAGTTGTGACACCCGCTATCTACTATGAACAAATAATAATTATATATGTATATGTATAAGTATGTATATGTAAATAGTGATCTAGTCTAGTGAATTGTAAAATTCACACAAATTTCTTATTTTCTTAATATTTGGTTTAGTATGTCCCCTTATACTTTATTGACAGCAGCAGTCTTCATGGCATTTCCCTTTTTTATTTATTCAATATGCTAAAACCTGTTTATTTTCAGGATTTAAGTTGACTTTGGATCCCAATGTGAATCCCTCTGTATTTCTGTGCAATATTTTTGTTATATATTTATAATCTCTATAAGGTGTAGTGCCCATTATAACAGTGCTGTTGGGCTGTTTTTTTTTTTTTTTTTTGTAGTACAGCTCCATCACTGTTCCCATGGTGACAATGCCAGTGGTTCAATAGTTTCCATAGCGACTCATCTCTGTTCCTTTCCCTGATAGGACTGCTGGTCCGCTCTGATCTATGCAGCTAAAGAGGGGCATGTGGAGGTGGTGAAAGAGCTGCTGGAAAACAGTGCTTATATTGAGCAAAGAGACATGGTGAGAAAATCAAAAAGCTAAAGTTTGTATCAAAAGCATTACATCTGTTATTTAGTACCATAATCACATTTAAAAAAAGAACACATCCTTACGTTATCAAAACTTAATGAGGTGGCTTTGTGTTGTTCAGGGGGGTTGGACCGCCCTTACTTGGGCGTCGTATAAAAATAGAGTTGAGGTGGCCAAGATCCTGCTGGAGACTGGGGCAAACCCAAACACCACTGGACTGGTAAAGATGGAAAAACTTATCAATTGCCTTATCACATATGAGATAAGCACATATAATCCAAATTTAATATATGCAGTCATTGATTTATCATACATTTCATGTGGTTGCCTTTAGCAATACAGCGTCTACCCCATTATCTGGGCAGCCGGTAGAGGCCATGCAGAGATTGTGAAACTCTTGCTGGAGCATGAAGCTAAAGTCAACTGCTCTGATAAGGTGAGCTAAAACAATCCTTCCTAACTGTGATTAAATAAATATTCTGAGTTGAATTCAAGCTTCCATTGTAAGTGCATTGTTCTGTTTTTACAAACCAAAGTCAACATTATTTTCTCTGGTAATCGACAGCATTCCACAGTTGCTGTCCGTAGATTTAATTTCTGTTAAACTGGAAATATTCCTTTAGTAATTTTACTGGTAAAAAATATTAAAGGTAAAGACCAGCATATTTAACTTTTTCTTCTTTTAGTATGGCACCACCCCACTGATCTGGGCTGCTAGAAAGGGTCACTACGACTGCGTGATGCACCTGTTGGAGAACGGAGCTGATGTTGACCAGGAGGGGGCGGTATGTGCTCATCATTTAGCACAGTGGTTCCTACTCAACCTTTTGTCTTTAAGGCTCCCTATTGTCCACAATAATTTTCGAAATGCCATATGACTTTTCCATTTTGTTATTTTACTAGATAAGGATTAATAATTTTTTTTTTACCTACAATTACTACCCAGTAAAAAATATTTTAGAGCTTTTGCTATAAGTAGAAAAACTATGTAATGCTGATTTAGAAGCATTACATCAGTAGCCAGAGGGACTGTTTGTCTTATTTTATTAATCTTTCCCACTCAGAACTCCATGACGGCACTGATCGTAGCTGTGAAGGGAGGATACACAGAGGTGGTTAAAGAGCTTCTGAAGAGGAATCCTAATGTAAACATGACTGATAAGGACGGAAACACAGCTCTCATGATCGCAGCTAAAGAGGGCTACACTGAGATTGTGCAGGACCTGCTCGATGCTGGCACATACGTCAACATCCCAGACAGGGTGGGTTGAACCTCACAATAAACCTTACAAATGGAAATTTGTAAAACTGATTTACTGAATGAGAAAGACCTGGCATATGATGTATGTTCATTGTGTGTTGTGTTTTAAACCTCTAGAGTGGAGACACTGTGCTGATTGGTGCTGTGAGAGGTGGGCATGTTGAGATTGTGAGGGCACTACTGCATAAGTATGCAGACATCGACATAAGGGGCCAGGTAACATGCCTGTTTCATCATATACGTTAAAATACTTTAACCTAGGGCTGCATGAGAATGGTTAAACAGATAATCATGATTATTTCGCTCAAATTAAGAACAAGATTATTTTGTCATTTGAGAAATTTCTTTGTACATTTCATCAGAATTATTGCACTTTCATGTTAGCACAAAAACAACAGAACATCAACTCATTTGCAGAGTTTATTTTACCTAGGGATGCACCGATTATGATTTTTCATGGATTCCTATTCTGATTTTTTTTCTACAAGCAAATGGGCCGATTCTGATACCGGTTGCAGATTTTTTTTTCTTTTGTTTAGGCAAAATTTTGTTGTTTATTTGCTCTGTTACAGGCTAAACTGGCCTTGAACAAAAAAATTCTACAACCATTTGAAATGCTGCATTTTAATCGCAATCCAAACAAAGATGTACACATGTAGAATGAGCAGTTGTTTTTTTTTTCATTTAAATTAGTTCCCTTCAGAGATACATCCATATAACCCACCCTCAATTCAATATTTATACTTTACTTCCTATATTCCTATATCTTTCTTTCTATATTTCGAGCATCATGAACAGTGAGCTTGCTGTGCCTGGTACAGTATTTGATCTGCTAGCGCATCCGTGTTCTCTTTGCATCTGTCTTCAGCATGTCCTGTCTCTGGCCTGTGTTAACGCTTTTGTTTACAGACAGAAAAAATCGGAGCACAGAGGATGCATAAGAGCATTTAATCAGCAAACACATTCACAAACTATGTGGTCGAGACCTTGTGACGATACACATATTAAACTTTGTATTTAAGCAGAATATCGCTGTGGAAATCAGTAAACTCCAACATAAATGTTTTTTGTTGTTTCAGATCGTCAAAGTCTGAAAATTTATTAATTTAAGGTCTAGTTCACACGTACACAAGTACACGAGTTTTTCCTCCTTCGTTTTACAAAAAAATTGCATCCACATGAAAACACGCTATGAAGCCCCGTCAAGAGAATGGCAAACCAACAGGTGGCGGCGATATAACCCTAACCGTAAAGCCATGTTGGCCAATCAGAAGCCTGGAAAAAAGGTTATTACCGTTTGCGGTTCTGACGTCACAAGCCAAAATCTCCGGTTTCACCGTCTACACAACAACACTGCAACCGGAGTTTCTAATAATCTTCACCCTGGCAGGAGTTTTCATAAAAGTTCGGTTTCAGTGAATGGATAGCTGCATTTGCATGTGGACGAACAGCCAAACCACATAGAAAAAGCTGCGGTTTTGAAAATACCTGTGTTTGTGTGGACAGGGCCTAGGAGAAAAGTTCTGATTAGGGGATTCAGGCTCTTGACATCTGGCAACCCCAAGTTTAAAAGCTTGTGGATGTATGCTACCTGTGCAAGATAACGGAAATGTTCAAAAAAAAAAAAGATTGCATTTTACCAGCAGGTCAATATCACATATGATTATACTTAATTTATCGAAAGAAGCATAAATTATGATTGATTAAAGTATGATTAATTGTGCAGCCCTTCTTTAAACAGCAAATGAGAGATGTATAAAAGTTATGTGAAGTTCAAATGACACTACTGTTTTTTTTTTTGTTTTTTTTTATTATTACAGGAAAATAAGACTGCTCTCTATTGGGCAGTAGAGAAAGGCAATGCAACCATGGTTAGAGACATACTGCAGTGCAACCCAGACACGGAGACCACCACTAAAGTAAAGAACAGCAAGACTCATGTTAAAGAGATTGTTTTACTGTTATGAGCCAGTCTTGAGTCTGTATTTTTGTGTATGTAGGATTCTGAGACTCCACTAATCAAAGCCACCAAGATGAGGAACATAGAAATAGTGGAGCTGCTGCTGGACAAAGGGGCCAAAGTGTCTGCAGTGGACAAGGTAAAACATCAGTCACAATTTCATGTACTTAATTCACATGATGAGACTATATTGCACTTTAAGCCTCTGCTCTCTTTGGCTACAGAAAGGGGACACCCCTCTTCATATCGCCATACGTGGACGGAGCCGCAGGCTGGCTGAGCTCCTCCTCCGTAACCCTAAAGATGGCCGCCTCCTCTACCGGCCCAACAAGGCTGGAGAGACACCCTACAACATCGACTGCAGTCACCAGAAGAGCATCCTCACCCAGATTTTTGGAGCTCGTAAGTCTGGGACTAGACTAGGGGTCAACTATTGATTAACACTCATCATTAGGAATGGGTATCAATACAGATTTCCTGATTCAGTTACATTCTGATTCTCAAACTCTCAATTCAGTTCTGAATTCAATCCTGTTTGATTCCATTTCGATTCATTTGGGTTTATTCTGAGTTTGATTCTGTTTGATTCCATTCTGATTCATTTGGCTTATTTCAGTTATAATGACTTTCTTGCATATAAAATAAATGATCTCTCTCTGCAAATACGGGACAGTGTTTCAGACTGATTTAAATCATTAATCCATCTTTTTAAACTGTTCATTAAAAGAACCGACTCAAAAGAGTCATTCATTTTGGCAGTGAAGTTGCACTGGGGTTGCACTTTGTTTTTAGTTCATATCAATGAAAAGAACTGACACGTAAGAGTCATTTGTTCATGAATCTGACTAAATGGACTCAATTGTAGGTTTGTTTCTTTATTGTCCACTTGTGGTACACAGTCTTATTGATCTACAATAACCAGAGACTTGCTCTGTGCAGTTCAAAATCTAAATAAGTACACATATATTTTGAATTACTGTAGTTGCATGTCAACATTAAATTATACTACATTCACTGTGTATGTTATGAATGACCTGTGTGTATTTTTGCCCCTCTCTATGTTGTCCCCTTCAGGACATCTGTCCCCCACAGAGTCAGATGGGGACATGCTGGGCTATGACCTGTACAGCAGTGCTTTGGCAGACATCCTGAGTGAGCCCACCATGCAGCCGCCCATCTGTGTGGGTCTGTACGCCCAGTGGGGAAGCGGCAAGTCCTTCCTGCTCAAGAAACTAGAGGGTGAGCGTTATTTAAAATCACTCAGCTTAAACAAGGAAAGTGACCTGAAAAGGATATTTTAAAGCAAAGTTTACTCATGTACAGCATGTACCTACTTAGCTTTTTAGCTATTTCTGAGCTTGAAATGTTTAATAGAGCTCAGTTCACTGCATCTGGTGTATATTTATTGGTGGATAAATCTTCATATTTCTTTCTCAGATGAGATGAAGACATTTGCAGGTCAGCAGGTGGAGCCGTTGTTCCAGTTTTCCTGGCTGGTTGTGTTATTATCGCTCCTGCTGTGCGGCTCTGTAGCACTAGTGCTTGGCTTCACTGTGGATCCCAAGCTGGCTATTGCCATCTCTCTCAGCATCCTAGCACTACTTTATGTGTTCTTTGGTAAGAAAACATTTCCACTATTCAGTTTCCAAACATAAGTTCTTTATTCATGATAAAAATCTGTACTTTTGGTCATAATTGAATTATGATCGATATCAAATTAGACAAAATTAAATTAATAGCCCTTGAAAGGTATAGTGAATGTGTATATATATCTCTACACAGTGGTTGTGTACTTTGGGAGCAGGCGTGAGGGTGAGAGTTGGAATTGGGCGTGGGTCATTAGCACCCGTCTGGCCCGACACATTGGATACCTGGAGCTTCTGCTCAAACTCATGTTCGTCAACCCACCAGAGCTGCCGGAACAGACCACCCGCGCTGCCTGTCAGGTAATTACCCACACTGCATAAACCGTAAAGCCATTAAAATGAGGTCCTGTAACCTGTCCTAAGGGGTGGATGTGGACATGTGTGTCTTTGAATTCCACAAGGGGCAGGGGGCTACAGTCCTGCAGAGCTTAGCTTCAACCCTAATTAAATGCACCTGATCAAGCTAATCAAGTCTTTCAGGATTATTTGAAAAATACAGGTATGTGTGTTGGAGCAGGTTTGGGTTTAAACTCTGCAGGGATGTGGCCCTCCAGGAACTGAGTTTGGCACTTGCCTTAGGGTGTCCCATTTGTCATTTTATGCTCAAGAGCTCCAACGACGAGCAGTTGATGTGCCCCTTTGAGAAAGTTTCACTGGGACTTCACTGAAATCTATTAGCCAATAATTCAAGACACTTAAGTGTGAAGGGCAGCATAAGAAAGTAGTAACAGCACTGTAAATAACCGTTTTTAATTAACTCTTTTTCTGTCAGGTTTCTGTTCACAGACTATAACAGGTTATCTAGTGTGGGTGGCGAGACGTCCATGGCTGAAATGATCGCTACTCTCTCGGATGCCTGTGAGAGAGAGTTTGGCTTTTTGGCCACCAGACTTTTCAGAGTCTTCAAAACTGAGGAGACTCAAGGTAAAGGCCACTTAACCATTCACGACTATAAAGGATCTATAGGGCAACTATTATATCTATATTTACATAATTTATTGTTGTGTCCATGTCTACTCTCAGGTAAAAAGAAGTGGAAGAAGACATGTTGCATCCCATCCTTTGTTATCTTCCTCTTCATATTGAGCTGCTTGATCGTGGGGATGGCCCTGCTGGCAGTCTTCAAGGTGGATGGGCAAAACCAGACAGCGAATGCAGTGCTGGTTTCCATGGCGAGTGTTGTTGGGTTGGCGCTGTTGCTTAACTGTCGCACCTGGTGGCAGGTGACAGACTCAGTGCTGAACTCCCAGAGGAAGAGGCTGCACAGTGCCGCCAACAAGATGCACAAGCTGAAAAGTGAAGGCTTTATGAAGGTTAGTTGACAGGCTTCTAGGTAACTTTTACACAGGGCTACATAGTGGTATTCATACTCATTGTTGCTGAGGGTGAATTTGTAATGTCAACTTTAACATAATGACGCACTTCTGACATTTTAGTCTTTCTGATACTTTTTTATCAGGTCTTGAAGAATGAAGTGGAGCTCATGGCTAAGATGGCCAAGACTATAGATGGCTTTACCCAGAACCAGACACGTCTAGTTGTCATCATTGATGGTCTGGACTCTTGTGAACAGGACAAAGTGCTACAGATGCTAGACACGGTGAGCATCAGCAGTTGTGCACAAAACATGTTCTTTCAGACAAACACAATCAGAGTTATTTAAAAAGAAATATCTTGGCTATTCCAAGCTTTATAATGGTAGTGAATGGGGCTCAAGGTTTTGAAGCTCAAAAAATTGCATCCATCCATCATAAAAGTCCATACGGCTCCAGGGGATTAATAAAGGCCTTCTGAAGTGAAGCGATGGGTTTTTGTAAGAAAAATATCCATATTTAAAACTTTATAAATCCGATGCATGATGTATTGATGAACAAGGAAGTGCAGAGGATAGAGCAAAACAAAACACTGGTCACAAATTAGAAGTCTTAACTGAGAATTTTTAAAGAGAAATGTCAGATTATTATAAGAGAAGAGGAGCTTGAGTTTGTTGCCCAGCCCTATTTGTTTGAATGGCGAGAGGCATCTAAGCCTGCACTAACACTGCACTTAACGTTCCAGGCCGTAGCACACATACGTCATATATGATGCAACTTCTTGAATGGAAGAAAACAGGAAGAAATACACAGTATCGCTAAGATACTGCCTAATATAGGCTATTTAAAATTTATGCCGCACAGCGATTTTCAAAAGCATGTATCAGAGGATTATTACAAAGGCAGCTGACGTTAATGGAGGAATTTGCAGCTTTACTCACAAACTACAATTCCTGTTCATCAATAAGGTGAGAATTAGACCCGTTATTATGGTTTATAAGGTTTTAAATATGGATATTTTTCTTACAAAAACCCATCGCTTCACTTCAGAAGGCCTTTATTAACCCCCTGGAATCGTATGGATTATTTTTAGAATGGATGGATGCACTTTTATGGGCTTCAAAATCTCAAGCCACATTCATAGCCATTATAAAGCTTGGAAGAGCCAAGATAGTTTTTTATATATTTCCAATTGTGTTTGTCTGAAAGAAGATAGTCATACACACCTAGGATGGCTTGAGGGTGAGTAAATCATGGGATAATTTTCATTTTTGTGTGAACTAACCCTTTAAAAATTAATAGAAATAACGAATGACGAATGAAAAATGACAAAATCACATAAAATGCATTTTTAGTGTTGAGCCAATCACCACTTTTGAGGCCTATATCAAAAACCTGTCAAAATTGTCATCCTGCTCAGGTGAGAGTGTTGTTCTCCAAGGGTCCTTTCATCTCTATCTTCGCCAGTGATCCTCACATCATCATCAAAGCCATTAACCAGAATCTAAACAGCGTGCTGCGTGACTCCAACATCAACGGCCATGACTACATGCGCAATATTGTCCACCTGCCTGTCTTCCTCAACAGCCGCGGCCTCAGCAGTGCAAAGAAGATGTGTGCGCCCACTCCTGCTAATGGAGAGACTGGGAACTCTGAGGGTTTGTATTACCATCGGATAAAGGGGGCCTGTTTCAAATAGTAGTCTTCCCAGAGTTTTGATATACACTACCGTTCAAAAGTTTTAGATTGGTAAGATTTTTTAATGTTTTTAAAAGTAGTCTCTTCTGCTCACCAAGGCTGCATTTATTTCATCCAAAATATAGCAAAACCGTAATATTGTGAAATATTTTTACAATTCTTTGAATATATTTTAAAATGTAATTTATTCCTGTGATGGCAAAGCTGAATTTTCAGCATCATTACTCCAGTGTTTAGTGTCACATGATCCATCAAAAATCATTCTATGCTGATTTGCTGCTCAAGAAACATTTATTGTTATTATCAATGTTGAAAACAAATGTGTAAATTTTTCCGTATTCTTTGATGAATAGAAAGTTCAAAAGATCAGCATTTATCTGAAATAGAAAGCTTTTGTAACATTATAAATGTCTTTACTGTCACTTTTGATCTATGTAATGCATTCTTGCTGAATAAAAATACATATATATTTTTTTAATTACTGGCCACAATCTTTTGAACGGTACTG
This sequence comes from Hypophthalmichthys nobilis, assembly GCA_037950665.1. Classification (NCBI taxonomy): domain Eukaryota; kingdom Metazoa; phylum Chordata; class Actinopteri; order Cypriniformes; family Xenocyprididae; genus Hypophthalmichthys; species Hypophthalmichthys nobilis. The sequence continues at coordinate 12,838,386 of CM075469.1, read as the reverse complement.
TACAATATGTAGCCAAACATTTCTTGTGTTTTATGCTACTCTAACCCTGTTCTGACTAACATGTATTTTCAAAGTACTTTTTCTATCCTCATTGAAAGTGCTGCGTGACAAAAATCACAACCAATCAGAGCATATTTGGTGGTGCTTACAAAGCCATTTTCTTAACATTTTCTTATGATATAGGTTGGCATGAGGAGTTGGACAGAAAGTTGTCCCAGAACAGCCTGGGTGACCAGACCAAGTTTGGCAGTAAAACAACTCTTAACCGCAGGGTAAGCTGATCAATATGCTGCTTTGTTCTGTCAGAGGGTTACTTATATGATAATAATTAGGGCAATTTTATATGATGTTTGCAGTAGAATGATGATTTGAACTCCAAAGACAAACTGAATTGTTCGTCCTATCTGGCAGTCCCATGGTTTGCGCTTGTGCAGTTTGTCTGACTGTAATCCAATGAGAGTAATGTTCTACTAAATGATGTGGTCATATCACAAAACGTTTCCAAATGTTTCCCTTGACGTTTCCTTCTCTGTATTCCTTGATGCTATTGATTTTGAGTAATAAGCATGATTTAAATCTAGCTGATCTCTCCTTAGGATACTTATCGCCGTCGACAGATGCAGAGGTCAGTTACGCGTCAGATGTCCTTTGACCTCACAAAACTGCTCGTAACTGAGGACTGGTTCAGTGACATCAGCCCTCAGACTATGAGGAGACTGCTCAACATTGTGTCAGTCACAGGTTAGCATTCACGCTTTAAGGTCAACATGAAATCATATATGATCATGTTCATAAAAGTGTTTTATCATTGCATGTTATTCCAAAGAAAAAATTCTAAAATTTAGTAACTTGCTCTTCCTCTGAAATAACTTTCCTTTTCCACTGACGTCACTTGAACCATTAGGTAATGTTAACCAATAGGTCTTGTTTTGTCTGGTTAGTAATGGCCACCTTTCACAATCCAAATGGAAAATGTTTTCTTATTGACCCTATTTTTTTTCTTTTTTAATATCAGTTTAATATCAGGCAAAACAATTTACAAATGTCTCAGCATTGAGATTTTATTAAATAATTTTATCCAGCTAGGATACAATAAATGTATCAAAAGTGACAGTAAAGACATTTATACGTTACAAAAGATTTCTTCTGCTGTTCTTTTGAACTTTCTATTCATCATAAAATCCTGTAAAAAATGTATAACCATTTCCACAAAAATATTGAAAAAATTATTTTACAAATATACAAGCTGTTTTCAACATTGATAATAATAAGGAATGTTTCTTGAGAACCAAACCAGCATATTAGAATGATTTCTGAAGGGTCATTTAAAAAATTAAAAAAATTAAAATATTACTGACCCCAAACTTTTGAACAATTTTGTATGCAGTCACTATAATGGAATATAAACTTTTAGATATGAAATGATCAAGTCGGAACATGCAGTACTCATGAAAAGCTCTCCTCTTGTTTAGGCCGCTTGTTGAGGGCCAATCAGATAAGTTTTAGCTGGGACCGGCTTGCGTCCTGGATCAACCTGACTGAGCAGTGGCCATATCGTACATCCTGGCTCATATTGTACCTAGAAGAGACAGATGGCATCCCAGATCAGAACACTCTGAAAACCATCTATGAAAGGTAGGGACTTTTAAAGAAATATTTTAAATATCACATGATACTATGCTAATTTTCACCACAGGCTTTATCACAGTAATTTTGTAGCCCTTTCAAAATGCCATCAGATTGCCAGAAACATTATACTTGCTGTTTTTTTTTTTTTTTTTTTTTTTTTTAAACTTGAGATCAACAACTCAGATCATTGCTACTCAGTACAAAAAAGTATTTTATCAGAGTAACCTTATGTAATGCTTGTTTTGTCATGTAAGATTTTTTTTTGCATGTAGTTTGTTCGTTAGCCCATTAGGGTTCCTAGAGAAAAATGTCCCCTTTGGGAAGCTTCCTGGAAACGAATAATGGGAGGCCACAGAATGTCAGATGAAGCCAAGGAAAGCAGGCCCAGATCATTAGATAGGCTTCCCTATGGTGATTAGTCAGATGATGCTATTCATGTAAGACTTGTGTCATTGCACAGATATGTCATGCTGTCGGATATGAAATGATTATGGAATGTACTGACTGCACTGATGTTGTTTACTTCTTCACACACACAGCAGTTCTTGTTGTGCCCAAATTATAAAGAGAGAAGTAAATGCGTTCGCAGCATGGGTGTATTCTGACATTTTGATGGGTTTATAGAGCATTTTTTAAAAACCCTTAGGTCTGTTTAAGTGAAAACATATGAAGTTTGTGGTTTTATGAAGAGGTTTGGCATCCAAACCATCAGTAATATTGCTGTATTGTGTTGATACTGGCTGTCTGCACACTCCTTCCACTCTTAAAGCAGTCCGTGCCTCAGAAACACAAAATGAAATGAAGATATTATGCTGCTAATGCTGAGTTATATCAGCATCATTTTCATTCTCAGTAAAACCATCATGTATTTGTTTTGTCTGGCAAGGCTCAGTGTAATTTATGCCAGGGTATGTTAAAACCAGTCATTCTCACAAGACCTGCATTGTTTTAGTAAAAATGTGATGGACGCTCCACACATGCTAAAGTAACTTTTACAACCTTAAAATATTAGTATTGTCTCATGTTTCTCAAATTGTATCTTTTATGTACTGCCTGACAGGATCTCCAAGAATATTCCGACCACTAAAGACGTGGAGCCATTGCTGGAGATAGATGGGGATGTCCGTAGCTTTGAGGTGTTCCTTTCTTCACGTACTCCAGTGCTTGCGGTTCGAGACATCCGCACCTTTCTCCCCTGCACTGTGAATTTAGATCCCAAACTCAGAGAGATTATTGCAGGTAAATATCTCTCTTTGAATCTAACCACATTTGATTCCAAACTACAGTAGCTGGCCACTATTGATTCTATTACTAGCTTAAAGGGTTAGTTCACCCAAAAATGAAATTTCTGTCATTAAGTTCTCACCCTCATGTCGTTCCAAACTTGTAAGATCTTTGTTCAAATTCGAGAGGTTTCTGAACTACTTATAGTCAGCAACGTCATAACAAATTTCAAGGCCCAGAGAGGTAGTAAAGACATCAATAAAATAGTCCATGTGACTACAGTGGTTCAACCTTAATGTTATGAAGTGATGAGAATATTTTTTGTGTGCAAAAACTGAACAAAAAAATGACTTTTGAAATTTGTTACGACGTTGCTGCCTATGGTTCGTTCAGAAACCACTCAGATTTCATCAAAAATATTTGTGATGACAGAATATAAAATATAGTGATGACAGAAATTTCATTTTTGGGTGAACTAACTCTTTAAGCTAGTAATAGAATAAATAGTGGCCAGCTACTGTAGGGTTTGCGAAAATTGCTCTTAGAAAATTATAAAAGATCATATAATATTTAAATTTACCTCAGTCGTTCCATGTTGTAAAGCATGTATTTCACAGTTTTTATCCCCGTATTCTCTTGTTAGATGTGCGTGCTGCACGGGAGCAGGTGAACATGGGTGGTGTCACCTATCCCACACTGCCTTTGCAGGAGGGCCGTCCAATTTCAGTCTACAGCCAGCAGTCCTCGGCCTGCTCCCCTACTGCCTCCTACAACGGCCCGTATAACCAGCCGGGTGTATCTCCTCAGCCCCACAGCGCCTATTTCAGCGGCATGGCTGGGCCGCAACACCCATTCTACAACAGGGTGAGTGTAATTGCACAAATAACTCACAAAAGATAATTCTGATAGGTTAAACTGAATCAGAAAGTGTTTTTGTTTTAATCTATCATTAGATTATTGTCATCTCTTTGGAGGACATTTGTGGTGAATTGGGTCCAGTTAAGACGGATAAATAATGTCAAGTGTAGATTGATGACTCAGCTGTGTTTTAGACTTAACTTTCCTCAGGGAGCTCTACCAGGCACATCGGCTCATTTAATAGATGAGGGAAGTCCCTTGGAAGAGCACACACCTCTATAAGTATTCCAGCCTCAGTGCCAAATATTTCCACATGCCCACCCAGATTATTTTTCAATCATCTCCCTGTGCTTGTGTTTCAGTTATTGTTTTACTTCATTTTAGCTTCATTTTATTTTTATGTTTTGCGTTCAGCCTTGTTTTCCAAAGTAAAAAATGAACTGTTTATGAGGCTACATGTTTGTGCATATTTCCACCTAATGAACTTGTTTATTTTTTAAGCATTTGTGCATGTTAGAGAGAATGTTTGTGTCTGTGTGTGTGTGTGTGAGAGAGAGAGAGAGAGAGAGAGATTGAGTGTTAGACACCTCATTATTTCTCATGTTTGCATTTAAAGGAATCTTTCAGGTTCAATACAAGTTAAGCTCAACTGACAGCATTTGTGGCATAACGTTAAATACCATAGAAAACATTTTCTTAAAAAAAAGGGGAAAAAATGCGGTTACAATAAGGTTCTCAAAATGAAATGATCAATAAATGTTGTTTATTGATTTACCTTGTGTTGAACTTAGAACTTTCCTGCATGTATTTATTTATGTTTTTCTGTTATATTTTCATTACCTAATTTTTGTTTCCTCCACATTTGGTCTCCCAGCCATATTTCCCCCAACATCTTTACCAGCTGCCTCGGCAATACGCTGGCAGCTCCTTCCCTCCTCATGTTCTTCCACGTCCATTCATTAAAACTGGCTATCCCAAGGACCCTAGCATTGGACCTGTAAGTACTAGTCATGAACAAAAGCTGCTAGACTTTGTGTTTTTAGATAGCAGTAGTGTTAGATATTCTTTCTAGGGTTTCACTTGCTGATATACTTTCCTTTCACATCTAATATTTAAGTTCTGTTCTGCAGGTGTTTCCTTATAAACATGAATTTAAAGTTTCTTCTTCGCCTTTGGTCTTGTGACATTATCATTTTATTTTTTTACTTTATTCATGTTGTTGCTCCAAATATACTTGATGCTTTTTCTTAGAGTCTAGTGTGTGATATGAAAAGTCAATATTCTCTGTGGCACTTTGTACAAAATAGGGTACAATATGATGTGCTACTACTTGTTTAAAGTGTTAGAGGCACAAATAGCAATAGAACTGTTAGAAATGTTAACTTGAAATTAGCATGAAAATTAGCATGAAAAGCTGTCCCAAACAGTCATATTTTTGACAATGTAATGAATTGTTATTCAATTAATTGAAATATGAAGTATTTTTAATTAAATAATTTTATTAATAAAAATACAATTATATTTAGTGTGCATTTACCTTTTTGCCTGCAACTCTGTTCCCTTATTTCATTTGGTCAGTTTTCACAAAATTGTTGACTGCAAGTTCAAATGTTCCAACACTTTTTTTTTTTTTTTTTTTTTTTAATTTGTGGGAGTTTATCAATAATTAAACAATTTTTTGATCCTAACAGCTAGTCCCCACAGAATGACAGCTTATTTAGACTATTTTTAATTTGGCTATTTTAGGTTTTTTTTTTTTTTTTCATACATTTTTGTCTATTAAATTCTGATGTTTTACAGAAAATAAAATTTCAACAAAAAAGACTTTTACAACAAAAGACTTTTAAATCAAGTTTTAGGCCCTGTTTTGTACCCTGTTTGTGGAAAGTGCTTTATACCTAGTGTTTTTACATTTTACACTTTATTTGTGTGAGAACAGAAGCAATGTGCCAGTGTTTAAATATACACTTCACTAGTGACGTCAAGCACCAGCTGCCTTAATGTTCACCGGAGGCTTTCACAGTCCACCAGTTCCCACATGCTATAGAGAAAGACTCATTTGCTCCCTGTTTAAACTCTCTCTCCATCTCTTTCATCAACATGAATGTGGTTCCCTCACGATTTCCACCTCCTTTGTCTCTTCCCTCCTCTCCTCTCTCTCCTCAAGCAGGGTAAGGTACCGTCTTTGAAAAAGAAGCAGGTACTGAATCCTTTTAGTCTCAGCTTAAATTCTGCTGCTCTGCTAATGCTGCCCCTCCTCACACGCCTTCGCAAACACACACTAACGCTCTCAGAGCTCTAAACACTCGCACCCCGGCATGTACCATGGGACAAAAAAATTCTTTATACACTCACAGTGGGGAAGGAGGAATTAAGTTGAGGTTAGATGCTTAATATAAAGTCAAAGTAAAAGTACAACATGCTAATTAACTGTATAAATAATACTGTCATTATGTGGACATGGACAGAGTTTAGTTGGTCACATTAAACTTGAGTTCTTCTCCTTCCCCAGAATTCTCACTTCTTTCCCCTGGTTTTCCAAGCTTCTGTCTTCATAAAAAATTAAAGTAATCCTATCTGTCTCTCTTTACCCTTTCAGCTGTGATGATGCAGTTTCAATGACGCCTATTTACGCAAAAGCCATTGAAATAATCATCTCACACAGCGTGGCCTGGATGCTAAACTTTTTAAGTATTCTGTCAGAAAACTTTAAAAGTATAGAACCCAGGTGCCACTCTGACTTTCCCTTAACAGAGGTCTGTATTTATAGTCCATGTAGTGTAGGTCACAATGTTTGGTTTTGTTATAATTAGATGTAGCTATTTGAAAGCTACATAACACTTAATGCTAAGTGTGGTGGTAGATGTGACACTCCAGCACTAACAAACTCTGAGTACAACTATTTGTATCCCTAACTTTTTCTTACCATCTTATCACTCTAGATTTGCACTAGCTCCTTTGAAATCCTGCTGACAGCAACACATAAAAGATGCATTGCATACTTTCTTTTGCAGTACCTTTTTTTGATCCCTCTCTTCTTTGAATTTTAATTCAAGACCTTCTGCAACCCCTTTCGACTGTTTTCTAAAAATCTGCATGGTTTATCTCTTGTGGTAGCAATCTGAAGGCTTCAGAGATCTTTCATATGCACACTGTTGTGATGTAGTTTAGTGGCACTAATAGTTCTGTGTGTTGTGTGTACCAGGGCTCTGCCTCAGTGGTCTCAGGCACCCCATCGATGCTGCTCAGCTCAATGAGCACAGATGTCGTCTGTGAACGTGTCAGACTTATCGACGGCATCGACCAGAACCTGCTTTCTCAGTATACAGCAACGATTAAGAAGGTGTGTATTTGTGAAGAAAAAAGTGTACATTGAGAAGACAATATCACACTAGGTTGTTTTGCACTACATTCTGATTTTGTGATTTCTCAGGCTAACATAAATGGCCGAGTTCTGTCTCAATGTAACATTGATGAGCTGAAGAAAGAGATGAACATGAATTTTGGAGATTGGCAGCTTTTCAGGACAACAGTGAGTAGTTTTCTTTCATTTATATAACCAGTACTTCAGATTCCTATATGCTATGGCAACATTTTGGAAGGGAAAGCATGCATGGCAGACCATTACAGATTGGCTTGTAATTTTGAAACCATTCTTACTGATGTTCCTAAGACAATCACACATCATTGTTGCGAATTCGACAAAACCTCTCAGACAGCAAAATAGTGTCGGCTCAGATCCGCCCCGGATCTGGGCCAACACTATGTTGCTGTCTGGGCTTAGTTTAATTATTTTACCTAGCAGAATTCACAACTGAATCTCAGACAAAACCAAATGTTTAAGCTTGCAAGGCATAAATAATACATGTATATGATCAAAAAAATTAAATATATAGTGCAGTACAGTTAACTGGCCTGAAAATCTCTCACACTGGCCATAGATACTGGAGTAATGAAGTTGATGTTTTGCAGGTGTTGGAGCTTCGTCTTGTGGAGAGCCAGATCCTGCATGAGGAGGCTCCAAGTGAACAAGGCAGCACTGTGGAGCCTTGCAGGCACAATGGAGCATCCGTTCACGGAGGAACTGGTAACACGGACACTTCACCCGTGTACAACTTTAACCTCAGCTTTGAGGAGCTCAGTAACGTGGGTTTGGATGAGCCTCCTAGACATGCCAACCCTACGTGGATGGTAAGTGTTTCTTCTCAGGTTCTTGCTATCCTTTTTTCAAGCCATTCCATTTTAGACATTTGTTTCAACATCTCTTGTCCTCTGTAGGCCACAACTCACCGTACACCTAGCATGTCCAGCCTTAACTCTCAGGAATCCTCCAATGAAATTTGCAAGCTAACAGACAAGCAGCAGGCAGAGTATCGCAATGCCTACCAGGAATACATCGCCTCCATGGCTCAGCTTGAGGTAGGAATGGAGAAGCCTGTGCCACCTTTTGTTGGCCAGCTAATGCACTCCAGCTCTGAGGACAAGAAGAAGGATGGAGGTGATGATTTGCGTAAATCCGTTTCAAAACGAGGAAGCAGCAAGTCCGCGACCGATAATACGGACTTTGCCTCGGCAGATACAGCCACTTTAGATCCCATAACAGAAGAGGATGAGAAGGTTGACCATGGGTCATCAAAGTCCCTTCTGGGACGCAAGACGTCTGGAGAGAAGGTGAGCCTCTTCCAGGGTGCTGATCTGAAGCTGAAGGCTGGAGGCGGTTTACGCTACCAAAAACTTACCAGTGATGACGAAGAGTCTGAAGAGTCAGACAATGCCCCTCTGCTCAAGGATGGAAAGAAACCTGAGCCCAAAGCCTCCGATGCTGGAGATCGATCTTTGTCCAAGGGTAAGGATTACCTTTCAGATAAGAAGGATTCTTCTGACTCGGGCGTCCGTTCCAACGAAAGCTCACCCAACCATTCCCTGCAAGACGAAGAGGCCGACTTGTCACAGTCCGAGAGGGTTAATCTGATTGATCTAGACGAGGAGAACTCAGCCCGAAAGCGAGGGCTGCCGAGTAGTCTGAGTGGCCTCCAAGACCCAGCTATCGTCCGCATGTCCATCTGCTCAGAGGACCAGTGCAGTCTTCTGGCCAGCAGCCCTGAAGAGAGCTGGCCTTCCTCCAAGAGTTACAACCTCAACCGTACACCCAGCAACACCACCCTCAATAACAACACAAACGCCCAACAAGGAAACAACGTTCGCCAACCCACAGATAGCTCCATCACCACCTCCACGACCACTGGAAGTGATGTCATCATAAATCCTGGATCCAGCACCACCTCCATCACTCCCCAAAATGAGAACATCCGTGTGGTGCATCTGAAGAGGGGGCTTAACTCTGGAGATCCTCCTGAGATCCTTCAAGTGTCCTCTGACACAGTCACCTTCGGTGAAGAGCGAGAAAGTATCCTGTAGGTGACGTCTGGATCTATTGCAGTCTGGTCTTAGCTGGTTAATGTTTTGTGGTGTCAACGCATGTTTGGTGTAATGCTTAAATACGTGTAACAGTGGTTATTGTGACATTTTTTTAAAAATGTTATGTGTAGTTGAAGTGGGTGATAAGTTCTGTATTGTTTATATATTCTGTATTGTTCTGTATTGTTTCCAAGCAGTATTAGTAGCTTAATCACTTATTAAAGGGTTTGTTCACCCAAAAATGAAAATTATGTCATTAATTACTCACCCTCATGTTGTTCCAAACCCATAAGACCTTCGTTCATCTTCGGAACGACCGTCCATACGTTCATCTTCGGAACACAGTGGTTCAACCTTAATTTTATGAAGCGACGAGAATACTTTTTGCACACAAAAACAAAACACTAAATACTGAGTTGGCGTAAGCGCTGCACTGTCTATACAATGTAAACAGTGTAGGAGAATGAGAGGGAAGAGACACATTTGTTGAATAAAGTTATTTTTGTTTTGTTTTTTTGCACAAAAAGTATTCTAGTCGCTTCATAAAATTAAGGTTCAACCACTGTAGTCACGCGGACAATTTTAACAATGTCTTTTCTACCTTTCTGAGCCTTGCAAGTGGTAATTAAATTGCTGTCTATGGAGGAGTCCGAGAGCTCTCGGATTTCATCAAAAATATCTTAATTTGTGTTCCGAAGATGAACAAAGGTCTTACCGGTTTAGAAAGACATGAGGGTGAGTAATTAATGACAGAATTTTCAACTAACACTTGAATGTCACCAGTTGAATGACTATAAAGCATTTTGGAATCACCACTGTAGGAAAAGATTCAGTAGTGTCTCCCAAAGGAAAATACTGTATTACCTTGTCATGGTAAAGCTACCCAAACAAACTTGTGTAAAATCCATTAAAAAGTATGAATATGGGCATTCATTCTGGCTTGAAAATGTGTTGTATCGAGTTGTACTGCACGCTGTCATTGTGCTGTAGTTACAGTAGTATATGAGCAGTGACGAGCATGTGTCAGACTGCAGTAACAAATTAGCGAGTAGAAACTGCATGCCATGTGATGTTAGTCTTAGCGCTTAACTGTACCATTGACAGCCGTGTTTTGTGATGCTTGTCTTCAACATGGAATGAAATAAACCTGCATTGACAGTAACCATGTTTCTTGAGTCTTTGTTTGAAAGTACTGAAATAAACATTTTGCTGTTCTGTACACACTGCAGAAATGCGTTCCCACGAGATGATTTGCTAAGAGCAAACTTATTTTAGTACTGTGAATTACAGATGGGTGGCACCAGTAGCTCATGCATTACAATTATATCCCACACCCTGAACACTTGTGAGTGGCCAGTGTGTGAATTATTTAATGACACAGAGGTTGACTGACTTTTTAAAAAACTAATTTTGCATCAATTTTCGTGGTAAGATTTGTTTTGCGCGATTTTTCTCTGCGCAAACATTTTGAATAATAAAAATGCTGTATTACATGGTGATGACAGTATTAGTAGTTATTTATTTCTTGATCTACCACCCACCCTCCCAAAACCCTTATAATCTGAACCCTATAGTCTTTACATTACAAACTTAATGACAAGAAGAGAGTAGCGTCACAGCCAGTGAACGGTAATAAGTTAATACGCTTTATGCATTTGCAAAAATGAAAAAATACAACAAAACAATGCATCTGTAACTATAGCTGAGACAAGGACACTGACTTCATACTTCGCATTTAATTATATACAGTATAAAAGTGCCATTTACGTAGTAATTATAAAAATTCTGTAATATTATAAACATCACATTTTCAGCAGAAAGAGAAAACAAAAATACATTTTTACAGAGTCCGCTGCCTTTGACGAACTGGATTAGAGCTGTTAAAATGCGCTCTCGTTTAGCGCTTCATCTTGGTAACATAAAAGCAACAACAAAAAAATCCTGCTTTTTGTGATTGCTTGCTTAATTACGGATTTCCTTTAAAATCTCTCCAGTCTTTTTTGAATCTTCCTTTGGAAGAAAGAATAAGAAAGTCCGTATATAACTAACTCAGAAACTTTTTATGTCCGTTTGAGGGAAGTCCTTTGTCATTCAAGACGAAGTCCAGGCGAATGACACGGGGGGAAAAAAAAAAACACAAAAAGCCCCTGTTTTTGCTCCATGCCCGAAACACCTGCAAAAGATTGTGTGTGAGAGAGAGAGGGAGAGAGAGAGGCGTGTTTAGAGAAGGCAAAAGGACAGAGATCCGGACAGACTGGCGCCAGGGAGGAAGCCACAGTACGTTTTTTTTTTTCTTTCTTTTTTTCGGACTTTAACCAAACACTAACGAAATACCGGGCAATCCCATTCAGTCTACGGGCATCTGACATACACATTAAGATAAAGCTAATAGCAAACATTGAAGATTTCACTCAAAAATGAAGATTCCCAACGCTCATGTTGTTCCAAACCTCTGACTGACTTTCTTCTGTGGACCACAAAAGGAGTTCTGCCTACCATCTTTTTGTGCTTCAAAGAACAGGTTTAGAACAACATGAGAGAATAAAGATGACAATTTCATTTTTTGAGCGAACTGTCACTTTAACAGATATGAATATATCAAAGTTTAATGATATCAATGAAACGTGTTCTAAGCATCATATCATGTTTAATGACTTATTAAAGATATAAAAGTCAGTGCAGGCATAATAAATATATAGAAGTGCTCAAACAGCCCATCTACCCCACGTGCAAAAGTTTAACTTTGTTCCTCTTGTAGAACCACCAAGTGTAGTAGAGCATCCAACTTACCATTTCAACGAGACAGGGTTATGAGGTCATCTGAGCTCTCTCTTTGAGGGTTACTGGGCTGTTAATTAACAGAGGTAAACAATGACTTTCAGTGGAGCTGCCTGCACGTTACATTTCAAGTTGTGTTATACAGTACGCTTTATAATGTGCAACATTAAGGCGGAAATTACATTGGAGCACTGCACGTTACATTGCAGCATTCAAATGTTATTTTTTTAATATTCTTTTTTCTTAAATCATTTTTCATTACGCCAATATAAATCACTTTGAAATGTTTTATACAAACTTGCTTTACCTGAAAGGAGATGATGCTGATATCAGCTCCGAGTGATCTGACAGTCTTTTTTGGAGGGCTCTGTCCGTGGACCTGCTGTTGCGGGTTCTGGTCCAGTGCGATCTGAAGATCCAGAATGTAGTCTATGACATGCTGCAAGATCTCCATCTTACTCACGCTCTTGTTCTGCGGTAAGCTCGGCACGAGCTCCTTCAATCTGCTGTAGCAGTCATTCATGTTGTACAGTAGACTGAGCGGGTCGTCCGAGGAGCTCTTGCTCCGTGAGATTCCGAGATTATGCTCCGAAAAATACAAGGCCGGTTTCCTTATGGACCTCACCGGACTGACTGCCTTCATAGTGGATACCGATGATGTGATTAATTTCAGGGCATGCGATTCTCCCACAGATCTGTGCTGGAAGCTTGTTGTCAATGTGTTTATATAGCAACCGAGCTGGGTTTGTTATAAGGCATAAAGAATTAAGCGGATTGGTCGATGAGACGACGTCACTCTGTGAACCGGAGCATCAACATTGGCCAAATTTGCAGCACGTGAGCACCTCCTACATCCTCTGCGTTCTTTACTCAAGCTGAAGAGTAAATGAGCAACTGGGTGCGCGGACAAATAACATCACATTTTCATATTGGAACGTAATGATTTTACACATTTACAACTTTAAAATCCACACCGTAATATTAAAACCGTATTAACCAGTCGTTTATTTTGTTGCAAGTCAGTTTAGTTGCCACTTTCATCCAGCCATTGCATGGACTTTTAAAGACTTTTGCAAACGAGTTAGTATGCAGGATGTTTAACAGTTACAAGCCTAATGTAAATATATGAGCTGATCTTGTGAATAGAACTACGTTCGATTCGTGAACGAGTCAAATCTTCTTGACTGACCGATTGAGCCGTTTTGCAAAGCCGATGTGAACAATTCGTTTAGCCTATTGACCGAACTGAATGTAACTAATGTAACCAAGCCTGAAAAACCAATTATGGGGTTAATCAAGTAGTGATGAGGCAAACTGTTAACAAATAAAATTTGACAATGACAGTTTTTTCAACACATACCGTACAAAGCATAGTTGTTTTGAATGAACGATTTTTATTAGCCTACGTGCAAATTAAAGCGTTTTCGAGAGATGAATCAACAAATTAAAAAATAGGCTACACAAGAAATTGCAATACACACCCTTATTATTAAAATAAAATGTATTAATTTGCCGGATTGGATGTCAGGGAACACTTAATGACACAATTACATGATGTGACGTAAGGAACTGCTTAATTGTTTTACAGAACCGATTCTTTAAGAAACGACCTGTTCGAAAGAGCCGAGTCGCAGAAATGAATCGAAGTGCCCATCGCGCTCACCTGAGCTCGCGACTCTCTGGCGCCAAGCTTGTACTCTCTGTTGCCTCTTTGACTTTCAAGCGGGCGTCAGAGCTGTGTGAACGCGCGTACTCTCATTCGCACTCTTGAGCTCCTGCAGGACATCTCTTTTTCCTCATCTTTGCCTCAGTCTCGTTTTTAAGCCTTTGATAATTGCCATCTCATACACAATCAAATAAACAATGTTTACTTGGCTTGGCATTACGCAGATACCTTTTCATCCACAGTAATTGACTATTTGCAGGTCCAGTGCAGTGCTTAGGAACACAATCCCAATAAAGCAGGATCAGCAGTTGTCTACTCCCTTGGGTCACCCCTACCCGAGACTGAACCTGTAAACACCGTTTCAGCAACACAGTTTATAGGCTTCCATATCTCATAATAATTCTGAATGGTTCTTATAAAACCAAACTGACATGCTATATTTTAAATGTTATTCATATGATAGAATGTTTCCTATATGTCACAGTGACCTATCTGGCAAAAGTTTAAAAATGTAAAATATTCCTGTAGTAGTAGTAGAGTAGGAAATGTTTACTGGTTTTATTATGCAAAGGAAGAGTCTGTGAGCCATCATGATGTATTAGTATCTTAAAATTACACAGCGGTGAGTGTTTTTTGACCTTTTCCTCCTGAGACTATCAGTGCTGCAAACACAAAGGAATGTGTCTAACTTTACATGAATGAATGGCATCCCTTGGAGCATCACAGAGAACTAAGAGCTAGCCTTTCTGGCTCTCCCTGTGCCCATTACTGAAGTACACAAGCCAAAAAGAATAGAGTTTCAGGATAATGTTCTTTTCTCAGCTGTTTCAGGGAAATATGAGCAGAAGAACATGTTTTCTCAATCCAGAGTGCTCCTGAAGTCATGCCAATTTTCAGAGTGTGTATTCTGAGAAACAGTCATTTCCCGTATCATTTTGGCTCTGTACCCTCTGTGTGTGTTTGTATGAGGTTGAGTGTCAATAATAAGTGATCACTGTACAAAATGCTGCAACACTGAACATTAGTTTTCATGTGTGAAATAGTCTATTGTTAAGATAGTTTTGTAAGGGCAGTTTAGTATTTGAAGTAGACAGGCCTCATATAAGTTCCATAGTAAAAAGCTGTATAAGTTACTTTTATCTTGCCTTTAAAATTATATCATATTTACTTAATTATCTGGCAACCACAGTTTAACATAAATTTAACAGAATGTTTTACTTTGTATTGTGCCTGTACCCATATCAACATGCATTTGCTAGTTGATACAGTGTTTCAGCAGAGACTTCTAGAAGCGACAGTTGCATGTTTCTACATCTATCACGTCAGATCCAGCCAATGGTTATGCCCTCAGGTGCAGTAGTTTACATGCTCTTTTAGTTTGAGCCTGAGAGATGCCTTAGGCATGACTTCACAGGACAGGTGCTGTTTGCCCTGCTGCCCCAGAACTGTGCCAAAACATCAAAGGTGGGAATCAGAAGGATCATTGAAGAAGAGGTTTAGATACTACATCTGAATTGACCTCAGACCTGTTTCAGGTAGCCATGTGCTTAAAACACATAGATGCCATGTGAAGAAAGACAGGGAAGGGTTTGCTCAAAAAGACTCGCGGAAATATATGTTCACACTTCAGGGGAGAGGTCACACCTGACTGTTAGTAAAGAATGCAAGAGGAAGCTAATGCAGTTGTGGCTTTCATCACAGATGAGGAATCGAGCTGTGGCTACAATCTCTTTCTATACCAAGAACTAGTGCTGACCTCCAAATGACAGCAAATAAATACAGTATGTTCATACACACCAATGTTTAACTACATTGAACTTACTTAAAGGCACAATATGTAAGATTTTTGGAATAAAATATGCAAAAACCACTAGAACACTGGGTCCCGCTATATATAAAGTGGCCTTAACTACTATGTACTTACATCAAAAAATAAGTACAATGTACTTATTGGGTTCATATTGCATTGCAAAACACTTTTGCTGCTATCGAGGTGGGATACAGGTATGGTTAGGGAAAGCTTTGGTGGTATGGGTAGATGTAAGGTGTAAGGGATGGGTCAACAGTGTAATTATAAATGTAATTACAGAAATTAATTACAGATGTAATTACATGCAGGTGTTTTTAAAATATAAGTACAATGTAAAAACATGTATGTACACAATAAATGCATTGTATCAAATTATTAATTTAAATGTAAGTACATAGTAGTTAAGGCCACTTAATATAAAGTGGGACCGAACAATGTTATATATTTTGTTGACTTGTGTACTTACATTATCCTAAATGTTTCCAAGAATGTTTAAATCCAGAAAAATAAGCAATTTTAACCAGGACACGGAGCATGTCATCAATGGCATCATACCCACGTTACCCTCGGTTTATGGTTTTATTTTGTAGAAACCATGGAAACACCAAAGACGCTTTAATATATTATGTGTTTTATTAGACAGATGAGCAACTGTTTGGATGGTTACATTCATCGACAGAAAACTAATCATGTTGCTCATCATAGTAAGTCTTATTGTTTAAATCTCGTTTTCTTGATGTACAGCAAGTACGTTTTACCATGCTTAATATCGATCTAACTTACTGCAGTGTGCATTATGTGTCTCATAGTAGCTGCCGAGTGAACGCAGAGTAGCACTATAACAACTTTCAACACACAAACGTGTCTAATATGATAAAACAGTGCTGCTTTAATTTCATCAGATCCATAGTTTTGTTGGCTCAAAACCATTTTTTGAACAAATTAACAATCCATCAATCAGTGGGACAGTATCAAACTTATATATGTATAAATAAAACAAAAAAAACACCATAACTGAAAACAGTACAGACATGAATTTTGTAATCTGCTCGTCTGAATGAACTAGTTCTCTTTAATGAAAAAGAATGAATCCAATGCTACATGCGAGAGAGAACAGACCATCTAAATGAACTGATTCACTAGAATGAATCAGACTTTTCAACTCTGTGTATGAGAGAGAAAGAGGACAGTTTAGGATGAACCGATTAACTTGAATCAACTGGATTGTCCAACACTACATATGAGACTGTTTAGGATGAGCCGACTCACCAGAATGAATTGAACTTTCCAAAGCTACATTTGAGAGAGAGAGGACTGTTTAGAACAGAGGTGCCCAATCCTGTTCCTGTAGACTTACCAACAGAGTTCAAATCCAACAAACTTGTCTGTAATTATCAAGTGTTCCTGAAGATCTTAATTAGCTGGTTCAGATGTTCGATCCTGAACTTTGCAGGAAGGTAGATCTCCAGGAACAGGATTGGGCACCGATTCACTGAAACTGGACTGTACAATGCTACATGTGTGAGATGAGATAGTTTTAAAACGAACCGACTCACTAGAATGAATCACTTTCCAACACAACATATGAGAGAAAGAGAATCCATTTAGGTGAGCGCTTTTGATCATTAACTCAAACATTAAAAAACAGCAATGTAGTGAAGTTGTTGCTGGAAAAACTACTGTCGTGCTACAGAAAAACGTAGTTAAATGGATAGTTCACCAAAAAATGAAAATTTATTTCAAACCTGTATGAGTTTCTTTCTTCTGTTGAACACAAAAGAAGATATTTTAAAAAATGTTGGTAATCAAACAGTTGATGGTAACCGCTGACTTCCACAGTAGGAAAAAAATACTACAGAAGTCAATGGCTATCATCAACTGTCTGCTTACTAATATTCTTTAAAATATCTTCTTTTATGAGAAACCCATACAGGTTTGGAACAACATGAGGGTGAGTAAATGATGACAGAGTTGCTACCTTTAGTTGGCTACTCACAGCACACAAACTCTGCAGGTGTTTAAAATGTGTGCCAGTTGCACCTAAGGCTCTTTGGGCTTCCCCACTTATGTCATCAACAACAACCCCAAACCAACTGGAGCAACTTCTAACTACACAAATACTCCATGAATATAACAAAACGTGTCTTTTTCTAGGTGCGCTTGCTTTGGTTGTGAAGCTCAGCTGAGTGTGGTAGGTTGAGTGTCCAGGTGGGGAGCCCATATGTGGGTGTCATGGGGAGTGTGCCTAGCTGGGGGGCTGCTGGTGGTTGTTGAGGATGGGGAGGGCGTTGCCCACAGGGAGAACACCTGCTTACCCTGCCCCACTCTCGCCCCCCTCCCCCACCTGCCCCAGCTGCATGCTGCGGGCATCTGCCCACCTCTGGGTAATGGAGCTGTCACTCTTGCTGGCTGCTCACCACAAAGGCTTGACCTAATTTATCTGTCCTGTCTTCAGCTCACCAGTATGTCCACTGTGAGTCTATGTCTTTCATCAGTCTTAAGTTCTGCATGCTGTAGGATCGCCTGCTTTGTCCTTTGTCGAGGTGAGGAGAAGTTTTAAGAACATTCCTGAACATTTCAAAGGAAGAACTGACATTAAATCCATACATATTGTAGCAAAATGTAAAAAGTCTGCTCCCTTTCAATGTATTAATTAGCATTTTAATTGATATAGTCACACCCCACAGGAAGCTGAATTAGAATTTGAGTTGGAATGACAGGAAAAAGGAAAAACTGTTTCAGTGGCCTTGGTTCCAGAAGTATTTTGCTCATTCATTTTCCCATAGCATTTTTAATAGAGTTATAAGCCATGAACCAAACCAACCAGATACGGGGCGAATCATAACATTACAACCTATCATTTAAAGCAAAAAAAGTATTTGAAAATTGGACAAAAAGACAAAAGGTACAAGACTGTACTTTGTACGGCTTTAATGAGGGAAATAACTTCAATCCTTCCACACTGGTCTACAAAAGTTAATTTCAAACGTTCAACAGGAAGCCTTTCTCGCTTCATTTATTCATTTGTGTGTCACTGAGCGTTACTTATTACCTTTGTATGTCAGGAAGTGCTGGTTTTGATGTAGGTGACTTCTGTGGAATTGAGCTGGCAGAAAAAGGTCACCTGTATTGCTGTCCTCACACCTGATAACAGTACAGGGTCAACTGCAGGTTGAACATATGACATTAGAGCCTGCAACGATATATTGTTCTTTACATCATATCAACCCTCTCCTCTCTCTCTTACACACACACCCCTTTGTTCTCCTCCAGCATTTACAGTAGAGGTCATCTAACAGATGGGCACCAACCTTGAATTGTAACTCTTGTGGTTTTGAAGTCTGTGCTCTGCGGTGTGCATGATTCTTAAGCGTTCTCACTTATGTCACTGTCACACTATTCCAGGACAAGCTCCATTCACACACCAGCACTACTCATAGTATTAGTGCAACATTCCATATTTCACATCTAAAAATGTTGTGTATTAACAAGGAGGAAAGAAATGCAGCACTCTACAGCAGCAGGACCAGGGCTGTTCAGCTGGGTGTGAATGAAATGTAATAAAAATGGCAGGAGTGGCTGTATGGGCTGCTGGAAGTTTATAAGCAGAGATGATTGCTGGGAGATGAAGTTAATGTCAAACTCGCCCAGATATGTGGTATCTTTCTGTCATGCAGTCATCATATAGGCAGCTGGAAACAATAAAAACTAATACTGCACACAGTCCAGCCACCAACTTGGCTCACTGAATGTGTCTCTGAGAAAGCGATAAACTGTTGAAAAGTTGTCAGTTAGATCACTGTTCATCTGATGGAAAACAAAAAGATGATTTCTGTGGATGTCATGATCAGTGTTGAGGGTAACACATTACAAGTAACTTGAGTTATGTAATCAGATTACTTTTCCAAGTAACTAGTAAAGTAACACATTATTTTTTTCAATTTACAAAAACATATCTAAGTTACTTTTTTAGGTCCCCATGTTGAGAGAAATAAAGTGCAGAGGTGTGGTTGTGTGCGTAGTGTAAACATGATGGTTATTGTAGTTCTAGACTAAATGTGTACATGCATCTCACTTGCATGAAACCATTCAATATTCCTCAAAATGAATAAAAACAGTGAAATGCGATCTCAGAATTTTATGCAAGCCTCTAATAATTGACTAATATAAAATACACAAATATACTTTATGTATTTAATCTCACTTTATTAACCAATATCTTTGCTGCTGACTTTCAATGATCTAATTCAACCATACTAATAAGCAAAAATTACTTTAGATTAGATTTAGATTTAGATTCCATCTCCTGTATCATATTCCTCTTTAATCCAGAATGACAGCACAGCTGAAAGTTTTTTTTTTTTTTTTGAGCTGTGCCCTCTACTGTACAGGTGTAAATATGTATTTCCTTCACCCTGAGGCTTATTCATTTCAGTTTTGGTGTGAAAGGACCTTAACATTTGCCAAAAATAGAACTTTTTTTGTTGTTATAAAAAAAAAACAAAAAAAAAACAAGCAAGCCCAGCCCAGGTGACAAAAAGTAACGCAAAAGTAATGTAACTAGGTGACGCAATTAGTTACTTTTTTTTTAGGGAATAACACAATATTGTAATGCATTACTTTTAAAAGTAACTTTCCCCAACACTGGTCATAATCCATTGAAACAAATGTAAATTGTACTATATACACTGCATAACATTTTCTTAGTATTTTTTCTTTTTTTCCCCCAGTAAAATATCTTATTATCCATGAAACAAGTTAAATCTATGAACCAATAATAATAGCTAATAAGATATTTCAGACAGTATATCTTGATTTTTTTTTTCTACGGCATAAATCTAACAAAATTTAACATTTTCAAGTTATCCAGTAAAAATGTCTGAACATACTATGTATTTTACATTATATATAAATGTATATATACATTTTACATTATATATTAAATGATATATATTTTAGATATACATAAAATAAAAAGTATTAGATATTTTTTTACTGAAAAAAAAGTATATATTTTTTGCAGTTTCACATCAGTCTTTAAACACATAGGATTATAATTTTGCAGTCAACAGCCTCATCTCTAAACAGTAACCTTTGTTTTTAGCATTATTACAAAGCTTCATACAGCCATTATATTTTCTATGATTTTCCACCATTTTTGGTTGGTGTAGTGCCATTTTAGAGATTTACACTGACAAGAGGTCATATTCTGCACCTGTGATTCACCATTGTCATAATTTGTTAATGGTCTTGCGATGATGGTGAAAGCAGAAGCTTCTCGCTTCCTGAGTAAGTGCCATTAGAAGCCATCTGTGAGGTTCCTCTGTCCTTATGCCATAGAGCGTCTGTCATAGCTCTCCAAAAATCATAGCACTGTCTGAAATCCACTTCTACTGCATTATCACTGCCAGATGATATCAAAGGCAATGTGCTATGCTTACACAGAATAAAAATTTAAGTGCCACATATAAACTACAAATGCTTTTGGCTAAAAATGGGTAGTTATAAACATCTATAAGTTTAAAGGTGCAGGAGGATTTCATTGAGTTTTAATTCAAATTATTGTTTTGTTTACAATCACATTAAGTATTTGAAAGAAAACTAAACTAAACATATGGATCTAAAGTGAACTTTAAAAAATATAAAACTTTATTAACCAAGTCTGGATTAGAAGTATATGAATAAATTCTAGCTCCAGGCTTGAGGTTCTGCACTTTGGCATCTCAATTTCATGTAACAAGGTCACCTCAGAAGTCATGTGTGAACTCTTCTCTTGGCAGACCATCTCATAACTGCTTGCATTGGAACAGAGAAAATAATGAATTAAAAATCTAATAAATGAAACATTTTGGTTGTAAGATATATCTAGGGTAGGAAGCAAAGGTTACTTTAAAAACCGTATACTTTTAGGAGCGAGTATTGTGGGCGAGACCTTGCACAGGAGACAATGGAGACGCTAAATCACGAGACAATAGCTCCAATTTCAGTGTAGCCCTCACCGTTAGGTCAGGACAGAGCACTAATCATCTCTATGCACTGGAGACAGTCATTTTGAGGCATCATGGATCTCTATAAGGATATCTTAGGCCCTGTTGAAAACCACTTTTAATTAACTGTCTTTAGAGTGAGGTAATTTTAATATACAGCTTAGCATCTACAAACTGTAATAGAGCCTAGCTGACTCAAAAGATGGACAGAGTGCTTATCTCAAATCTGTTTTTATTTCCAGGATGATTTGGTCTCCACCCTGGAATAGTGCGTTCATTTCCTTGGGCAAGGACATCCGCAAATGTGTGTGCAGAAGGCATTGAGACAGATAATCTAATCTGCCACTGAGTGCAAGGAGGGAGGTCCCCATCATAGAGTGCTGCTAAAGTTCTGCCATACTCTTGCTTTACAGTGTTTAAACCTGTATGGATGTTGTAAGCGACTGATATTATAATTTATAAAAGGGATAGTTCACCCAAAAATGAAAATTCTGTCATCATTTACTCACCCTCAATTTGTTCCAAACCTGTATGAATTTCTTTCTTCTGTTGAACACAAAAGAAGATATTTTAAAGAATGTTGTTAATTAAACAGTTGACAGTAGTCACTGACTTCCATAGTAGAAAAGTTGGAAGTCAATGTGGCCCATCAACTGTTTGGTTACAGACATTCTTTAAAATATTTTCTTTTGTGTTCAACAGAAGAAAGAAATTCATACAGGTTTGGAACAACTTGGTGACAGTATTTTGATTTGTGGGTGAACTATCCCTTTAACAGAAAACAATCACACCTTCTCACTTCTCTGTTTGCTCAAGGGTCTTGAAAACAGACTCCATCCTCTCTTTTCCTCCCTCAGACCTCGTAATCTTCTGTCTGCTTATCGTCCACAGACTGTCTCCCACATTCCTGAGATTTAGCACAGCCATGGTGGATGTCGAAGAAACTGCACATTTCAGCATGTATGTGGCTCTTATCTGTGGCTGAAGGAAAGTGAACAAAGTGAGGAAATGGCTGGTTAGGATTAGTCTTCCTGAAGTGCTAAGGATTTGGGGGTGCTTCAAATTTTTCTTCTTTACATTGTTAAGGTTATAGTTTTGGTACTGCTTTTGTGGCCCTGTATACACCTGGTTTGAACAGCTATCTCAGGTAATGTGATCATGTTAAGTGTTAATGGTGCAAAAATGACTTCCTCCAGATCTAATTCACAGCATCTTAGTTTGAGTAAATTTAAGTTTCCACTTAAACAAAGTCTTATTGAAGAAAGACCTGTTTTAATTGCTTTTAATGGGCTGTAACGATTTGAAGATCCGATAAACTCAGTAAGTGATGGATATTTTTCACTGGCTTTCAGCTTAGCCACAAAAACAGTCTTTTATTTCATAAGACATTTTTCATGTTAAGTGTCTTACGTTTTGTTTCTTCTGTCAGTTCCAAGAGTACTTCCTTCTTTTCTGTGTAAAAAGAGTAGTCAACAGTTTCAGAGGAGTTATACAGGTTTGCTTACATTTTTAGATATTTAAAGCTAGAAAATTATTTAATGTGAGATATATGCAATACTTGTAAATAATGACAGTATTCAATCAGGTTTCCCTGCCATCAGTGTTGTTATTATTAGCTAAAACTAAAACTGTTAATTGAAATAAGCTGAAATAAAATAAAGTATAAATATCAGATGAAAATTTTAAACAAACAAACCTAAAATAAAAAGTTACCTTGGCAACTAACTCAAATAAAATACGTTGAAGTACTAAGATTAATAAAACTGAAATTAAAATAAATAAAAGCTATAGAAATATATATAAAAATAAAACAAGCACATAAAAATACTAAAATGAAAATGGAAAACAAAAATAAAAGCTAATCAAAATATTAATAAATATTATATATATTATATTGTATAATTATATAATTGTTTAATAAAAGCTACATAACACTGCCAGCCATTAGTTCGGTAAACAAATAGTTCTACCCCAAACTCACACCATTGGTTGAGCCAGTGTTGCAGTCTCAGGCTGGTTGGGATGCAACAAGCAGAACAATCAATCAAACAGAATAGTTTTGAGAGCAGAGCCACAGTGTTTACACTTTTGGTGGGAGACAATCTATGAAAATCTTACTTATAGTTGTTTATACTTATTTATGAAATTTAATTGTATGGTGATATCTCATTTGAATTTCAAATCATTTGAAAAACAGACACGGATCTACCACATATTGCAGCATCAATGAATTGCATTATGCTGGTAAGCATTTTGTGGCTTCAGTTTTCTTATCGGATACCTGGCACATCAAATGCTGCCATCAGCAGATTCATCCCGAGCACAAGAGGTGCTCCAGCTCTATATTTCAGCAAAGAGTAATGGACCTCCTCCAGCACCAGTGCAGTCAGTCACCTAACGCTCCCTGATCCATTAGAGTGAAAATTGCCTTTTCACTTCGCCTTACATATGTTCCAAGTAACAAAAGCAAGACATACATAGGTTTCCATTGGCATCCATATCAACTACACAATTAACAATGTTATGAGAAAGATATAGATAAGGGTCCATTTACCACTGTGTTTTTAGATTTGTGTCAAAACAATTGACAACAACAACACGACCAGAGAACAGCGAAAGGATTCAGACTCACTGTCTGCTGAATACCAGTGTATTGTGCTTCGGAAGCCATCGGTAGAAAGGGTCTTGCTTGTCCCTCAAGGATTCTGGTTATCATCCATCTCTGAAAGTTTACAGCTCATTGTGGTGTACCACAGGAATCAGCCTCTCATTTCCATCAGTGTCAAAGTGAGCCCTGACAAGCCTGAACAGACGCATCTTTAAAGCGCTCTGAGTTTCCTCTGTGCATGTGTGTATTGATTCTGATATGCTCTGGTTAAAGGAATAATTTACCCAAAAATGTAAATTCTGTCATCATTTACTCTCCTTCATGTTGTTCTAAACTCGACTGATTTTCTTCTGTGAAACACAAAAGCGGAATTATACAGTTACAATGACAGGAGTACAAGGCTTTCAGGCTTCATAAAGGATACAAAAGCACTATAAAAGCATCATAAAGATAGTCCACATGTTCCATACAATCATATTGTTATATTGCAATTTAAGCCATTATTCACACCCACCTAGCTGCCTTGCTTTGTTCATGTGAGAGATGTCCAATTTGTCAATGAATAGTTCTTTTTAGCCAGCTCTTTTAAATGATCATCAAATTTACAAATTGAATGAATCAAAATCATTTTTCAATCAACTGAAAACAAAACATTCAATTCACTGACTTCAAATGCATGACTTCAGCAGAATTTGAAGAGCACATGTTACATGTACTACTTTTTGATACTTTTATGGTACTTTTTGTCATTTTTGAAGCTTGAAAGTTTTAGGGTATGTTTACACAATAACAATACTAAATACTAAAACTAAAAGTTTTTCCTTTGCGTTTTTTTTTTTTGTACAGATGACAATGTTGTCAAAATGATTCCTGTTCACATGGATTTGTGAAAACAACTAAAAATGCTGTATTATGCATGCCAAGCAAGTAAATGGTGATGTCACTTAGTAAAGAAACCTAGACTGAACACAAATGCCACAAGTAGGGTTGGGTATCGTTTGAATTTTAACTTATCAATTCTGATTCTTATCGATTCCTAATTTCGATTCCAATAAGATAAAAAAAAACTTAGATATCATTCACATTTATTCTAAGCCTTATTGCAAAAAATTTCATTGTAGCTAATTACCATGAACAAAAATCAACAGGCTAAAGAACACAGGCAAGGAACTTTTGCCTATGGCTTAAAAATACCATAGCAAAAAAAAAAAGATAAAACAATTACTAAAATAAATTTCAAGCATTATTAAAGACAAGTAAACACTCAGTAATTAAAAAACAACCAATAAACAAATTAGCAGTCGCACAAATAAATGCAACTGAACAAAGATATGATTGATATAAATAGATTTTCTGGTATTCAGGTACAGAAACTGTAATCAAATGTAAAATAACACTGCACTTTATAAATAAAATAAAATATACATTACAAATATAGTTACAAAAGTTATTCAGTCAAGAACAGCGAATAAATTTTCTCTTTGTCTTTTATTGTTTGATTAACGTTATTATAGAGACGGCAGCAGGAATTTTATGCTGCTGTCACTTTAAGATCCAATATACTGTCATGCGTTTTCTTTGTTAACTGTTTACGTTCACTCAAGACATAGAAGAGAACTCAGTTCAGTATCGCGCACTATTCAGTATGAGAGGTGGCTTTTTGTGTGCCTGTTTTGGATGTGTGCACAGCACAGACAACAGTGTGCAAGTCTTCTTGTGCTTAAATGGTTTAAAGTCATATTAAAATGCACACAAAGGGATCAATGAGGAATCATAATTTTCATTTTATAATAAGTATCCGATTTCTGACCTTAAGTATCCGATTCCAGAATTGGAATCGATTTTTTCATTCCCAACCCTAGCCACAAGTGCCACAAATTCATTTTTGTAGTTTACACAGAGACGATAACAGTATTGTTTTCAAAACTTGCACTTGTTTTCAACCCGTTTTCAAAAGTTTGCATTTTCAGGCCTCTAAAACACCATTGTCATGTAAATTAAAAGCCAAAACGCATTAAAAATATTTCAGATTTTAGTTGAAAATGCGTTGTGTAAAAGGCTCCTCAGTCTCCATTGATTTCATGGAAAACAGCAACCAGTATAATTCTTACAAGTTTCATTATAAGTTTATACTGTAAATGACAGAACTTTTATTTTGGGAGGAACTATCCCTTTAAGTAGCCAGTCTTCTTTCATACTCTATAATGAAGTTGATGCCCATAGAGCTTGTCATGTCATTTGCAAGACAAACAGTTATGCACTAACCTGTTATTGAGCAGGGGGGTGTGGTGTCGGTTGAGTCTGCAACATAAGAATAACTCTTTGTAGCACTTAACAGTAATGCACTGTTGCCACAGAAAACGCGCCCATCCCAGCATTTGAATATTTCACAGCCTGTGTGTTTCTGCGTATGCATATGCGTACGCGGATGCCCAGAGCAGTACAGCTGCACGATGACCCCCAATAGTATTTTGCATGTGTGCGTGCAATCTGCCGATAGAGTGAGCCTGGCAGGCTGGCTGAAAGGACAGATAGAGGATAACATGCAAACCGCCCAGGATTATTAGTGAGCTTCTATTGTTGAGCAACACGTTTACTAGGTAAATGTTTGAGCTTCTTTGCCTATAGCTGCATGGTGTGCTACCACTTTCATATTCAGGTGGTGTCTGATAAATGAGGAAACAGAAACATTTTGGGAATGTACTCATCATGTATATAATGCTCATCACTTTCTGTGATTTTTCTGAACAGTGAACACACTATGCAGACATTCTGAAATATCATTCTGAAATTTTATAGATATTTAATGTAAATTCATGGTTGCAACCATAATTTAATTGGTTTAGGCCAAGTTGTATTTACTTGCAAGGGGATTATTTGCGATCAGTTGAGCAGCATTTGTTGTACAACATGGTGTTATAGGCCTGTTGCTGCATCTCAAGAGGAATTATCATTTTTAAGTAATAGTTTTGGACCATTTAAACTTAATTTCGGTTCTCTTTTAACTTTTCTTAGGAGCAACTTTAAAGAGAAAACAAAATGCATAAATGTCCCTCCCTGCCTCCACCACTTAAACGTGCTTCCATTAGTGTAAGTACTGCATAAATATGTCCTCCACTCACATAAAAGTGCTTGGCTAGGTGCCTGCTCTTCACAGGCTGTGGATTTGCCTTACGTTGTGACAGTGTTATATTTTGTTATTCTGAGCCAAGCACACTTTTTCCTTGAGAGATGACATGAGGAAATCCATTGCTTGCCAAACTGCCCCATCGCTTTCACAGAGAAGTGATTGTCTCTTAGTGAAGGGCGGGACCAAATTCTCTTAAGAAAATGAAGAAATGGCCCGGTTAAAAAAAGGAAATTATTAACCCAAGAAAAAGACATCTGAATAGCTCCATTAGGAAATTTGCTGATAACTTTAAACAATCAACAAAGTGGAAGAGAGGAAGATTTTGGCTGTTGCTGAAGAACTCAAAGCAGATGTGCTTGAATATTTCTCTGAAAATGGTGACAGAATAGGATCGGCTAATGAGTAGAAATGCAAATGACTAGAAATAAATCTGGATTCAAAGTTCATTCTTTGATAGTTTTAAATCATTTTGGGAATCATTTAAAAGTCATAAGGGAGTGTTGGAGTTAGAGTTTTAAAATGCTCATTATGTTAAATATGCTCACAGTATCATAACCATTATGGTGGCTTGTTAAATTGCCAGCTATGCTTTGCTCAACAATTACATTCTTTTAACTTCTATACACATTTACATTCTCTGTATATGCTGCTTACAAAATGACATACAATACTATAACGTAATCACACTACCATCCTTCTCGGAATACATTTGCCTCTTTTTCTATGTAGAAACTTTGCAACATATGTAACTAGAACTGTCCAAAACCGCACTGTCCAGGCGTTCACTGTGGCAAACCAGAGTCTTCGCCTCAACATGTGGCTTTGATAAGTCTGTGGCTCCTGGAGTTTTGCAATCTAAACTGGAGTTTTGGGATCTGTGAGGAAAATCTGCATGGCCAATATTTTCCGTGAGAAACTAAGCATCAATGAACTGAGGTGAAAAATCACAAATCTTTTCCCATTTCTAACTGGGCTTCACCATTCTCGTTAAAGTCATTAAATCTTCGCATGAAACCAAGTCCAGATGGGTTTGAAAGTACACAGTTACAGGAACAAGACAGGAATCAGATATGCCACACTTTCCTGTAACCAGCAACTTCGGCATTGACGTAAAGGGATAGATCACCCAAAAATGAAAACTCTGTTGTAATTTATGTCGATGCTAACCGGTATGAGTTTCTTTTCTTCTGAGGGACACAAAAGTTATTTTGAAGATTTTTTTAACTGCTTTTGGCCATACAATTAATGCCATACAATTAATGTCCAAAACAACATTGGATACATTTTTTTTTTCTTCGCATTACAAGTAACTTAAGTTACATAATCAGATTACTTTTTCAAGTAACTAGTAAAGTAGCACATTCATTTTTCAATTTACAACAAAAAAATTTACAAAAAAAGTTACTTTTTCAAATATATAATGCAAGTTACTTTTTCACATTTATTGACTGACAGCTCTCCTGTCCCCATGTTGAGAGAAATAAAGTGCAGAGGTGGTGTGTGCGCTGTGTAAACATGATGATTATTGCAATTCTAGACTAAATGTAAACATGCATTTATTCTTCTCACTTGCACGAAAACATTCAGTATTCCTCAAAATGAATAAAAACAGAATTTTACACAAACCTGTAATTAACTATATTAAATATACTTTATGTATTTAATCTCACTTTATTAACCAATGTCTTTGCTGACCTTTAATGATCTAATTCAACCATACTAATAAGCAAAAATGACTTTAGATTAGATTTAGAAATATGAGTGTTGAACTTCCTTCTCCTGTATCCTGTTCTTCTTTAATCCAGAATGGCAGCACAGCTGAAAGGTTTGTTTGAGCTGCGCCCTCTACTGTACAGGCGTAAATATGCATTTCCTTCAGCCTGAGGCTTATTCATTTCACTTTTGGTGTGAAAGGATATGAACTTTTTTTTGTTATTAAAAAACAAACAAGCAAGCCCAGCCTAGGTGAGAAAAAGTAACGCTAAAGTAATGTAACGCATTACTTTTCATAAAAAGTAACTAAGTAACGCAATTAGTTACTTTTTTAGGGAGTAACGTAATATTGTAATGCATTACTTTTAAAAGTAACTTTCCCCAAAAATAATTTATAATAGTTCAGCTACAGTCAAAAGGTATTTACAGTAGCTAAACTACAAGCTAACAATTCATCAAAGAATTGTGAAAAAAATATCATGGTTGCCACAAAAATATTAAGCAGCACAACTGTTTTCAACATTGATTATATTAGGAAATGTTTCTTGATCTTCAAAAAAACATGAATGATTTCTGAAGGATCAAGTGAAACTGAAGACTGGAGTAATGGCTGCTGAAAATTCAGCTTTGCCATCACAGGAATAAATTACATATTAAAATATATTAAAATAGAAAAGTTATTTTAAATTGTAATAATATTTCACAATATTACTGTATGTTTTAACTGTATTATTGATCAAATAAATGCAGCTTTGTAGAGCATAAGAGACTTCTTTCAAAAACAAAAACCTATTACCGACTCTAAAGTTTTGAACGGTAGTGTGTCATACTGTTTATACTGTATATATATATATATGATGCGGCTGAACATTCTAGGTCACCTGACAGTCAAGAATGCTCAAGTTTTTAATTAAAGGGATAGTTCACCCAAAAAAGAAACTGTAATCAAATGTAAAATAACATTGCACTAGTTACAAAAAATATTCAGTCAAGAACAGCGACTGAATTTAGTTAGCAGCAATGAAGAAAGCATGCTCTGTACAAATATAGCTCCCTCAAGACCAAAAACCTCTAATTCCAGCAAGAACAGCTCAGAGGTGTGAAGCCAGCATGATCTTTCCTCTGAGGGCTGGAGGTGACTGGTGTGTATACAGAGGGACTGCGGGCGGAGGATCAAACAGGGCCAGGGGAAGGGTAGACACTGCAGCTGGGTGCCTGGGCTTCAGGCCCCAGGCAACAGGAGCCCAGCTGGGAGAGGCTTTGGCTGGCTGGAGTAGAGAGTGCTGGCTGTCTCTAGGGCCTGTGCCCTGTTGCAGGTAGTTCAGCCATCTTGCCTGAGGAGCAGAGGGGGATGAAAGGCAGGCACACAGATGTCGCCCCTGCTGGGGACCGAAGGCCCAGCCAGGAAATGTCATGTTTAGCAGCTGGTATGAAGCCTCCCCTCCCTTTTGACTCTTTCTCCCAACCCCCTTCACCCACACATTCATTCACTCATCATTGCCACACACAGATGTCAATACACAGTCCGTCAATACATATATAAACATGCTTATTTGAGCTTCTGGTTACATTCCTAAAGATATTCCTGCCTAAACTGGTGTGGTCCCAGCAAAAGTGAAGTTTAGTGTGTAGGTCATCGAGGAGAAGCAGGCAGAAGAGGCTCCTGATGGTGCGGGTGGCAGCTGCACGGGCCAGACTGCACTCTGTCTCACCCACAGGGCGGAAAAGAGAGAGAGTGAGAGAAACAGCATCTGTCTGACTTTCCCCACGGACACATCCCTTCTACCGCACTGGCCTGGACAGGCTAAAATGGTACAGTAAGAAGGTCACCTCTACCTCTCTTCCCTTCTCCAAACTGACCTGACCTGCTGCAGCCCCCATTAGCCATGGCCGTCTCAGCACTGTTGCCTCACCGAGCAGCAAGTGTGACAGACAAGATGGATGGGTCATTGTTGAAATGTCTTTTCACCCATTTATTTTGATTTTGTCATAGTTTCTTCTTCTTTTTATGAAAATATCCTGTCAATATTTTTCATATTCATTAATTTTTTAGTCATTTTTACTCTTATTTACTCTGACGTGAAAGTGCAAAATGAAATCAACTATTCAATATTTTATTTTAAAATGTATAAACTAGAGATGCACCGATGTATCTGCAAACAATCGGTATCGGCCGATAAAAGCTATTATTATCACTATCATCCATCGGCCAATTGTTTAAAAACATCCAATGATCAGGGACGATTATATCCTGTCAGTCAAAAGGGTGCGGAAAAACATGTTCAGACTGCAACTCATACTGTAGGCTATGTGAAGAAAATCTCTCGTGTTGAATTTAGTTAAAGCGACAATAACGCACTAACAGTTAAAAAAATAGCGACGTTAAAGCAGGCTCTACTTGACCCTATAAATCACCCGTAGTTCAAGCCAGGGTTGCCAGGTCTGCGTTTTTGTTGTTGCTGCATCAAACATTATTTGTGGCGCCTCCCATCCAACGATCACAAAGAGCTTTGTTACTTCTGATATGAAATAAAGTCTCAGTTTTCAAATTCTTTCCATTTTATCACGAAATTCAAACAATTATGCCGTTTTGACGCTCTTAAATGTGAACGTGAGTCTTTTCTTCCACATTAATACAAGTTATATCTCGAAAAACATGCATGAACATCAAAAGGTATGTTGAAAGATACAGTACAACTTACTGGAATGTATCATGTCTCATGTAATCACTTACAGGAATGTTTTCCAATGTTCATATTTCCTTAGTTATCTATTAAAAACAAACAAAAAAAAAACACTACAGGAGCTTATTTACTGTTAATTATATGTTTGAATAAATTTGCCATGAAGACAAGTGCTTATGAAAACTATGAGCAACTGGGTTTTATACAAACATTTCAGTTTTTATTTGAGTGTAATTATTATATCTGAAAATAAATAGCAGCTGAATATAATACATCTGTTGTTAATCGTAACCTCTATTATTATAGTGTACCAAATGAGAGGGTTCTCTGTATAGTTTGCAGCATTATTTGGGAGAGTTTTTTTTTCTTAAAAAAAATCAATCTGTATCAGCATCAGCTGTCGGTATTAGCAGAGAAATTTAGTATCAGTGCAACTCTAGTATAAACATTTCATAAAAACATGAAAATTGTCCTTCATTAAGTACATTATTGTAACAGAATTTTGTGAATGCTTTAGTTATTCATTCCGTATTTAAACGCATTTACAGGAAGACCATATTCACGTGACTCACAAAATCTGATTAGCACATAACTTATGCTGTCTTCAAGTGTACCTGGAAAACTTGAGTTGGCCGCTCGTTATTACGTTATTAATACACTCAAGTCAGAAACATAACGGAAGTTGTATAAACACCACAAATAAATTATATTGTGAACAATAAACCTATACGACTACGTATGAATTCAAAATGATGAGTATTAGTCATTTTTATAACTTAGGTATCACAACCAAATATGTGTTACATAAAGCAAACCGTGAAAGTTAAGTAATTAAAGGGACAGTTCACCTAAAATTCTGTCATCATTTACTCCCCCTCAAGTTGTTCCAAACCTGTATAAATTTCTTTATTCTGCTGTACACAAAGGAAGATATTTGGAAGAATGTCTGTAACCAAGCAGATCTCGCCCCCCATTGACTACCATAGTGGGAAAAAAAAATACTATGACAGTCAATGGGGGAGAGATCTGCTTGGTTACAAACATTATTTGAAATAACCTTTGTGTTCGTCAGAACAAAGAATTTTATACAGGTTTGGAACAACTTGAGGGGGAGTAAAAAAAATCATTTTTGGGTGAACTATCCCTTTAACTTGTCTATAACCTGTTCTGTATATCATGCCTTTAAAATTTTTGAAACACAGCATGTAAAATTAAGCATTCATTATAATCATTCATGATCATTCATTCATTATGATCATTCATTCATTTATTATAATCAATCATTCATTCACATTTTAAATCAACATGCCCCTTCAAATTTCACAACTTGGCAACTCATATATCATCTAGAATTCTGAGTTTCCCACTCGTAAATGACTTTGTGTATAAGATACAACTATGTATATACAGTAAGATTAGAATTTGTGTGACCCAAAACCATAGAAAAACAGTTCACTTGTCATTTTGTGCAGATGTAAATTGTGATATTATGTTATGCTGTTATTATTTATGTCTGATGTCTGTATAGGATGTGCTTGGGTGAGTTAATTAACCCGCTAGTGAAGCGCTTCATTTTACTGATGTTCATTCACTGTTCCAACTTCAGCTTGCACAGCTCAATCCCAGAGTATGATTGGATTATTTTAAAATTAATTTTCTTTTTTTAAATCACAAAAAAACAATGTTAGAGCATTACTACATCTTGCTGTGTAATTTTTCCTCGTCATTTTCGTCAACAAAGTTTTAAAATCGTCATGTTTTTTTTTCAACCATAATGACATTTTTCCATGTAATAATTTTTGATGAAATATAAAACTTTAGTTAGTAAACATTACCATTAGTAAATCTGTTGGCAAGATTAACACTGTTCAGGGATTGTGTTTGTGGATGCACAATGTAGCCCAGTAGAACAGTCACTTTCCCTGCAATTTCCCCAAAGTGTTGACGCAACTATCCAGTTAGTAATGTCATATTTAATATATTAAAAGAATTAACGGAGTAATAGTGAATAGCGGTTTCCCACAAGGACTGAGGGGCAATCTTGAGAGTAGTGTGGATCTAGAGCAGAGAGTGTCTGATATGTGAGGCTTGTTTCTCTCTAAGTCTCCCCAGAGTACCCATCTGTTACTGCAGAGCCATGTCTGATTCAGAGAAGAGCCAGCTGGGCATGAGAACTAACCCAACTCCCGCTAGTCTAGGCACACTTTAAAACACTTTCACATACATGCAGATGCATCTCAGACAGCTTTTACTAACATAACTACCTTAAGAAAGATCGAGATCATTTTTTAAATAAAGTACTTACCCAAAGCCGGAAATAATTAGAAAGGACCTCCACATTTGGTTAACAAGCATGGTTACTAATAGTTTTTCATGTGGAGGAAAGAAAATGCTGCTCTTACCAGATTTAGCTGATTGCTGTTGCCCAGCTGGGGTGTATGGTTGGTACGTGGCTAGTAGATAACCGTGGGTGCCTTTTCATTGGCTCCATCATAGACCAGAAACAAGATCTTGAATCTGATTCTGGCTGCAACAGGAAGCTCATGGTGAGACCCAAGAAAAAGCATGTGCCCAATTGACATATGCATCCTAAATTGTATTTAAAATAAGAATTAGTATTACCCAAAACATAGAAAACAGTTTGTCATAGTGGATTAAGTTAAGGTCTGTTCACACCAAGAACAACAACTGTAATGATAAAGTTTTAATAGTCATTCTAACTCTATGAGAAGTGTCATACACACCACAACTATAATGATAACAACACAGAGGAATGATATCAAGAGATATTAAGACCGTTTTGTCCAGCTGATGAACAATAAAAACACTGACAGCCAATCAGGATCCACAGGAACTCAGCAGAAGACATAACTGCAGCAACACACTTATAATAAACATAATGGTACTGTTTTTTGGTGTGGACGCTAATATAGTTGTAGTGAGAACAGGACTTTATATGCTAATGCTTGCATGCTAATGCAAAAAACAATATGTGGTTTCAAGACACAATTTTGTGACATCGTATACTTTTGTCTTTCTATACAAGTACAGACTTTCCCATCAGCTATATAAGAATTTTAATGTACAAGAATTGAAATACAGCTCTGCATTCTGGATCCAGGTAAGGTATTGAATGAACATGCAGTCAGTGAGAAGTGAATAACAACCTGCTAGTCATGAGATAACAAAGGCCTCAACAATGTGTCAGATGGGACAAGGTTGCAGAAAAACTGAAAATACCTTGTGCTGGATGAAGCAGCAGGACAGGACAGTTGTTGCAGTGTGATCAGTGAAGGTCATTTGGTCATCAAGGACAGATCTCATGCTTTCTATGCACCAGGAGCCAATGACTGCATGACCTTCAACAGAAAATGGAAGTATATGGAGTGGTGGAGTGCTTAGCTTGGAGGAAAAAGCTCAGACATTTTAGGATGCCTGAAAAATTGTAACCTTTCTCTGGTGGAGACAAAAGGTCTAAAAAGAAGGGAAGAAGAAACGCCAAAGTACTGATGACAGTGTTACTTTAGTATTATTTTCATATTATTATGTAGTAATAATTTATTTTGAGTAATTTTATGTGTTATAGCCATTTTTTTATTTCTAATTAGCGTTATTTTAATTTCAGCTTTAGTTTTAGTAAATTTAGTACTTCAACTTACACTTAAAAAACCAAACTACCTGAAACAAATTGAATCTAATATTAACATTTTGTTTTATTTCAGCTTTATTTTAATTAACGAATACAATATTTAATAGTTTTTGTTGTAGTTAACAATAACTGACTGAAGAGAAAGTAACTTTCTTGAAGTTCAGTTGACTGTAGAGTAATACAAAAGCAAAACAAAATGTAGTCGTACTACATTGTCATACCCTATTTCAAATAGATCAGTTCAGCTTTTACCTAAGAAAATAATACAATTATAGATTTCTGACAGTTAATACTTCAAGATAAACACTGTTAAACTTTACTTTTGTATTTAGACATGTGGCAACAAATCTGTGGGGAAGAAAAGTACACAAATGAAATGCAAAACAAGCTGACTGAAAGAAGATTGTCTGATTGCTTGATTTCATTACCATTTACAAAATAATAATTCGATAAACAGTACACAGAAAATCAATCAATCAATCAATCAATCAATTGGTGGTGGAAAAAAAATTGGGAAGAAAGGAAATTTGACGTGCTGGTGGGAATAAAAATTGGGATTTCTAAAAATCCTTTGCGTTCCCTCGCAAAACTTTTGCGTTCCCTTGCAAAGTTATTACCGTTCCCTTGCTGTGAGCTCGGACAAACACTTCCTCTTTAATGTAAAGCCGTTGTAAGTATGTAAGCTGCGTACCAACAATAATTTGTGTAAAGGCCTTTATGTGCTACTTGCCAAACTAAGTGTTGTAGTACCTATAACCAGCAGGAGAGCAGTGATGAACTTTAGTTGGTGACAGTACAGTGTGTTACAGTGAAGTTATTGAGTATTTTTCATAATATAAAATGAGCAAAAGGGTTTTGGGTTTTGCACTTTTCAGACGGTCCCTTCAGACTTCTCTCCGCCGCCTGCTCATAGAGACCAGTTTATATATTATAAAGCACATTTGAGGAAAACTGGGTTGTTGTAGCTCGTTGTCTAGGTTAGCCCTACTATGATTGGAAATAGCGGCATTTGTGTTTTAACAACGTTTAGCTCACAAGTTATTGATCCGGGAAGTTCGAATCTGTGATATTGCCAACACTGAACTCCTTGAGTTAAGCACTGACTGCATTTCTTTATATTTGACTCCAAAAAGTTCAAACTCTGTGAGCCGTGCATTATTTGTGTGCATTATTAATGTATAGAGCTGACTGAAACATTACTGCCAGACAGCGGGACATTAAAGAGGAAGCTGTTTGTCCGAGCTCACAGCAAGGGAACGATAATATCTTTGCGAGGGAACGCAAAGTTTCTCGGGGGAACGCAAAAGTTTTGCGGGGGAACGCAAATATCTTTGCGAGGGAACGCAAAGTTTCTCGAGGGAACGCAAAAGATTTGAAAAAAAAAAAATTTCCCCACCACCACATCCCTTTAGGGGCTCCGTACATATCTGATATTAACGGAGCCCCTAAGGGACATTTTTTTTTTAAAATCTTTTGCGTTCCCTCGCAAATATATTTGCGTTCCCACGCAAAGATATTTGCATTCCCTTGCTGTGAGCTCGGACAAACATCTTTAATGTCTCGCTGGCTGGCAGTAGTGTTTCAGTTAGTTCCATACGTTAATAATGCGCGGTTCATAGAGTTTGAACTTGTTGGACTCAAATTTAAAGAAATGCAGTCAGTGCTTAACTCAAGGAATTCAGATATTCACAGATTCGAACTTCCCGGATCAATAACTCGTG
Organism: Hypophthalmichthys nobilis; assembly: GCA_037950665.1. Lineage (NCBI taxonomy): Eukaryota > Metazoa > Chordata > Actinopteri > Cypriniformes > Xenocyprididae > Hypophthalmichthys > Hypophthalmichthys nobilis. Next base: position 12,801,511 of record CM075469.1, on the reverse strand, counting down.
AGCTAAACATTGTTAAAACACAAATGCAGCTATTTCCAATCATAGTAACCTAGACAACGAGCTACAACAACCCAATTTTCCTCAAATGTGCTTTATAATATATTGGTCTCTATGAGCAGGCGGCGGAGATACAAGTCTGAAGGGACCGTCTGAAAAGTGCAAAACCCAAAACCCTGTTGCTCATTTTATATTATGAAAAATACTATACAATACAATAAATTGTAAAATACAATAACCACTGTAACACACTGTACTGTCACCAAATTCAGTTCATACATCATACTAGTATAAATGGCGCATGTGCAATGCTAGAGACTCTGACAACAATATGCAATTAATGTTAAAGGGTTAGTTCACCCAAAAATGAAATTCACCCTCATGTCATCCCAAACTCGTAAGACATTCGTTCATCTTCGGAACACAAATTAAGATATTTTTGATTAAATGAATTTGATGGCATTACAATTAATTTAATATTTTTACAGTACAACCAGCAGGAGAGCAGTGACGTATGAACTGAATTTCATGACAGTAGTGTGTTACAGTGACTATTGAGTATTTTTCATAATATAAAATGAGCAAAAGGGTTTTGCACTTTTCAGACAGTCCCTTCAGACTTATATCTCCGCCGCCTGCTCATAGAGACCAATTTATTATAAAGCACATTTGAGGAAAATTGGGTTGTTGTAGCTCGTTGTCTAGGTTACTATGATTGGAAATAGCTGCATTTGTTTTAACAACCTTTAGCTCACGAGTTATTGATCCGGGAAATTCGAATCTGTGAATATATTGCCAACTTTACTGAACTCCGTGACTTAAGCACTGACTGCATTTCTTTATATTTGAGTCCAACACATTCAAACTCTGTGAGCCGTGCATTATTTGTGTGCATTATTAACGTATAGAGCTGACTGAAACACTACTGCCAGCCAGCGAGACATTAAAGAGGAAGTGTTTGTCCGAGCTCACAGCAAGGGAACGATAATATCTTTGCGAGGGAACGCAAAAGTTTTGCGAGGGAACGCAAACGATTTGAAAAAAAAAAAAAAATTCCTCCCATCCCAAATTTTTTCCACCACCACGTCCCTTTAGGGGCTCCGTTGATATTACACTACCGATGGAACATCTACACAGTATTTAATCTGCAGGAAGCTCACAGACACTTTAGCAGTTGGTGAAGTGTGTGGTGGTTTGTCCTAGCAGCAGGCCTGTTTAGGCTTTTCAGGGCAGACTGCGGAGGTTGGTGAAGGCCACAGAGGATACAGGGACCATCGCGCCTGCTTGTCTCCATCTGTAGCTGAAGCTGGTAATTATAGTTGGGAGAGGCGCCCGCAGCTTGATGCCATCTGCCAGCGGGACGGCAGAGCCAGGCTGAAGCGGGCACAAAGGCCCAGTGAAGTTCCCTTAGCTGCGGCCGACAGGAGGACCAACACCTGCCAGCGAGCCGCTGGGTCTCAGCTGCTCGAATGGGGCACGCGACGGAGGAAAGCGAGTTCTGGTCAGAGATCGTAAAAGCAGTGGGTCACATGCAGAAAACCAAGACTACCACGCTGTTTTGCATTATTACAAAGCAAAACTCCAATAATCGAAGTGCGTGGCTTTGGGCCGCCAATTAAACAGGAAGAACCTGGTAAAAATGTGTCAGTCATACCATCTTGTGGCTGAATACATGTAGTGCAGCTGAAAAAAGCACAAGAAGCGTGTTGAGGATCAACTTGAAACTTATAAACTAGTGTACCGAACACATGCTCACAACTCTAATTTTATATCCAAGCGAATGTAGTGACAGGAAGACAGCTGTGCTCCTGTCTTTCTCTTTCATACGTGTTGGCACAGCCTAGCGCTCCGCAGTCTGTGCTACCGTGGCCATGCCCTACCCCTGCTCTGCCCGTCCTGTGTGTCACCAGAGCTCGTGTGCGAACCGCTGGTGAGCGTGGACACAGATGGTGCGGGGGGAGCAGCGCATGAATATATGATGCTGGAGGGTGAAGTGTAGCGGGTCGAGGCAGATGCCCACTGGCCCCGCGAGAGCCCCTCTGCCCGGTCAGCCACGGCCCTTCGGCTTCCCACCAGATGCTGCAGCAGAACCCCAGCGAAACCTCTCACGCTCTCCATAAGATGGACGTCGACATGTTTGATAGAGTATTTAAGATGGGTGGAAAACTATGGACTTTTGAGAGTTCACAGGGATTTATGTTGAGGTTTGAAATCATTTGATAAGTGGCAACACATAAGGGCTTTTCACTTTGCGCTTAACCCCGGGTAAAGGAGTTATAGTCCTAAAAATAGCAATATAGCCAGACCTAGGATAAATGGTGCATGTGCAATGCTAGAGACTCTGACAACAATATCCAATTAACTGTTAAAGGGTTAGTTCACCAAAAATGAAATTTGTTATTAGGTTCTCACCCTCATGTCATCCCAAACTCGTAAGACCTTCATTCATCTTCTGAACACAAATTAAGATATTTTCGATGAAATCCGAGGGTTTCTGAACCACACATAGGCAGCAACGTCATTGGACCTTTTGAGGTCCAGAAAGGCATTAAAGACATTGTTACAATAGTCAACGTGACTACAGTGGTTCAACCTTAATGTTATGAAACGACGAGAATACTTTTTGTGCACAAAAACAAAACAAAAATAATGACTAGCAATTTTTACAATTTGTAGTGAACGCAGTGCAGGCTTCCGTGTTTACGCCGACTCATTATTGGCCGGCTCCTGCCTCAGCATCACACGCATGCGTCATGCTGCGCACGTGTACAGTGTCGGTACAGGTTTGGGATGACATGAGGGTGAGTACTTAATGACAGAAATTTCATTTTTGGGTGAACTAAACCTTTAACCCCATCTAAAATATGAGCAGTGTGAAGCGTGAAACAAGATAACCCAGTATTCCATTTAGCCGGGTTTAGAATAACCCAGGGTTAACAATTACAATTGTGAAAAGCTCTCAATTTGTAGTCCTATAACATGAGAATTAACATTTTTGAGAAGCTAGACACTCCTCAAACATCAATTTTGAAAACGTGTGCTACAAATGGACTCCGCCAACACAGAGCGTGTTTATGTGCTTTATGATGAATCAGTCAACTGTTGTAGTTATCACTTAACTAACATTGCTAACCAGCTATGACGGTATATAGATGGGCCCCATATTACAAAAATAAATTAGAAATTGGAAAGTCTAACATAGTGGCTTTAGTAAGTTTAGATATTGTGCAATCACAACAGAATATATAGTTATAGTTACAGTTTACAGGCAGCATCTTCATGTATTGAACAAAAAAAGCAGGAGGACTTGAGCACATAATTTGTAATAAGTTAGTAGTTATAAGTATTAAATGAGATTTAACTTTCAAAAATTCAAAGACTTTTAAGTATGACATTTAAAAGGTACAGCTTTATGTTGTTCTGCCTCAAGTTCATTATTTTAGTTGTTCGAATGCAAAAGAAAAGCCAACCAAGTGCACTGCAGAATAATAATATATTTAAACATGAAAAACATGTGAATACACATTATATACAGTTGGCTACAAAAAGTGTTTCAACACTTAAAAAAAAAAAAAAAAGTTTACAAAACATAGAAAAAAATTAAAGGCATATTTAACTGAAGGAACAAGAACAAAAACTAGGTGTACCCTAGTCATCAAACAATTATTAATGTGCTAGACAGTGAACACATGGGCTTACACATCACATTTGGCAAATTGTTCCCAAAAGTATTACTCCAAAAAAATAAATTAATTAAATAACTTCTAGAGTGACCTGAAAAGTAAGAAGTTAAGCCTCACTGGCCTGATTATTTTGACCTAAATTGGCAGGCACATGGTAATGCAGGTTTGTATTTGGATCTTCAACAGGTTGTGGATAAGACCCTTCTGGGTTGGAAATACAAAAGCCAACATATATCAACAAAATGTATGTAGATGACATCATTCACGACATGTATAAAATATGAGTTGCATTAATGATTCGTTTGTGATAGCTCGGTTATAAACAGTGATAACAGTGATTGATATGTGATCAGCTCTCCCATACCAGGATGATAAGTAATCTTTCAGCAACACCCAAGCCTAAAAGCTTTGAGAAGGCATCAGGTGGTACGTCTGCTACGTCTGGGGTGTGTGTATAGTATCTGAGTAGATTCAAATGGAAGAACAGGGTTTCACTGTCCTAAGAACGAGTGTATAGGAAGCATATAGAAGCAAGTGGCAGGCTGAGGCTCATTAGAGCCTCTGCAGGGAGTACAGAAATGAAACATCCTCTGCCTCCAGCATGCATTTGCAAATAGACTAGAAAAACTGGCAGAAATACTGAGGTTATGTGATTATGCTACAAGAAAAGTATGAAAGCACTTCTAAGAAATGTATTTCTGTCAAGTCTGTAGTCAACAGAATTTGTCTTGTTATATCCCAGCATAAACAACATCATAAAATAGCTTAGTTAACTATAATACCACATAAAGTGAAGATGAGAAAAGATAGAGTACAAGACCGTGTGTAACAAAAGGACAGCTGTATGACATACAGGAAACAGAAGTGCTTGTTTCCAAACACTACAGATTTGTTTAACTCCAATGGCTCATTCACTCAGCTTCTCTGATCCTTCATAACACCTTTCAATGCAAGTCACCATTTTAATGCAACTGAGATGTGCAGTCTCACGGACAGATGAGCTGAGTCTTTCACCAATGCCCCTGCAAAGTGTGCTCAGGAGAATCAGACAAGACTGGATCACAGCTGATCCTCGGTCAAACGAGCTGAAAGTTGCCTCCTGAAGCTGAAACAGAGCTCTAGGTAGGAAGAGGGTCGTCGTCGCCACGCTTACACTTGCATTTGCAGCAGAGCACGAAGGGAGTTGCCAGCAAAAGAAATGGGGAGGCCACTAGCAAGAGCAGACCGAAGCCAGCAAAGATCCCAACAACCTAAACAGAGAGGTGAAAAGATCACAATGATTTAAAAAACAAAATAATGAGTGCACATTCCTGTTGATTATAAACTGAAACAGATATTGGTCTGTGATGCTCTTACATGTCAAACCAGATGGCATTCTGCCACAGGGGGGCAGTAATGGTTTTTGGTGATCATATCATATCTTGGTGTTTATCCTATGCTACAGGTATGGACTTGGTTTCTGAAAAAAGTTTCTATTTTTATTATGATTTTGGGAGTGTCAAGAAAGTAAAGACTTTTAATTCCATTTCCGAAAATTTTAACGAATATATATATATATATATATTATATATATATTATACATACATACATACATACACACACACACATATATATATACACACACACATACATACATAATATCTATCTATATAAATAAAATGATGTTCACATAAATGTACCTATTTTTTTTAACTGATTTAAATGGTTAGTTTAAAATGAAAATGAAAATTCTGTCATTAATTACTCACCCTCATGTCGTTCTACACCCGTAAGACCTTCGTTCATCTTCAGAACACAAATTAAGATATTTTTCATAAAATCCAATGGCTCAGTAAGGCCTCCATTGCCAGAAAGACAATTAACACTTTCAATGCCCAGAAAGCTACTAAAGACATATTTAAAACAGTTCATGTGACTACAGTGGTTCAACCTTAATGTTATGAAGCGACGAGAAAACTTTTTGTGCGCCAAAAAAACAAAATAACGACTTTATGACAATATCTAGTGATGGGCGATTTCAAAACACTGCTTCAAGAAGCTTTACAAATCTTTTGTTTCAAATCAGGGATTCGGAGCGCCAAAGTCACATGATTTCAGTAAACGAGGCTTCGTTGTGTGATAAGTGTTTCGTAATTTCAATAGTACACCACTGGGGGGTGTGACTTTGGCAGTTTGATATGCGCTCCGAACCACTTATTTGAAATAAAAGATTCGTAAAGCTTCAAAAAACTATTCTCGTCGCTTCATAGGTTGAACCACTGTAGTCACATGAACTGTTTTAAATATGTCTTTAGTAGCTTTCTGGGCATTGAAATTGTTAATTGTCTTGCTGGCAATGCAGGCCTCTCTGAGCCATCGGATTTTATCAAAAATATCTTAATTTGTGTTCCGAAGATGAACGATGGTCTTACGGGTGTAATTAATGAGAGAATTTTCTCATTTTTGGGTGAACTAACCCTTTAAGTAATTGATTTAATTCAAGTCAAGTCAAGGGGAGTGTCTTTAATACATCTACCACTAGATACAGAGACACATGTATACACACATTTAGGCAGGTTTAAAATGGCATCACTGCCTCTTGTTGTGCTTTTGAGGATCAACCACGTCTCACTCTCTCTCCATTTCAAATATAATAAAGTGTCTATAATCTCCCTGCACAGTAAAGTAAGCCATTAGCAAGTGTGACATAATACAAAATAAACGGATATCTCCCTACTACAGAATGATAAATCATGCTCGGTTACTTTTACAGAAATGGAGGGTTATTTCAGGTGAACTGTGTGGGCCAGCTTGTCTTTAGCACTTCAGATCTGCAGTCTGGAGGGATGCACTCATGTGGTACATACCTGTGTCCGATGCCAGATGACGGAGGCTCTGGAATGACCCAGTTTGTTCCGGCACGGACCTTTATCATAGTGGATCAGTAAGAAGTCATCCTGAGGAGGTGAAGGAAAGAGGTTAGTGTCAATAAAGATGAATAGGAGTTACACGGAGAAGCTTCGAAACTCTTGCAATATATTGGTCTAACCAAGCATGACTGTAGTGGTGGAATAAGACATTTAATTATTATAAGACATTCCTATGGAAATTCTACCTTTATGGTACATAATTTGTATATACATTTTTTGGCCCATTTTAAATAAGAATAATAATATTAATAAGTCTAATAATAAAATAGTAATAATAATAATAATAAGTTAAACTAGTCATACTGTATGTACAACTTACATCCAATGACTCCAGGCAGTACCAGCAGAAGGCATGCTTGCAGTTCTTACACATCATTTGGGCACAGCCTTCATCTCTCTCAATGTAGACTTTACATTTAGGACAGCGTTTGATCGGAGCCTCGTCCTCCTGGCTCTTGATGTTGGAACTGAAGCGTTGAGATGAACATAGAAGAGAACAGATGTTCAGATGCTTCAAATTTATATATAAACGCTACAGTTTTTAGGGTCTGTACTTTTTTTTTTTTTTTTCTTCAATGTCTCTTATGCTCACCAAGGCTGCATTTATTTGATCAAAATACAGTAAAAACTAATGTGTGAAAGATTACAATAATTTAAAGGAACTGTTTTTTTATTATTTTAATAAGTTTTAAATTGTAACTTATTCCAGTGATGGTAAAGTTGAATTTTCAGCATCATTACTCTAGTCTTCAGTGTCAGATGATCCTTCAGAAATCATTTTTATATGCTGATTTGCAGTTCAAATAACATTTCGTCTTCTTATCAGTGTTGAAAACAGTTGGGCTGCTTTATATTTTGGGGGATACATTTTTGTTTTCAAGATTCTTTGAGTAGAAAGTTCAAAAGAACAGCATTTTTTGAAATAGAAAATTTTGTAACATTATGAATGTATTTACGGTCACTTTTAATGCATTTAATCGGTCCTCATCTTTAGGTTTTTATAAAAACATGTTTTTCTACTATGCGTTTTTGTTAAAAATCAAACTGACTCTAAACAGAAATGTTACTAAAATGAATACCAGTCATGCAGTGTTACTTCAAAATAACACTGGATACTTCAAAATTATCTGTATACTTGACTTTAAATAGGTCAGAGAAACTTAAAAAGTATTTGAAGGGAAAATAAGGGGTTGTTATTATTTGAACATAATGGGGTACACCCACAGAAACAAAATCTCTGCTGTGAATTCTACATGATTCGATGCTGAGGGTTTAAAGTATACTAGAGCAAGTACCCATGTTCCCCAGGTAGGAAGGTGGTAATTGGCAGGCTCTCCTGACACGCCTGGCCGGAGTGGCAGTCTGCCCTGCAGGCAGAGCAGAAACGCAGACTGCACTGAGGGCATTGCACCGGCTGCGGCAACTGCACCTCGGCTTCATTCAACTGGCACACCGCTTGGCATGAGGACGAAGGACACCAGGTCCGACAAGGATCCAGAAGCACTTCTGTAAAGAAAAACAAACAGCATGTTTGAAATGATGACCCATTTGGTCTGATCTGCAACTACTTTAGACATCTACATTCCCAGTCTGACCTGAGGAATTTTATTTTGATATAAAATATGTTGATGAATGAACACATAATCTTAGTTTGTGTGATGTAAGAACTTGCTCCTAGTGGGGAAAAAAAAGAAAAGAAACTAAGCTGGAAAAACAGCTCTTTCTGAATGAAACATTTAACAATGTCCTGATCACTTCATGTTGCATCATTCTGTGTAAAAGTTTTATGAATGTCAAAATTTGATGCAGGCTTTGCAAAAAGGCTATATTAGATGACAGGAAACTCAGTCCCGTCTTAGAGAAACAAAGCGCTATTAAAAGGGATAGTTAAACAAAAATTTAAATTCTGTCATCATTTACTCACCCTCAAGTTGTTCCAAACCTGTATGAATTTCTTTATTCTGCTGAACACAAAAGAAGATACTTTGAAGAATGTCAATGGGCCCCATTGACTTCCCTAGTAGTATTTTTTTCCATATGGAAGTCAATGGGGCCCTTCAAAATATCCTTTGTGTTCAGCAGAAGAAAGAAATTCATACAGGTTTTGGAACAACTTGAGGGTGAGTAAATGATGACAGTATTTTCATTTTTGGGTGAACTATCTTTTTAATTTCAAATGCAATGTATTTCTTAAAGACACAGTAGCAAAAAAGTAGATGAGTTAAAGAGATGATTAAAAATGGGTGTAAAAAATGAAATTATTTACATGTACTTATGCATCTCTCAGGGAAACTCACCTCGTTCAAACTGGAGTCTCTTATAACGTTGCATGACCTCTGTAGCCACCATACACTCAATCTACAGCAGAGAAACAGAGTATATGAGCAAGACAGGAGCAAATGACAGAAACCTTGAATAAAGCACAATTATTTCTAGTCTCTGGTAAAAATTACAAATTTTATGTCAGCTTACCTCATTTTCCAGCAAATGTCCCTGTTTTGGGCAGGCAGAGTCTGGACAGCTAATAGCTGGTTCGAGGCCCTCTTTAATAAGCAGTTCAACATATTGCTTCAAACACTGTAAGAGACAGATTTCCTATGTTTCATCTTTGAAAAAATAATGAGACAACTGCTGCCTGTGGTTACGTTTCCACCCACAAACGCTCTGTTCATTGTAGTCAAGCCAACATCAGACCATCACAGCATTCTGCTGAGACAACATTCAAGAGCTGCTTGAAAAGAACAGGCCAATTTGGCCCATATCAAGATTCAAGAATTTTTATTAGCATGGCAAAAACAACAGTAAAAGCATTAGTAACAGTACATGTACACATCTATCTATCTATCTATCTATCTATGGAATAATAGGAATCAGGCACGTCAAAAGAATTAGGGGCATACTATAAGCACCAGTTATATTACTGTTGTATTCTAACATGTAAAGAGACTGTATTACAATTTGTTTTGTAAGACTAGTTGGTGCATTGCTGAAAAACAGGAGTGGTCACTGAAGACACAGTCCTTACCAGACTGCAAAATATGCACTGGCACTGGGAGATGGTGGTCATCTGTTCCAGGGGAAACTCTCCCAGGCACAGTTTACAGGACAGAAGTGGCGCCAGGTCCACATCCCAGCTGGGTTCGTAGCGAGAGCTGCTCATGGTACGTGAATCTGGGACACTAAAAGACAAAGAGAAAGCATGTCTTAAAAACGGCTAAAGCAGCTAATAAATACCATACTATTTTATTGAAATAAATTAAAAACAAAACACTAGACATTATCTTTATCCCTGTCATTCTCCTATGCTGTTTACATTGTAGACTCGGTGCAGCGCTTCCAGGTTCTACGTCAGAACGCTGACTCCGTATTGGCCGGCTCCTGCGTCAGCATCACACGCATGTGCTGTGCTGCTCACGTGAACAGCGTCGGCCAATACTGAGCTATACAACATAAACGGTGTAGGAGAATGACAGGGAAGAGACGAAATTGTTGAATAAAGTCATTGTTTTTGTTTTGTTTTTGCACACAAAAAGTATTCTTGTTGCTTCATAATATTAAGGTTGAACCACTGTAGTCACATGGTCTATTTTAACAATGTCTTTACTATTTTTCTGGACCTTGAATATGGTAATTATGTTGCTTTCTATGGGGATAAAAAAAAAAAAAAAAAAAAACTCTCAGATTTCATCAAAAATATCTTAATTTGTGTTCCAAAGATGAACGAAGGTCTTACGGGTTTGGAACAAAAGTACTTAATGAGTACTTAATGACAGAAATTTTATTTTTTGGGTGAACCAACCCTTAAAGTGAGTGTTAGATGACAGCAATGGTAATCTAAATGTAAAAATAAATAATGGAAATTAGCAGGCAAAATTAAATACACAATATTCATAAATGAATAAAAAAGGTCAAAAAGCTGATATATGGTACTGAGATACAGTGTTTATATAATAAAAGATAATATTTTAAAAAGACACTTCATCTTTAACTAGGACCATGAATATAAAGATTTAGGTATCTCATTACTTATCCATTAAAAATGCTCGGTCTGCCACAGAGTTTCCCTTCCGAGAGATTCTGCTGTTTGCTGAGAGCTTGTCCAATCAGTCAATGGCAAGTATGTCAATATCCCTCAGTACTGCTGCCAGGCAACCCAAAGAAAACTAATGACTGTCTCTACTGTAGAGACCTACAGAACAGACTCCCTCAGAGAATACGAGCAACACAGCGCAGCCTGCTAAAAACAAACAGACCTCCACATAACAAACACATAATTTATAGGCTACTGTATTTGTAAACTTTCAAACGCTCCTTCACAACATGGCACAGCAAAACTTTTTGCACCTAAAGTGACTGAAAAGTAAATGTGGTCCACTATACCACCTCATTGCACACTATACACCATCATGAGCTGATATAAATGATTGAGGAACACTCAGACTAGTTAGTGTGCTTCCCCACAGCAGATATCTGTGTAGGTGGAGACAGATGGAGACTCATGTGCTTGCGCCTGCAGTATCTCATTGTGTTAGTTGTGGGAATAGTCGACAGCCCAAACAACAAAGGGCTCTCAGCAGGCTGTGCGTCTCTCCGTTTGGGCCTCTCACCTCCGTCAGCACACCCACTCAACCTTAACCGGACACAGTAATTCTCAGTCATATCATATGTAAAGCCACGTGTACACTATGAGATTATACTGTCATTTATGATTGTTGCTTTTCAGATTGTGTGAAATGCCTACCGTGACATCTTGGGTAGAAGTCAAGGCAGACAGTGAGACACAGACAGTTTATGTCGGACTGACTGTATCATGTACATCTTAGTACAACAATGACAGGCCAATAAATCACTGCACTTTATGACATTCTCAAAAAATAAAATGTTGTGGAGTGTCTAAAGTCTATCGCGGACTGCTTTTTCTTTAGTGTGAAGGAGGCAATGTTGATAATGTCAAGGGAATGCAAGATTTCTCTTTCTCTGACAAACACACTGCATCAAACATCACCAGTTGCTGTGCACCTATTGGTTCTTCATCACACTGTAGGACTGAAACCCAAAATTTATGATTCATCACACTTGCAATAAAATGCCTGTCAGTGTGAATGAAAGTGATTAAAGACAGCAGAGTTTGCCCTACTACCAAATAAATCTTTCACGATTACCAAAATTTGTCTCAAACATTAAAATCGTGGTCACAGTCAAACAGTATAGGCATAATGCATCAAATGTCATCAGGAACGACTATTAAATAATGGCCCTGTTTACACCTGATATTAAGATGCATTTTGGTCAGTCAGATCACAAGTAGACGAGCGAGACACACCCGTTTACACCTGATCTTTTAATCTATTTTGTCCATATTCAACCACTTATGTCCTGATTTCTAGGAGGAAATCAGGAATGGTGAAAGAACATTGTGCTTGGTACATTTTTTGTCTTGAAACCAAACTTGGGTCTTCAGCCAACAAAGTTTAAATCCCGTCTGGCTAGCGTGCCTCCCATAACGTTTACGCATTAGGTCAATAGGCATAGGCTGTTTTTTGTGGTTGTTTGAACACATTCGACCACGAGCGTTTACACTACGAAAGTGATCCGGTCAAATGCGCTTTCGACTACCTCTGTAAGTGGGGGCCAAAAAGCGTTGGGGCCAAGATAGCTCAGATGAGTTTGTAGCACAAGTATGAGTAAAATTATATAACTGATAAAGGTCTTACATAAGATCTATTTTTAATCTATCTAGGTTAAAGCCAACTTTCCATTGTCGCTCTAACTGTCTCTTATGAGTGGTCTAAGTGGTCAAAAGTGGACAAACTCAAAACATTTTAGGTCCTGTTTACACCTGTATTTAGCATCGTCCACTTGTGATCCAATCGACAAAAATGCATCTTAATACCAGGTGGAAACAGGGCCAATAAGTTTGTCCAATTGCCAGACAAGTTTCAATCCCATTTCTCCAGCAACCTGTTGCTCACATGAAACAGTTCAGACAGTTTTAGATTGCAATGCCCACTTTCTACAATCCAAATCCAATCCATTTGATTCTATTCTTCGAATTTGATGAATCGTGGGATGTATACACACACATCACAATAATGAAGAAGAGTCAGTCAAAATTTCCAAATTCCACCCAATATCAAGTTCCAAAATTAGTCAGTATTGTATACCTATTCATTTTTTTTCCATTTCGTTTGTACGACCAATGGTAGACAAGGTGTTTATGCAACCCGTTTAAAAAGGACCAGTTTTTTGCAATTGATGCAAGTGGTGCAGAAATGACTCAAATGTCTGTCAACCATATAAACAATAGGCTTCTGAGAAAGCACTCTACCATAGTTCTACGTACTCAAAAAGGAGACTCAAATACAAACAAATAGAACAAGGTAACTTTGAAAAGGAATAAATTACTAGAAACAAATGTCCACCACACCCAGAATTTTTTTCCAAAATCAAAGGGGAAGTCCCAGGCATGAAAGAAGGCCTATAAATGTCCATTGTTCATTCATCTAGACAACAACTAACCACATCTTGAGCTCTTCCTCCATGAAAATGGGTCAGGAAGGGACATAAAGTAGTGTCACGCACATCAGTTTGGCACAATGAATCCCTCAAAGGGTCCAAGATGAAGACAGAGAGTGTCCAACAGCCTGGCACTGTAAATTAACTTCTCTATCTGCTGATGGAGGTCAATAGTCTTAAGTAGCTCTTAAGCACATTTTCTTGTTGCGTGTGCACATTTAAAAGAGCTCACAGATCACTTTAATAAGGGAACTGGTTTTCTTCAGTTTTGCAAAAAGCGTTGGGGCCAAGATAACTCATCTGAGCTTGTAGCACAAGTATGAGTAAAATTATATAACTGATAAAGGTCTTACATAAGATCTATTTTTAATCTATCTAGGTTAAAGCCAACTTTCCATTGTCGCTCTAACTGTCTCTTATGAGTGGTCTAGAAACAGTTTGGCTATAGAACTATTTGGCTATTGAAACCATTTAAGCTCTTTAAATAAGTCTAAAAGTGCTCAGAACACACACACAGTACAGACGCCTTTGGTAGGTCTTCAGATTTGTGTTAGCAACAACACTGAAATCTCTGAACAACCTAATTGCTTAATTGGATTACATTACGATGGAGGAGTATGTGAATACATAAACAAGAATATAACTGTGCTAGTCGGAATTAATGTTGCTAAGAGAAAGACAGAGAGAGAAAAAGAGAAAGCTAATAGTTCTGCATTCACAGTAACGTTTATGAACAATGGACACGGAACCTGGTTTCTGACAAAAATAATATTGCTAATGTTCTCAGTCACTCATCTTGTAGCAGTCTCCTGAAGTCGACCTTAAAGGAACAGTTCCAGAGTCAGTGGGATGAATTTCAGAACTGAATCAGTCAGATTCATGAACAAATCATTCAGACTGGTTTTGTGAACTGGACTAACCAATTTTGATATTGTCTTCAGAACATACTGCGGCGTGACTTAAAAAGACTTGATATACAGTTGCAAGAAAAAGTATGTGAACCACTTGCAGAATCTGAAAATGTGAATAATTTTACACAAATGCATGTTATATTTTTATTTTGTCCTGTCCTGAGTAAGATATTTTACATAAAAGATGTTTACATATAATTCACAAGACAAAAAAATAGCTGAATTTATTAAAATGACCCTGTTCAAAAGTTTATGAACCATTGATTCTCAATACTGTGTCGTTACCTGGATGATCCACGACTTAAGACCCTTGTTTGTCCTGAGCAGTTAAACTGAGCTCTGTTCTTCAGAAAAATCCTCCAGGTCCTGCAGATTCTTCAGTTTTCCAACATGTTTTGCATATTTGAACCCTTTCCAGGGTTCAAACTTTCACTGATGCTCCAGAAGGAAACATGATACATTAATGCGGGGGTTGAAATTTTTTTGAATTTGAAGATCAAGGTAAATTGTATTTAATTTGTCTTCTGGGAAACATCAAAGTATCTTCTGTTGCTTCCGAAGGGCAATGCTAAATGAAAAAAAACTGATATTTAAAACAAGAAAGAAAAATCTTCATCTTGTTCAGAAGTTTTCACCCCCCGGCTCTTAATGCATTGCGTTTCCTTCTGGAGCATCAGTGAATGTTTAAACCTTTTTAATAGTTGTGTTTGAGTCCCTCAGTTTTCCTCAGTGTGAAAAGATGGATCTTAAAATGCAAAAGATCATTCAAATATGCAAAAGATGTTGGAAAACTGAAGAATCTGCAGGACCTGGAGGATTTTTCTGAAGAACAGTGGGCAGTTTAACTGCTCAGAACAAACCAGGGACTCATGAACAACCATCACAAAACAAAAAAAAACAGTCGTAGATCATCCAGGTAACCACACACCGTACTAAGCATTAAGGGTTCATAAACTTTTGAACAGCTGAATTTATCAAAATGAACCCATTTTTTCTTTTGGATTTTATGTAAACGTCTTTTATGTAAAATATCTTACTCAGGACAGTACAAAATAAAAAGTAACATGCATTTTGTATGATCTCTCATTTTGTTAATATTATTCACATTTTCACAGATTCTGCAAGTGGTTCACATACTTTTTCTTGCAACTGTATATAGTCATATAGGTCATTCATACTGTGGTTTTTGTTATTACATACAACAACAAACATTCACTTTATCCTAAAACACAGTCAACGATGGGTAAAAACTAAGTTTTGCGCAAAACAGTGTGGCCATGTGGGAAAAACCGATGCTAATGACTCCTTCAGAACAAATAGGAATGGACAACAACGAAGGCAAATTCTGCAAATATAACAAAACTAGCATGTATCCTCATTTAGAACAGTGTGGTTTTAAATAATCTCTGCAAAGCAGTATGCAGGTCTGAGGGAGCTGAGAGTGTTCCTGCCAAGCACAGGATGTAAGCTCTGCCCAAGGAAACAGCAACACTTCCTGTTTTTGCCATACGCATGCCAGCATATGCATGACTGTGGAGCACAGACCTATGCTCTGCAAGACTGAGACCTGCTTGTGTAACGTAATTCACACAAAAAACGTTTTGGTTTTTATGCCAAAAAAGATTTTCTACACCATAAATATGAAAAATTTTAATTTTCAGTAATTATCTAAATAATATGTTTTAGTTCATCTGTATCATGTAAAGATACAGAAGTTAAGAATGAGACATTTTTGATGTTTTCACTCAAAAGATTAAGGAAAATCATTCCTCATGATATGATTCCTTACTGTTGAAACTCTACCTAATAGGTAAGGAAATGTTATGGTTGTTTTAATACACAAAATATGCAGACACCAACAGCTATGCCTAATTTAATTAATAATATTTTGGTTTATACCACAATGTAATATAAGCGTTTAATGAGACGATTTAAGGAATAACTAATAAGATCATGTGAGATCATCGCACAAACAAGGATTAGAGATCATTACAAAGTGTTTAATAGAGTGACATCACAGTGTGCATCAGAAAGCTTTGGGAAAGCTCAAGAGATGAGTATCTAGAGGACTTGTTCCATTTCAGTGTAGACGACATGATCTAAAGAGGATTTAACAGATTACTTGAATGGCTGGGATCAAAGGATTTGTAGCCATTCAAAAAGCAAACCCATCATCTCTCATTCAACAAATGTCTGATGAATACAGAGAAATAAGTAAGAGAGTTGTCTTTGTGTACTATGTGTTCTCATAAGCATTTTAGAGGTTTGAGAAATCAATACTTGATATGTATCCAAGGGTTTAGAAAGTAGGCCGCTTTTTACTTTTTGGTGAATTTGTAATCTCTGTTTTGAAGTCACTGGCCTGTGGCCTCATTAGCATGGAGATTAACCTACTTCGTTTGGGACTCCTTTTATACGGATCTGTTCAGTTCAGATCCACTGCCATTCATTGTTCTTTTGATGTCTGGAGCTGTTATTAAAGTTCATATTCGAGATTAGCAGATGAAAAATAAAACATATTTCTGACAATGCAACATGACCTAACAGCGGACTCATGATACCAAATACATAGGAACAGTACAGGTAGTTTGTAACTGTAATATATCTAGGCCGTGGTTTCCCAAACTGGGGTTTGTGAGGGAGCTGCAAGGGGTTTGTGAGAAAAGCAAACAAATAACAAATAAATTATTTTAAAAATATAAACAAATAAAAATAACCTCTGCACTTACTAAAACTTACTATTATACTATACTTATAAAATATTTGATCTGTTTGTCATGTGACCATTAACCAACATCAGAGAACCACACACACATGAATCTGTTGTTAAATTACTGAAATATTGTCTTAAAAATCTCAGGGGGTACCTCAATTTAATCTTTTATGTCAAAGGGGTTTGGCTGACCCTGATCTAGGCCATGTGGACCAAACACAGGCCCCATCAAGTCTAATCTGGATGATTTGCAGAAAAATATTAAAATTAAATGATGCTAAATAAAACACTAGTACATTTTGCATATCTCTGTATGATATATTCATAATATTCTACTTTTAACTACGGCAGGATTTCATCTCAATCTGGATCGGAGTGACAAGTTTACCTACAGTTTTACCTTCATTTTTACCTACAGTTTGTGCGAGTCACTCATTACAACATGAACAGATACAAAAAGTGAATTTCTCAACCACTGAATAAGGCTAAATAAGACACATTCATGCTGTTTTGATTCTGTCAGAGTTTGACTAAGAAGGCAGTCTGTGATTTAAATTACTCACATTTAAACAGTTTTTTTTAAAATGCCTAAGGTACAAGACAAATTATATATATATATATATATATATATATAGATAGTGTGTGTGTGTGTGTGTGTGTGTATATCTACCAGTCAAAAGTTTGGACACTAAGATTTTTAATGTTTTAAAAACAAGTTTCGTCTGCTCACCAAGGCTGCATTTATTTAATTAAAAATACAGTAAAAACAGTAATATTGTGAAATATTATTACAATTTAACTGTGTTCTATTTGAAAATATTTTAAAATGTAATTTATTCTTGTGTTGGCAAAGCTGAATTTTCAGCATCATTACTCCAGTCTTCAGTGTCACATGATCCTTCAGAAATCATTCTAATATGATGATCTGCTGCTCAAGAAACATTTATTGTGTACAATTGTACAAAATATTTGTGTACAATATTTCTTTTTCTGGATTCTTTGATGAATAGAAAGTTCAAAAGAACAGCATTTATCTGAAATACAAAGCTTTTGTAACATTATAAATGTCTTTACTATCACTTTTGATTGATTTAATGCATCCTTGCTGAAATAAATAATTAATTTCTTTTCATAAAAATAAAAATTCTTACTGACCCCAAACTTTTGAATGGTAGTGTATAATGTTACAAAAGCTTTGTATTTCATATAAATGCTGTTCTTTTGAACTTTCTATTCATCAAAGAATCCTGAAAAAGAAATATTGTGCACAAATATTTTGTACAATTGTACACAATTAATGTTTCTTGAGCATCAAATCATATTAGAATGATTTCTGAAGGATCATATGACACTGAAGACTGGAGTAATGATCCTGAAAATTCAGCTTTGCCAACACATGAATAAATTACATTTTAAAATATTTTCAAACAGAAAACAGTTATTTTAAATTCTAATAATATTTCACAATATCACTGTTTTTACTGTATTTTTAATGAAATAAATGCAGCCTTGGTGAGCAGACGAAGCTTCTTTTTAAAACATTAAAAATCTTACCATGTCCAAACTTTTGACTGGTAGTGTATATAAGGTGACGCTTAGTCCGGTCTGGCCCTTAAATGCCGTGGTTTCAGTCTGACACCCGATTATGCTCCACCAAACATAAATACACCTCACATTCTGTAAAGCTGGTGATCAGCATGCAGTGAGTCACCGCAGCCTCTGGTCTTCACTAGACTGAAAAGATGCTAAATATTTCCCTGGTCATAGAGAAAAAAAAAAATCATAAAGGACACATTAATAGGCTTATTTATTTATTGTGGCCTCAATAACAATTTGTCTACCTGTGGTGAAACATTAACAAAACATTGACGTAATATTTAAAGTGTTTGTGTGTGTATAGAGCAGGAAGACTAAAAGCTGGCAGGCACAGTTTGTTCCGGACATGGGAAGTCCCTGTGCATTTCATGAAAAGGACATTCAGAGCTGACCAGCTGTACTACAGCAGACACTAATGCCCCTTTTTCATGCTCAGCCCGCTTCTGTAACATCACACATTAACTTCCCCTCTTGTTATCTGAACATCCCAATTTAGGTTAAAGGGGACAATCGGATGCCAATTTTCCACAAGTTAGTATGATTCTTTAGGGTCTTCATGAAAGGTCTAAAACATACTTTGATTAAAATTTCTTAATGGTTGTGTAAAAAAACACCCTTTTTACCTTGTCAAAAACAGCTCTGTTCACAGCGAGCCGTTTCGGTGCATGTCCCTTTAAATGATAATGAGCTATGTTCACCCCACCCCTATCTTCCGTGAGTGGGCTGTAAACACTATATGGCAGGTATTGCATTGAACTCACCATTCTTATTTATGCAGTTATAAATGCTCAAAAACGATTAAAATACATTTGAAAATTACTTGGTAGTCATTAACTAACACCTTTATAAACCTTATTGTAGTGTTACCATGTTATCTTTACATAAAATGTACACAGTTTGTAATACGACAATCACCTTAATGCATTGTTCATTATAAACGTGCAGTTATAAATTACAGTTAGAAGGTTTTAAATAGAAATTATGACATATTTGTTTGACTGTATTATTTTGATAATGAACAAGCTGCGATGTCACGTTTGCAGTGCTTTGTTGTGAGTGCGTGAGGCGCCGGCGCGATCAAACAGCAGTCTTTGCAAGGGACTTGCCTCCTCGTAATGGCAACGGTTCGTGGCCAGGTCAGATTACGTCAGAGTTTGTTGTCGTTTGTTGGAAAAATCATACCACACTGCTCAGACATTCCCCGACCCAACAAACGCCGATTAAACATGTTCAGTCGGGTGAAAACACGTTTGCCTGCAATACCGGAGGCTGCATTTTCTAGGACCGCAGTTCTAGGACCCTAGCAATGATTTAGTTGTTTAATTGATTAAGTTTAATTTATACATTGTCCTAACCAACCCCTAGCCCTAAACCTACCCGTTGGTAATTCTATTGATTCAATTTAATTGATATATTGTCCTAACCAACCCCAATCCCTAAACCTACCCATTGGTAACCCTGTTTAAATATTTAAAACTAGATAGCGCTGTCACAAAAACTAGGGTCCTAGAAATCGGTCCTGAAAATAACAAGGTTTATGTTCAGTGCTTCCAGGTTCTACGTCAGAACGGCGACTCAGTATTGGCCGAAGCTATTCATGTGAGCAGCATGACGCATGCGCGTGATGCTGATGCAGGAGCCGGCGTTCTGACGTAGAACCTAGAAGTGCTGAACGTAAACCGCATAGGAGAATGACGGGAGAGACAAATTTGTTGAATAAAGTCGTTTTTTTTTTTGCGGACAAAAAGTATTCTTGTCACTTCATTAAGGTTGAACCACTGTAATAACATTGACTATTTTAGCGAGGTCTTTACTACTTTTCTGGACCTTGAATTATGGTAATTATGTTGCTTTCTGTGGGAAAAAAAAAAAAAAAAAAAAAACTCTTGGATTTCATCAAAAATATCTTAATTTGCGTTCCAAAGATGAACGAAGGTCTTATGGGTTTGGAACGACATAAGGGCTAGTACTTAATGACAGAAATTTCACTTTTGGGTGAACTAACCCTGGCTTTAACCATGTTTGCTGTTGGGGAGTAACTCCTAACTGGTTGCCAATCAATAGGTCAGGCACTACACTATATCTAGAGTTCATTTCTTAAATCAAGCATGATCTGGGTCACCCCCAGACTGGCCACAGCAACAAATGCCAAGGCTGTGGCTGCTAGTCCAGTCAAATAAAGCTGAGAGGCTTTGCAGGAGTCTATGCATGAATAGGGCACATGTCCAGCTAGGCCACTCTTCTACAGTGGACTGATGATCATAAGAAAATATAGAACACATTGTCAGACTTACGAAATCTGGAAAAAAAAAAAAAAAAATAAACAGCTTGCGTAAGTATATAAATAATACTAAATAAAATTTCTATTTTGACTTATTTTTTTTAAATCACTAACAGAAAACTAAAAAATAACTATAATTTGTTAATGAATAACTCACTCTCTCTCTCTCTAGTCAGTTTGTTAAAAAAAAAAAAAAAATTTCAACATTCTGCTGCGGAAGTGCAGCCTCCGGTATTGCAGGCAGATAATATTGCTCATTTCGGAGGCTGCGTCCTGATCCAACAAATTCCAACATACGTGTTTGTTGGCGTTTATCTGTGTGGTGTGAACTGGCCTTTAAAGTCGTCATGAAATCAAAATTGACCCTATTTACTTTGTTAGTGCATATTACTAGTCTTGTGGTGAACAATTAATCCGTGCAAGTTAATACACAGAAAAAAAATTGTTTGTCGCGGTAATCTTTAATCAAAATCTGAATAGTTACTTCCGGTCTGGAATGGCGTTCCTTCTCTGATGACGTCAGTTTGACAGCTTGGGTTGAAAACGCTTAAACCACTCCCCTCCAACCGTTACTGTGCGCTCACACCGTCGCCGGTGAGAGTGTCAAAATTCGCCCTGGCTGCCCTGCCAACAACGCTGTACAGTGCGTTCAAACCGCCGCCGGCGGGAGGGTCAAAGTAAATGACAAGTTGTGGCAACGTGTGAACGCACGGTTAGTCTGCTACAAGCAGCAACCTGCCCCAGTTTCTTGTGAGGCCAATACGGAAGTGACTTAAACTGCAATTCATCGACTGGCCGCTAGGGAAGGGCTCCAAAAGAGAGCAGAATCTCATTGACCCACATGTTAAAATGGCCAACTTTACAGCAGAAAAAAACATGTTTACACCTGGTACAAATTGTGGTTTTGGTCTATACTGCTAATTTTGCCCTTCCTGACAACTCTGAGGGGGGTTAATTTTTTTATAACTCATCAGTTTAAATTATGTTAAGCCTTAAAGTTCTGCATAATTAAGGGAATGGTCACTTGAGTGACAGGTAGATTGCCTCAGCTAATTCCAACCGCTGAATTTGGCATCTCAGCTGTATTTGTGCTTTTTTTCGAGATTATTTTATACAATTATAAAATAATATGGCTTGCTGCACTAATGGTAGAGACTTGAGACAGATGTACGTCTGTGTACATGTGCACGCATGTGGAAGATATACAGAACACACGTTGGATCGTGGCATTGGCTAAAAGTTTTGTTTATGAGATTTACTACAGTGACAATGGCGGGAGTATATAAAACTCCGACAGCACTGCTAGGATATTATATAAGTAAAAATCCTGCACTATTTTGAAAAATTATACTTTGGACACGGGCTCATTTGTTTGTGAGATATATACGATCATATACAGTTTTACAACATAAACGCTGCTCAGGTTGCATAATTTCTTGAAGAACGATGATGGAGAGCAGATCATTCAGAAGAAATGTGATGCAAACAATGGATAATATATCAATATTTCATGGATTTAACGCTTTTGTGGACAAAAAGTACTGTTTTTTGTTTTGCAATTGACACTCATGGACATTTTACCCAATTAAGTTCCACGGATTGGATTTATCTCGCAATCACTATTTCATTATAAAGGTATAGAATCCCATTTAATTTTGCGTGTTGTTATTTGCACACCCGACGCAAATTAATTAATGGTGTTGGAGCATCAATATCTTAAAAAAGACACCGTAGATTGACAGTAAACCTTTAGAACTTTCTAATGATATAACTTATCTTTATTAATATTTTAGATAGTATCTAAGATAGATAGATAGCTCCTTTGCCTGCTAACATGATTACGTCGAGCTAGGCGGGTGTGGTTTCAGCAACCAGTCACCTCAGTTCCAACCACGTCCCACCTCTTTGCCCATTTTAAGTTATTCGGGAGTGACGTGCAGCTAAGATGTCAGTGGCCTCATTTTCGCTTCAAAAATGCTCTTCAGAAATCTACGGGTGACATCACGGACACTACGTCCATTTTTTTTTACGATCTATGGTCTGCTATGAGCGAGAAATGGAGAGGAGGAGCACTAAAGTAAAACCCTGTCCTCTATTCAATATTCTGTTTCACTTGGAAATACGTCACAACACTGGAGAGAAGTCGTTTGTAACTTCCGGTTCACGGGACTTTAACTTTAGCCGCATTCGTCGTGAAAGTTGCTAACTAGCACATTATTAGGAAAGGCGATTTGCAAAGATTCATTAAAAAAAAAACCTATACTCACGTCTTCTGGAGGTACTGATCCATGCTTCAGGAACTTTTTAGCAAAACAAACTTTTTAGTGCAGACATAAACGCATATAGGTAGATCCGGGGGCGCATTCCCTTCAAAAACAAAATAAATCCACTGCGTCTTCAGCGACTCAGATGTCGAGAGTAAAGGATGACTGCTATGTTCATTCTTATATCCAATAACAAACGCCTCAGTTGCTTTGGGGACATTCTTGTCTACACCTGTGCGGCGTCGAAACAATGGCGGACTGTACAGCTCACTCAGGGCGGGTCTTTGCTAAAACGGCAGTGTCCGTCAAGAGTCGTGGGAGGGGCCTGTGCAAATTTATGTCACTTTGCCAAGAATCTGTGAACGGCTTGATCTGACAAAGGGTAAAGACTAGATGGGATACAGCTACGGCCACTGGACATTTTAATATTTATTTATTTAATTTACTAACTGTATTTGCAGTATTGTAAGGGTAGGTTTAGGGTTGGGGGCAGGTGTAGTCGTTAATAAAATACAATCTGATAAGTAGCAAATTAATTTACTGTTATTTTATTATGAAATTTTGCCTCACTTCCGGCCGTTGCTGTATCCCTTCTAGACACAACCCTGACAAAGTGCTCATGATTTGTGGGGATTAAAAAAAAAAAAAGCACTGGGTGGATTTTTATCATTATAGGGTGGTTGTGTAGACACACTGCCAACACACATTTATGTCCAAACACCATGCAAAAGTGAATTTTGCATCCCATTTAAAGGCATCAACCTTCACATAAACCACATGCAAACAAATGTTTTCTTTGAGGTGGAGTTCAAAGCAGGGCTCAACTCTGTTTTAGTAATAATTTTCTACATACTATAGGTTAGTTTTATAAATCGTGTCAAAAAACAGTTAATTTCATAAATCCCTCATTTGAATTTATTTACCACATTTCTTTGAGTTAGTTCACCCAAAAAATGACATTTCTGTCATTAATTACTTACCCTCATGTCTCATCCTCAGTGGCAAGAATACTTTTTGTGCTCAAAAACAAAACAAAAATAACAAGGTTTATGTTCAGTGCTTCCAGGTTCTACGTCAGAACGGCGACTCAGTATTGGCCGAAGCTATTCATGTGAGCAGCATGACGCATGCGCGTGATGCTGATGCAGGAGCCGGCGTTCTGACGTAGAACCTAGAAGTGCTGAACGTAAACCGCATAGGAGAATGACAGGGGAGAGACAAATTTGTTGAATAAAGCCGTTATTTTTTTTGCGGACAAAAAGTATTCTTGTCACTTCATTAAGGTTGAACCACTGTAATAACATTGACTATTTTAGCGAGGTCTTTACTACTTTTCTGGACCTTGAATTACGGTTGCTTTCTGTGGGGGAAAAAAAGAAAAAGAAAAAAAACTCTTGGATTTCATCAAAAATATCTTAATTTGCGTTCCAAAGATGAACGAAGGTCTTATGGGTTTGGAACGACATAAGGGCTAGTACTTAATGACAGAAATTTCACTTTTGGGTGAACTAACCCTTGCTTTAACCATCTTTGCTGTTGGGGAGTAACTCCTAACTGGTTGCCAATCAATAGGTCAGGCACTACACTATATCTAGAGTTCATTTCTTAAATCAAGCATGATCTGGGTCACCCCCAGACTGGCCACAGCAACAAATGCCAAGGCTGTGGCTGCTAGTCCAGTCAAATAAAGCTGAGAGGCTTTGCAGGAGTCTATGCATGAATAGGGCACATGTCCAGCTAGGCCACTCTTCTACAGTGGACTGATGATCATAAGAAAATATAGAACACATTGTCAGACTTACGAAATCTGGAAAAAAAAAAAAAATAGCTTGTGTAAGTATATAAATAATAAAAAATAAAGTTCCTATTTTGACTTATTTTTTTAATCAATAACAGAAACCTAAAAAATAACTATAATTAGTTAATGAATAACTCTCTCTCTCTCTCTAGTCAGTTTGTTAAAAAAAAAAAAAAATTTCACAACTGATTTCCATATGCATTAAAACCCTGCATAAACAACGAATGTGGGAAGCATATTCACCCAATGAATCAACAGTAGACTGTCAGCATTATATAACAAACTGTTAAGAACAACTCCCACAAACATTGTAAAAGGTCATGTTTTGACTGAGTTCTGTCCTGGGAAACGGGGGCACATTATCTCATCTGTTTTCTGAGTAGTCTAGCCGTCAGTAAACAATACTTGGTTTACTAAAAGAACATTTCTGAAGTGAATTAAACCCCTCCGTTTAGATGTCACTATTATCATTAATGCCATTGGTGGTTATAGGGAAAGACCTATAGGGAAACCTGTTGTTGAATGACCAGCTCCTTAAATGACACGTATAATGGAGTTTCCCTGGATTATGTGAATCGGATCAGCCTTGACAGCACGTTGAGATTTCCCAAACGCTTGTGTAATGTGTGCTCATAAAATATACAGTATGTTACGTGTTGCAAAGAAACAACGTTAACAACAGCTACATTTTCAAATACAACATGCAAGGTTGCATGCAACCAAAATAAATCACTGCTGTCATATCAGAATGATTTAAAGTAGCACTACACGCATTGCTTACCTTAAGATGAATCTATCAGTTGTCAGTCCGTTATAGGAATAACATCAGCTCCATGCACAACTAAGGGCAATGTCTTCCTATACGTCCGCATTTGTCGCAGATAAATTAAGAAATCATAGTTTACAGAATCATAACACATAAAGAGAGTAATATGTCAGACAAGCGGTTTATGCCCTAATTAACATCAGCTGGTCGAACTGGTCGCCGTGGCTCTCTGGAGAGGCGCCATTTGACTGCGCTTGGAGGCGCGCGGCTGAGACGCGACCGATGTGTTATTGTAAGATCAGCGCTCACGAGCGCCCTCTGCTGACGCGACGCGAATGGTGATGTAGGTGTACGGCAGACAAGCGCAAAGTGCCATCTGCTGGTTATAAATAGCATCAACGTGCATAAGGCTGTCCTAATTTGACCTGTGCTGCATGACACATTATAACAGCACAACATTAAAAATTCATGCAGTAATTGTAAATCAAAGTTATAGTTATTACAAAAATTTAAAAAGGGCTTTTCTTTTGTAAAAGATCTGTGTACTTTGATTGGATCGAGTTTGATCCGGGTCACATTGAAATCGCATTGATAGAACATATTAAAAGTATGGGACAAAATAATTTTGTGATAGAATGAATGAATGAATAAATAGTTTTGTTGAAACTGAATTTGATGTGAACTGAAAGAAAATGTATAAAATTCATAGGCCTATGTAAATAATTTCATATGTAAATACAGCAGTACAGCATATAATTTTATCAGTATATTTTTTTCTTCAACTATGGACACTTTTAAGTTCTATAATGTCGATTTGTTTGATATATGAAGGCAAAAAATAAACCTGTATTTAAGAAATTTCTTCATTATTTAATTTAGACATGTTTAAAGCTATAACGATCAAAGCAAAACAAACCATTTCAATATTTACTGTGTTAATATGTACGTAACGCTACTATGTAATCTGAGAGATTGGCATGTTTTGTAGTGTCGTTACCATTTATCCCCACTAGGTGTCAGTGTGAGACTTCCAAGCTTACTATTCCACAGCAGTAAAGTCACAAAATATTTAATTCATTCTGTCATGAAAAAAGTGCACTTGTCTACACCGCAGAACATGCCAGGACATGTTACAACATTTTATTTCACCATGTTATTTGTTTTGGAAGTCTGCATAACAATCTACATGCTAATCTGATGTTCAGAAATGATGATCCTGCAAAGCATACATAACTTGCAGCGTAGTGCTGAAGGCGAACACTGTGTAATTATAAATTCCTTACATTTTGATGCAAACTAATTGATAATGTCATGATAGAATGTTGAACTTGATATATCTAAAAAAAAACTTACGGTATAGTGGCTTTGTTTCTATCACAGCCAAGATCTACCGATTCACTTCATGTAAAACATTGTAAAGCTGTAGAAAGCATTTTGTATACACACATTACTACAGTATTCAGTAGTAAACAGTTACCATATCTAAAGTAATTTGAGCTTTACTAGGTAGAGTATATGCTTAGTTATACTGACAAGACAGCAGTGGAAGAAATGAGCTGTTAGAAGAGACTGAAAATATCAAGCTTGCAGCTTTCTTGGTGAAAAATGTTGAGGAGCGCAGCAGGTCAGATATTGCCTTGTGGTTTGGTGTTTACCTTTGCACTCCATGTAGCCCAGGGCAAGTCACTATAGCAACTTCCTTGCACCAGGAAGGGAATAATTGCAGTTCGGAATTCCAAATGGATGGTGTGCCTTGTTGGAGGTGATAGTTTTGTGCTGCTCATTCAGATGCAATCTATCTGACTAAAGAAAACAGTCACATATCGACCTGTTCCTGTGGTCGGTTTCTGTGTTCATATGTTGCAAATCAGTGGATTTACTTCAGTATAAAGGGATACAACGAAAGCTGCCATGTTTTATGTCATGA
Organism: Hypophthalmichthys nobilis; assembly: GCA_037950665.1. Lineage (NCBI taxonomy): Eukaryota > Metazoa > Chordata > Actinopteri > Cypriniformes > Xenocyprididae > Hypophthalmichthys > Hypophthalmichthys nobilis. The sequence continues at coordinate 12,774,150 of CM075469.1, read as the reverse complement.
GAAGATTTTGCTCTTTAGTCCAAGTCATATATCATTTTGAAGTAGTTGTGTTTTTTCCTCTTTGGCTCTCCAGTATGGTTTGGAGATAAATTCTCTTCTTATTTTAATGTTTCTGCTACGAAGAGTCACTTTGATCTGTCAGCTTTTCTCCTGCCTGCATTTGGGTGGTATCTTGTGAAGGAAATATTATATTGTGTGCGATAAAACCATGAAAAGCACAGGCTCTATAGTCTATACTACAGAAATCCCCTTCCAAAAACAGCAAGTGAGAAACAGTGGTTCTAGAAATTCAGTCATCCATGTGATCAGGAATTCTGAGTAAATGTACAGTCACATTTGAGAAATTTCACATGCAAGAAAGGTCTGTTGTCTGTTGTCAATAGTGTAGCAACGTACAGAGCATGAATCACACAGATGCCACTTTCTAGCCAAGCAGGTTTCTGTTGATCAGTGCACAAAATCTGCGTGACCAACTCGAAACTGTTGCAAAATCTGTGTATTTTCCCACGCAGACTTTGCATTAGGTTCAAGTTGGTCACACAGATTCACTGCATTGTCGCTGACAAACAGAAAGCATAGTTTGATAGTGATTCTGTATGAGCTGTGCTTCACAGATTGCTACACTATTGACAAAAACAATTGACCTTTTTTGCCCCTGAATGCATTTTACAGTACAGCAGTATAAATTTATGTGGGAAATAATTTTGCCATTATGTGAATTTGAACATAGAACCTGGCCAAATCTTTCCATACTTCCTCAACCCCCCGTTCTCTTCATTTTTACTACAATCTTTTATTATTATTATTATTCAATTTTCACAACAATCAATGGTGGTGCTAGTTGTGTCCAATTATTATTATTCGATTTTAGTGAAACACGGCAATTGCCCATAGAAACACAGAATACAGAGAGTTTCATCTGAGTAGCTGAAACCGGCGCTACTTTTATCACATCATGGACTCGTCCTCTCTCATTTAATACAAACCCAACTGGCGCCATCTTGCATCTCTGTTATTTATTGTGGTGAAAACCTCAGAGGACTTATATTGCTGTAATATTGTTGCAATGGTCAACAGGGAGATATTTTTTTGCTTAAAGTTTCCACTAAGAAAAAATAGACAATTACAATGTACGAAACAAATGGTCTAGCAACAAGAAGAGTGTTTGGCATGGTAATATATATGACAATGTTGATATGTTTGGTTTTGGCGGAACAGATCTGCTACGCTGCTGCTGTAGAGCAAGTACAGGACTGCCAATACATACACAACATGCTGCTTTGAGAAAGTAAGACATGCTGCTGCTGTACAAAACAGCATGAATTACTGCCGTTTTACACTGCAAGCGTGAGCGGCACATGTTAACCAATGAGTGCGTTCACACCGGGAGCAGGAGCATCACGTGAGCAGCAGTGAAGCGGGGGTTTCGGTGCCGAGTCTATTTTAAATTATTTTAATTAAAGTGAAAGCATACTTTTGATGGAAAAAAAAAATATGATTTTACACAAAAGTGCTCAAAATACACAGAATAAGCATGTCTAGTGTGTTTTAACAAGAAGTGGAGTATGCCAGAAAAGAAAATTAAGAATCAAAAATATTTATAGAAGATTTACCCCTTTAAACTTGTTTTTAATTATTCAGTTTGGGTAAGAGTATGGTGTATTATAAAAAACTAAAGTAAACTAGCCAGAAAATATGATGAATAGTTTGAAGTAGTAGTAGTTTGAAATAGCTGAATAGTTTAAATAAATAGTTAGAAAATAGTCTTTTTTCGCCAAGTTTGCTGTCTTGTAAACATGCACGTGGCAGATGATGTAAACACAAAGCTTACCTCATTCCTGTGCAGTAATATGGCACAAGGCTTTTTTTTTTGTTATTTACCGAATGTTGTACACCTCCCCATGTTAACAAACTTTCAAGACTATCAAGTTTATAAATGACCAACTTATAAAAACAAATTTATAGTTGTTTTGTAAAGAAATGCTCCCTTTGTATGTAGCTTGGAGCCACTGCTGTGACACTGTACAAACGCTTCCAGTGTGAATACTCGCGCGTGTAGTGATAATGTAGCTGATGCGCCGCTCACGCTCATGGTGTGAAACGGCGTTACCCATAGCAGATCTATAAAGGTGAAGGTGGAGGGTTTCTGAAAGCGCGCTGCAACTGCTACAGCAAATGCTGACCAAGTATTTGAAGGTTGAGCAGCGAGCTCATTGGCTACTGATACAGCAGGAACCAATCAGCTATGCCCTATAGATAATGATGTGATTGCAAGCAGATTGAGTTAAGGACTTATCAGCCTGTGCCATCTAGAGTTTCATGACAGAACTTTGTATTTCATGCCATATTTCATATTTGTTTGGTGAGTAGCCGCGTAATAAGGTGGGTCTTGATCACCCTGTCTGGGTTTATTTTGCAATAATGTCTGGCAGACTAAACATATCCCTCATTTATATCAGCCTTTCTAAAAGTGATTTCAAACATCTCACACATTCATACCTCCATTTATCGCTGGCTGGATTCCTCAGCCCTCCTGACTCATTGATCATTCTCTCAAAGAAGATGGAAGAGGGTTAGAGAAGGGCTAGAGATGCAAAACATCCATGTCATATACCTGCTGACCCCTTTGTTTTGTTAGGCCCACCATGCCCATTACAATTTCATTACATGCAGCCAATACATCTTTTTTAAAATCTTGATTAAATCTTCATGCTTGAGCTAACCGGAGGCACTGATCCATCTAGCTGTCTTCTGTGCTCCTACTTTAACCTCTGGGGTTGTGTGCGCAGGGCCATTCTCGGCGCAGTCCACTGAACCCCTTTGACACTAATTGAATTACTGGAAAGAGCGCAAAGCCATGTGACCTCTTTATGTTATGGTCATTAGAGAAGATAGGAACTGATTTTTGATCACACATACAGTAATTGTGAAATTTTTCAACTGATGCAAAAAGGCAGAGAACCTGAGGGTGAACCGTTCTGCCAAATTCAACACAAGAAGTCTCTTTTCATCTGAAAAGTCCTGATTACAGGACTGCAGTAGGGCAGCAGCTTGGATCTGTTATCCATCACCCAGCCTGACATCGGACCACTGCAGGCCATTCAATCCCAGCGTCCCTCTCCTTTTTCCTGCACCATAACCATACATCTCCCCCTCCCTTCTTTCTCCACCTGGTCCAAACTAATGAACCCCTGAGGTCAAGGGTGACAGTAGGGGCACTGTTGTCAGTCAGACAATGTCCAGATTGTTTCCCCTCCCATCATCCCTCTTATTCCTATCATAATGCACCTTGATTAAACTAGGTGGCATTACCTCATCGTTGTTGTTATATTATGAGTTTCATTCGAACTCAGGCAGTTGTATGACTTCACTCAGCTGGCTGTGGTTTTCATCGGCATTTATACCCAGAGCCCCAGACCTTTATTTCCTGGAATAATTAATGACATAACCAGGAGCAACCTTGTTATTTACTAGATGAACAGGGCCGGTGACAGACTCCAGGGGAGGGAATTAGAAGACCTGTGTGTGTAGACATATTACAAGCCGTAACGCTTCTTTCCTCGGCCCAGCTGCAGTTCTTCTCCCAGCGGAAACCAACCGGACTGTGTCCATCACTTCAGGTGGAAGTGATTCCATTAGCAGCTGTAAGGCTAATACTGTGTTCTCCCTGCAGACTGGAGGGGTTGTATAAGAGGCCTACATTAGCTCCTGAGGGCCCCGGAGGTCCTTTTAAACAGATTTATCAGAATCTGGACCTATCAGAAAACGTCAATGCATGAAGGGGAGTGGATTACACAATACACATAAAGAATAGTGAATGAATTGAAGAAATAAAGGGCAAATGTATTTTAATTTGAGTATTTGGTAACACTTTACAGTAAGTGTTTTTTTAGTTAACTTTAGTGAACTACATTAGTTAACATGAACTAAAAATGAATATTTGTACAGCATTTCTTAATCTTAATGTTCATCTCAACATTTACTAATACATTTTTAAGATCAAGCGTTGTATCTAATTAATACACTGAACATTTTTTAACAAAGGTTAATAAATGCTGCTACATTGTTAGTTCGTGTTACTTAATGCATTAACTAATGTTAATAAATTAGACCTTATTGTAAAGTGTTACAGAATATTTAAATATTTCAGTTTATTTATTTGAATATAAATATACAGGCCCAATTTATCAGGTTTGTTTCAGGTATTTAACAGTGGTGTAAAGTATTTGACTAAATGTAATTAGTTACTGTACTTAAGTATCTTTTTGGTTATTTAGAAGTTTGACCGAGTTTCAAAGAAATTAGCAAGTTTTACTCTCTATTTGACTACATTTTTGAATAAGTATATGTATTATTTACTCCAGTACATTTGTAATGGGTAATGCAATTACTCATTACATTTTGCATGGCACCTAACTTTTTCTGCAGCAGTTTATTTCTGCTATAAAAGTAGTGATATCGCCATCTACAGGGCATTGAAGGTACTATATCTTGTGCGTTTTTCCTTTACTCACCCAAACTTGTCAACAAGGCTAGTTACACAAATGTGAGTGCATTAGCAGGTAGTTGTGAATCGCAGGTGTTTCATGTGAGATGAGAACGTAAGATAGTTTAAGACTTTTACTCAAGTCATACAGGAATTGGTGACTTGTAAATTGTAATTTGTAAGGTATCTGTATTTATACTCAAGTGTGGTTTCAGGTACTCTTTACACCACTGGTATTTAATCCTATCAGGCTGGGAAAGGAAATTCATTGTCCTCAGAGGAAGAAGAAATATTGTCTATGTTAAATAAATAAATAACGCTCTCTTCGGTTTAGGCGGCTCGCCATCAATGGTGGAGCTGAATCCAAATACAGAACCTTGCCAAATCCCTGCATAGATCATTTCCACATCTCTTTTACTGTGTGTGATTTTCAGAGTAGGTGTCATTCTCTTGTTTTGTCATTACTTTGGATTTTTTTTTACATTCACATTTCCAGATATCCTGATTAAAATGTTCAAAAATAATTTCCTTCTCTCTCTTCCCCTTCTGTGAGAAGCATTGCAGTCTTTGATTTTGAGGATGAAGTGAAAAGGGTCAAGATGTTCATTCAGTTTATTCAGTGTTATGTAAGCAAGCTAGATGGAGGATACATTTGTCAGCAGCAGAGATGTATCATGGGTAATTATGGGCGTATAAGAATTAAGAAACTTCCATGAATATTTGTTTTTATCATTCCCATCAACTCAGAAGCACATCCGGCAGAATAAAAATGAATGCTCATCTACTTTGTAGCTCATCTGGAGATATAAAGCAGAAAATTAATCAAACCACAACAAATATGTAATATGTCTATTAAAATCGTTGTGATTATGATATTAAAGGATGATTAAAATTATATCTAATCCAGTCTTGCTGTATTATTTTGAAGCACATGAAGTGAATTAGCTGCCCTAAATTCTTCATGGCATATTTATAATTTTTTTTAATTTTTTTATTTTGTTTGGTGTATAGAAGTGACTGACATGATTTGCAGGAAAAGCTGAAACAGGGTTTATAAAGTGACAGGCTGGTTTGTTAATAAGCAAGAGACAGAGTCAGTGGAGTGACGCTGAGCACTGCAGACAGATCCTTCTGAAGCCAGATATTTTCTGAGCAGAAATATCTCTCTGGGCAAGCTTGTGTCATGCATTGTGTGCTCATAATGCAAATGCGGACTGATCCCATTGTCGCTTTGCTTTGCATCGCAGACTCTCGGACCACTTTGTGAATAGATGTGGATGTGGATGCTAACAGGTCATGTTAGGCCTCTCTATCCTTTCTGTATGCTGTGAGTGGGAGAATGGATAGACAGATTAATTGAATATGTAGCAGGAAAATGAATGCCTTTAACTCTTTATGAAAGATATCAAAACATTACTAATCAGCTTAGGAAAATATATTTGTCTCTTAAAGCGCGTTCCTTGAACTTATGTAATTGCTGATTACTAATATCTGGGACTACAGCTCCTCCTCCCCACAACTAGAGGAGACAGTTCATTTCTATCATTTTTCTTTTTTTTTCTTTTTCTTTTTCATTTTTATTATTGACAATCAGCAGCCAAAAATAAAACACAACATAAGACAAACAGAATATACAACATTAAAAACATTTACAATTCATTGCCATGGCCTCCATTGACTTTGAGTATTCATTGAAGGCCATGGCAACTCTATTATACATTATATTAAACTCTATTATATATCTTATATCTATATAAGACACAATGATGTGCTGAGGATTTACAGTCTGTAATAAATCTTAAAGCACCATGATACACAATATACAAGGTGCTAATGTCATGTGATTTCAGTAAACAAGGCTTTGTTATGTCATATGTGTTTCGAAATTTCAATGGTTCACCACTGGGGGGCGTGACTTTGGCAGTTTGATACGTACTCCGAACCACTGATTCGAAACAAAAGATTCGTAAAGCTTCGAAGCTTCATGAAGCAGTGTTTTGAAATCGCTCATCACTAGATATTGTTGAATGAAGTCGTCATTTTATTTTTTAACATTAAGGTTGAACCACTGTATTCACATGAACTGTTTAAAATACGTAAAAAAAATTTAGTAGCTTTCTGGGCATTGAAAGTGTTAATTATCTTGCTGGCAATGCAGGCCTCACTGAGCCATCAGATTTTATGAAAAATATCTTAATTTGTGTTCTGAAGATGAACGAATGTCTTACGGGTGTGGAACGACATGAGGGTGAGCAATTAATGACAGAATTTACATTTTTTGGGTGAACTAACCCTTTAATTGAATGGCAAGGTGATTATTATTAGGATAATTTACAGCTTTATATTGCTGTCTGTTTTTGACAGACTTGTTTGACAGCCTGATTCAGGATTTTTGCTATGGTCTTACAGCATTAACTCTCTGCAGATAGATCTTAATCCTTCTCTACTGTCTGAGTTGATACAGCTGAGCTTTTGTCTCTGTTCTCCCACATTACATAAACACTGCAGGACCACTGAACTGTTTCTGTTACAGGGACTTTGAAAGATCTGCCAGTCAAAATGTTATAAGCTTCCTGTATATGACAAGTTCACTGCACGCATCCGTCACTTTCGTTGAGATTTCTGACAAACCTACAGCTAGTAAAGACTATGCTACATGAAACTATAATACATGCCATATAATTTCTTGTTTGCTAACCAAGGCTGCATTTAATAAACACATTTTTTCAGGATTCTTTGATGAACAGAAAGTTCACAAGAATTTATTTGAAATAGAAATCTTCTGTAACATTATAAATGTCTTTACTGTCACTTTTGATCACTGCATCCTTGTTAAATAAATAAAACTATTTTCTTAAAAAAAAAAAAAAAAAGACCTTTTTAGCGGCATCTAGCGGTGAGGTTGCAAACTGCAACCAATGGCTCAGTCTACCGCTCACCCCTCCCTTTCGAAGCGCGTGATTTTCCCCCCCCAAACCAGATCAGCGGAAATCCCACCCTGCAACCAATTTCATTGGCTGAGGTTACAGTGACGGGTAGGTTTAGGGATCAGTGTTTGGTGTAGGCAATCATTACTGTGATTGACATTTCATTGCCAATGAAATCTTTAGAATCAGCTCTAAGGCGGGATTTCTGCTGAATTGGTTTGGGGGGGAAAAAAAATTCGCACTTTCGGTGCACATAGAGAAGCTACAGTGGCCGACAGAGGACAAAGATGTCGTTGTCTGAGACAGCAGAGAGTAGCCAGTCAAGCAATGAGCAGTTTGTCCATTTAGGGCTACTGTAGAAACATGGCGGCGCAAAATGGCAACTTCCATTCAAGGGGACCCGCGGTGTATGTAGGTAGAAATGGCTCATTCTAAGGTAATAAAAACATATACCACTTATGTATATTATATTGCATTTCTGTCAATAGATCCTCTTACATATTACACACTGGACCTTTAATGACAGCAGCACTTGAGCTGACATGATCCCACAATTTTGTACAAAACCTGATGATCCATGTTAAGGTTGCCTGTTTAAAGAAAATAAAGTAAAAAAATAATAATGAAATCATATAGGCTATAAAGTCACCATTGTGAGAACTAAATTGGCAATATAAGACAGTCATAATTATGAGAAATAATTTCACAATTACTTTTCATTTTATATACTTTGAGGGGGAAACTGGCTTCCTGTCATTTCAAGGTATAAATAAGATTTCCAATCCCAGATATTTATTGTGGTCTCAGGAGGTCCTATAACAATACTGAAAGAAAAGGCACATTGCAAACCCTTCCTACTAGCCATAATATATTTGCTCCTTATGCCTACTAGTGTCACAAATCTTGAAGGTCATCAAGGCTAGCACCAGGCTGTGTGTGTGTGTGTGCGCTCTGCGGTCTGGCTCATGGTCAGAGGCATCAGGAAGCGGATGAGTCAGGTAATGAGAAGGAGAGTGAGGAATGCTGAAACACCTCTCTGAGATCGATGTCATCAGTCTCACACAAAGGCTTGTGCACAGACTAGCCCGAGGCTTAGGCTAAAAGCCTGGAAAAAACACACATAATGGCTGGCCAAACTTTATCTCGGGGCTGCCTCCCTGTCTTTGTCACCTCGCCCGTAGCCCTCAGCGCTGCAAAAAAACCAAGGCAGCGACTCAAAGGAACTCCATTTTCTCTGCACATAACCGGTAACTGAGACAGCCCCACTGAGCTCTTAAGAAACGGAAATGTGGCATTGTGGAGTTTCTTCTATTCAATTATTCACGCACAGCCCCTGGCCACTGCTGCCATTTACAGCAGCAGTCATCTCTTCAAAGCCACGATGGGGCTGGGCGAGATCCTGTTTCTGAGATTGAGGAGTGTGTGCAGGGAGTGGAGCTCACCTTCAACTCCCTCCTCTGTCTTGCTCTATCTCTCTCTATACAAAGTAGTCACTCCAGGGCTTGGCCCATTCAACTCAGCAACATGATACAAATGTGGAACAGACAAAAAGGAGTGAAAAAGAAATGGCATACTGTACTCTGTCAACAGCGTTTGTGTCAGTTTAAAGAGCCTTGGGTCTGAATCATAAATTAAACGCAAGGTTAAACTGAATGCTGATATCTAATTTGGTGGGGGCTACAAGACAATTTGAAAAGCAAAAAGTCAAATCCTGCATAATAGCCTAAATCATGTCCACTACCGTTCATAAGTTTGGGGTCTATAAAAGTTTTACACAAAAGACTTCACCAAGACTGCATTTATTAGATCAAAAATATAGTAAAAACTATTTAAAATGACTATTTTCTATTTTAATTTCCTAATGTAATTTATTCCTGTAATTCCAAAGCTGGATTTTCAGCATCATTACTCCAGTCTTCAGTGTAGCATGATCCTTTAGAAATCATTCTTATATGCTGATTTGGTGCCCAAGGAACATTTCTTATTATTATCAATGTTGAAAATGGTTGTGCTGCTTAATATTTTGTGTATTTTTTCAGCATTCTTTGATATATAGAAAGTTCATACGGACAGCATTTATTTGAAATAGGATTTTTTTTTTTTAATAATGTAAAAATCTTATATGTTTAATTTAATGCATCCTTGCTAAATAATCAATTTCTTTAAAATAAAACAAGTAAAAGTGACGTGACGTAGCCAAGTATGGTGTCCCATACTCTGAATTTGTGCGCTGCATTTCACCTATCCAAGTGAACACACAGCAGTGAGTGTTGAACACACACACACACCGTGAACACACACCCGGAACAGTGGGCAGCCATTTTTGTTGCGGCGCCCGAGGAGTGATTGGGGGTTAGGTGCCTTGCTCAAGGGCACCTCAGTTGTGGGTAATGAGAGTGGAAGAGAGTGCTGTTCATTCACTCCCCCACCTCCACCTATTTTTTAAGCTGTATCCCCAACCACTGTACAATATAAAAACATAACATGAAGATAAATGTGGTCAGAATAATACATTCACAAATGGCAAAAAACTCACCTGCCACATTCCAAGTGTGCTAAAAGCATATGATAGCTTTGTGTGAAAAAAGAACAAAAGTTGTTATTCGCTAAAAATCTTCACCTCTTTTATGGCAGTCTCAACTCATTCAGAAAGATGCATCCAAACTTTGCCCTCCCTTCATTGCTCCGCCTCCAAAACTCACCCTCCAATCCTAACCACCCTGCTCTGAGTGAGTCTCGAACCCTGGCCCGTTCACTGCTGGCAGGAGAGGCAAGTGTGCTAACAATGACGCTAAACACCGCATTCTCTAGCGGTCGTCAGTGCACAGTGGTTTACCTGCACAACTCTCACTATCTGGCCGCTGTTACATACAGAATGCGAGTGGATGTCTGTTTATCACAGCTGACGCACAACAAAATGCTTCATGAAAAATAAAGCGCAGATGATGAACGAACGACAAGGAAGCACAAAAAATGAACGTACAGTACACAAGAGTAAATACAAACAAGTGTTCGTTGTTGGTCGCCAACAGCAGGCAGCTCCAGACAATCAATGACGCACAAACCCAGTTTTACTCACATGTGAAGCGGAATCAAAGCAGCCTCCGTGTCTGTTTTCAGGCCTTCCCGCTAAGCTCTCTCCAGCGCTGGAAAGCTTTTCTAATACTAACACAGGTCCAAAAAGTGTTTTTGAAAACTACATACCCCACCTTTAAGAAAACAACCTTTGAATATTTAAGTGAATGTGAGTTTTGAGTGTTAATTATATTTGCATTTATATTAGATCATTTAGCAGAGCCTTTTATCAAAAGCAACTTACAAATGAAGAACGTCACAATCAATTTATCAAACAAAATTCATGCAGCAATACATACAATAGCACAACGCTAAATTCAAGAGCAAAGTACAGTAGTACACAAGCTTATGAAAGCTCATTTCTGCCACATAGGGAAAAAAATAATGCTTTGGAAATCATAATTATGAAAACATCTAAATGAGATAGCAAGTTATAATTGTGACATAAAATGTTTTATTTATAAAAAGGTCATAATTATAATTATGAGATTAAAAAGTCAAAATTATGACATACTAAGTCATATTATGAGATAAAGCAGAAACTAACAAACATAATCAAGTCAATTACCTTTTGCCATAATTATGACTTTTTATGTCATATAATTTTAACTTAGTATGTCATAATTTAGATTTATTTCAGAATTATCTCGTAATTTCAAATCATGTCATAGTTATGACCTTTTATATCAAATTATGACTAGGTATCTCATAAATTAGGCATTTTCATGATTATAATTTTCCAAACAATTATTTTTTTCCCTTATGTGACATAAATGGGCTTCCTATGATGACAACATCTTCAATCATTTTAACATTTTAAAGTTTAGCCTTAGGAAAAGTAATATAATACAAACTTAGTTAAATACGGTACCAGAGTGCTGTTTTGGTGCCTTGGCCAGGGGGCAAAAAAGGAGAGCGCGGGTTCTTCAGCAAGACTTCTTCCACTGATCGGAATGTTTCAAAGTGATTTAGCCCCAAAACGAGCCCATTCTAACATTAACCGCAACTGACCTCGCAGACATACACTCATACAAATCCCTGCACCTATAATGTCAGAAAGGAGAGAATCAAGCTTTTAGTTACAATATGTGACAGTTACCCTACATTATCCACTGGAGGCTTTCGTGTAAGAGATGTGACCTGGGGCACGGTCGTTGCGTGACCCTGTCAGTGTGGTTCCCCATGTGCATGCCCACGGTGGAGGTAAGCGCCATTAAGCACTGAACCACACAATCCTCCTGTATGCCCTCAGGTATGCTACTGCACACACACACGGGAACCATCCATACTCTCTCGCTTCATGACAACAGTCATTCAGGCCAGTGGTTTCACAACGTCGCACAAGATTACTACAGCAAGCGAGACAGACGCTGCATGCCTGAAGAGGAGCTGTGGTCCCCGTTACCCCACGTGGCTCCTCAGATATGGCCACTTTAGAGTTCAGTAAAAAAAATGAATGAATGAATGAAGCTCTATAAAGTTTGCATCAGTGCTGAATCATTAATGCAGCACCCATCAGTTAGACACAGATGACATTAGGTGTGCATTAGCTTAATTGCTAGAAATGTATGTATGTTGTCAAGTGATATCTGTTATAAAAGCACAGTGTACAGTAATGCAAACTTATAGGCCTATGTCATTAGACACATTTCATGATTAAATATTCATGTTGTACATTCACATGCCTTCACCAAGATGCACTTTACGTGCTTCTGCTTTAGATACACTTGAGGAAATAATGTAAACAACAGGGTTATAAAACGATGGCACACAGTACAGATCAGATAAGGTAAGATGGATTTCTGGGAACATGACTATGGACCTGAGAATACATTACAATATGTTTAAAAATGTTTTTGGATGTGCCTGCCTCAATGTCTCATGTTTGCAGATGGCACACATGCAACATCTTATGGAGCTTCAAAAATCACTTACATTTGTCATGATTTTATTCTAAATATATATATAAATGCAATTCTTTTAAAAACATTAAAAATCTTACCGATTCCAAACTTTTGACTGGTAGTGTATATATATATATATATATATACACATATATACATACACAATATATACACTATATTGCCAAAAGTATTGGGACACCCCTCCAAATTATTCAGGTGTTCCAATTACTTCCATGGCCACAGGTGTATAAAATCAAACATCTAGGCATGCAGACTGCTTCTACAAACATTTGTGAAAGAAGGGGTCGCTCTCAGGAGCTCAGTGATTTCAAGCATGTTACCGTGATAGGTTGCCACCTGTGCAATTCGTGAAAAGTCTATTTGTGAAATTTCCTCACTACTAAATATTCCACAGTCAACTGTTTATGGTATCATAACAAAGTGGAAGCAATTGGGAACAACAGCAACTCAGCCACGAAGTGGTAGGCCACGTAAAATCACAGAGCGGGGTCAGCGCATGCTGAGGCGCACAGTGCGCAGAAGTTGCCAACTTTCTGCAGAGTCAATAGCTACAGACCTCCAAACTTCGTGTGGCCTTCAGATTAGCTCAAGAACAGTGCGTAGAGAGCTTCATGGAATGGGTTTCCATGGCCGAGCAGCTGCATCCAAGCCAGAAATCACCAAGTGCAATGCAAAGCATCGGATGCAGTGGTGTAAAGCACGCCGCCACTGGACTCTAGAGCAGTGGAGACGTGTTCTCTGGAGTGACGAATCACACTTCTCTGTCTGGCAATCTGATGGACGAGTCTGGGTTTGGAGGTTGCCAGGAGAACGGTACTTGCCTGGCTGCATTGTGCCAAGTGTAAAGTTTTGTGGAGGGGGGATTATGGTGTGGGGTTGTTTTTCAGGGGTTGGGCTTGGCCCCTTAGTTCCAGTGAAAGGAACTCTTAATGCTTCAGCATACCAAGACATTTTGGACAATTTCATGCTCCCAACTTTGTGGGAACAGTTTGGGGATGGCCCCTTCCTGTTCCAACATGACTGCGCACCAGTGCACAAAGCAAGGTCCATAAAGACATGGATGAGCGAGTTTGGTGTGGAGGAACTTGACTGGCCTGCACAGAGTCCTGACCTCAACCCGATAGAACACCTTTGGGATGAATTAGAGTAGAGACTGCGAGCCAGGCCTTCTCGCCAACATCACTGCCTGACCTCACAAATGCGCTTCTAGAAGAATGGTCAAACATTCCCATAAACACAATCCTAAACCTTGTGGAAAGCCTTCCCAGAAGAGTTGAGGCTGTTATAGCTGCAAAGGGTGGGCCAACTCCATATTAAACCCTACGGATTAAGAATAGGATGTCATTAAAGTTCATGTGCATGTGAAGGCAGGCGTCCCAAAACTTTTGGCAATATAGTGTATATATATATATATATGGTCAGTAAGATTTTTTTTGAAGAAATGAATTCATTTATTTAGCAAGGAAGCATGAAATTGATCAAAAGTGACAGTAAAGACTTTTAAAGTTACAAAAAATGCCTTTTCAAATAAATGCTGTTCTTTTTAACTTTCTATTCATCAAAGAATCCTGAAAAAAAAGTATCAGCACCCTAATCAGCATATTAAAATGATTTCTGAAGGATCATGTGACACCGCAAGAGTAATGGCTGCTGAAAATTTGCCATCACTGGAAAGAAATTACATATTAGAATATATTAAAATTAAAAAGTTATTTTAAAATTGTAATATTATTTCACAATGTTACTATACATTCATAATTGCTGAAATAAGTACAAAGTAACTAAGAAACTAAAACAACCATCTTCCCCACATAATCGAAATCATCATTTTGTATGTTGAGAGGAAAGTAGAGGCCTGGTTTCGGGAATTGTGTGCTTATCTATTGATCAGGGAAACCAGAGAACACAGTACACGATTACACAGACAGAAATACCAGCCATGGCTTTAAAGAAACACAGTCTGAGCTCAGTTACAACTCAAAAGCCATGTTAAGCACATAGGCAACTATTTAATGATAATAAGTTAATTAGAGAGCCTATTTCACTGGCACGGCCATTAATAAATGGCTGCGATACAACGATACAGTGCTGTTTTCAATAATGAACAGCAGGAGTGTGCAAAACTGAATTTTGAATACATTGTCATTGTTATTCTCTCAGTGATTCTTTAACTGATGTGCTCTAGAGATTCATGGGACAGGCATCACAGTGACTGTGCCACTTGCTGACTGTATAATGCATCGTGAGGAACTCATACGTACTCTGCCACCATAAAGAACACATCTGATATCACAAATAATACTGAGGAGAATCCACATGAGCTGATACCTTATTCTACCGCCTCCTCCACCTCTGACTGCATGATTTTAAATAGATGAACACGTTGCATACATTCAACAAATTACTTCATGAGAAATATCAGGATTGTTTTTTTTTTTTTGTATAATCTCACTGAAGACTGACCCAGTGCAAAGTCATTAGGGGCAATACGTGTGGCCTGCTGACTGCTGGCATATTACAATATGTCATTGGGCGACGATGCACTCATTTTATGCCTGCAGGTCTCTATTGGGGGTGATGAATAGCTACAGACTGACTTTAATAATCTGGCGGTGGGAGGCCTGCAGCTCATGCGCATCTCACTGCCAGACTCTCCAAGTGTTTTTTTGAGCCACTCATTTAATACAGCACACAGACAATTTGAAGCAATTTGTCACTGAGATCTAAGTTATGCAAGGGGAGGGAGCCATGTGCTTAAAGGCAGTAATGAGAGCGGTCGCATTCATCTTTATGTTGCTTATTTCTCCACAGTTGTGTTAATGAGGAAAAGGCATCCAGCATGCTGACATATGTGATACATTGGAGTGGGAATATTAAATATAGAGTAATTTGTTTAGCAAACGTCCTCCATGCAGCCCCAAGATTTGCTACTAATGAATTTAATGGATGATATATATAATACAACAGTTCTTTCTGGTTTTCAAATCTGATCGGCTGAGAGGTCTTTCCAGCCATGCGATATTCTACCAGTATCGCGGCGGGATTCACCATTTGAATCACTCTGCTGTCAGCATTCTCACAGCAGGTGTCATGGCGGATGAGCAACCCACCATATTTTTAGATACTACTGTTATTTTGTAACAGAATGTAGTTTTAAGAGTTTTTAGGTGAGAATATAGTTGTTTAGACCTCAGATATGTGATTTATATGTAAACACAATGCCTATTTGAAAATTTGTTTAGATGCTTTCAGAGATGCGAGCTCCAGGCCGTCAGAGACTGTTCAGCGCTCATGTACCCGCAGAGAACAGCTTCATCTCGGCCAGTCCTTCGGGAATTTGCTACTGGCTCTTATGTAGATAGTGTTTAAACATGAGGTATAATTTGTTATATCAAACGGGCAATCTTTGTCTTATTAATCTATTACATGTTCCAGAACTAATAGATTTGGCTTAAGGGCTATGTTTCATAACTTTATGAGTGAGTCAGTCACAAAGACTTTTATATTGAAATGGACTGAAACAAGGAAACAAGGATGTTGTTTTTACTTTAAACATCTTAGGAGACGCAACTGACAAATGCATTGACTAGTGCTGTCATGGGAATGTCTTAAATGTTAAAAGGACAAAGATATCGCTTTCCTCAGCAGACATTCAAACTAATTTTGTGATTATGAATATAAGATTTTCCTGAAGAATATCAGCTAGATGCAGGTAAGTTAATACACTCTCTCAGGCGATCTATCTCTCATAATACTCTACATATTACAGTGAGTTTTAATGAAGCGACTCAACATTCCTTCATTACTAGTTCTAAAGTGACATTTTAATATTAGTAATTGAGGCTTGGGCTCAACTGTTAAACTGTCAACTTGAATTTGAATCTGTGGCGGAAGGAAGTAGTTGTTGTTCTTATTTATTTACACACTTGTGCCATTGAACTTGTGTATAAATGCAATATCACACTCGTAGCCTTGCGAAATGGCTGTACATCAGCACGCTGTGATTGCCTACGACCTTTAATTCTACACAAGAAATGTTCCAGTGGGTATTACATTTTGCCTTGACAAACCTATAAAATAAGCTGTGACTTAAAATATAAATACTGACTAACAAAAGGTTAACACAATGAATCACACTTAATCTCATAAATGAATCCTGGGCATTCAAGGTTTTCAACGTTTCACATTCGTAAATCGTTATTTGCATCTTTGCGATGTCAATATCATTTAATGGATAAACACAGTATGTGATCTGTTTGAATTATGGCTTGACTCGCTCTTGCACATCAGTTTGGCTCATATATAATAGAATTGACTTTCCAATTAACGTGTTTTCTGTCACTGTTTGATGTTTTGATTCTCCTGCTGAAACAAAATACAATGCATGAAAGTTTCTGTGACTAAAAAGCATGTGAATATTTCAAGAAGCAAGAGCTCACTGTTTTTATAAAACGCAATGTGCAGGGCAGTGGAATGAACAAAAAAACTCAATATCTAGAAACACTTATTTTAAAAGTTCAGCTTACTTTAACAACATATTATGCAAAGAAGCTGCAAAACATGGAATATTGTGAGTGCAGCAGTCAAACACATCCGTCTGGAGCATGTTTAGATATAAAAACAATACAAAAGCTGCACATTGGAATGCTAAACTGGGTTCTATGTGAATGGCCCCTACGGGTCAGTTCACATATAATGCGTTTAGGTATTTAAAAATGTGACAAGTGAAAGGAAAGGGGAAAAAAGCAAGATCTTGACTTATTTTAAGTCAAGTTAACTTATTTTAACTTGAGTGCTGCATTTATATAGTCAAAGACTTCTGGCTAATGCATGTTTACATAGATAAACAATGGAAAGGCAGAGCAGCTGGAAAAGCTCAGCTGTTCACTCAGTGCCTATACTGCATGTTTTTGAGTGATACAGAAATAGGATTTACAATGAGAAAAAGAGACTCATTTTTTATGTATTTATTTATTTATTGCATACAAGTATACGTACTGGCACTCTGAGCATTAGTCATGAAGTAGCAGCATGGTGATGATAGATTACCCTAGGCCACATGGTGATGGGAGCTGTTTTTGTTATTGCCCAATTTATTTTATGATTCATAATGCAATAAACTTTTATAGCAGAATAATGAACATGACTTACATAGTGATGATAGACCATGAGGGACTGTTTTCACACTGGCGACAGTAGGGCCTCACACACAGCCAAATATTTAGCCAGTCTGATTTTCACCCCATGCCTCTTGTATTCATTAAATAAACCCTAACTAGCCGAGAACTTGGATGGCAAGTCCCATGAGTTCATTTAGCGCACACACACACACACACACACACACACAAGTTGGGTTTTCATGTTTTATGGGGACATTCCATAGATGTAATGGTTTTTATACTGTACAAACTGTATATTCTGTCACTTGGCCTACACAAACCCTACCCCTAAACCTACCCATCACAGAAGACTTTCTGCAATTTTAGATTTTCAAAAAAGATCATTCTGTATGATTTATAACCTTGTTTCTTCATGGGGATCAAACAAGGGGTCCCCACAAGGTTAAAACTTACTGGTATTACTATACTTGTGGGGACATCTGGTCCCCATAACATAGGGAATACCAGGAACACACACACACACACACACACACACAAATTCAGTCAAACCACCGAGTCAAGACAGAGGGGATGGAGCACTGAGCAGACAGCTTATTTATTAATCCTATAAAGCTCATAAACCTAAAGGACAATGTCTGTTAATGTGGACCTTGCATTCATAGAATGCACACACGAAATCATTGGGAATAAGGGGCCAAGTCCCCCAAAGGGGAATTGCATTAGGTGAATTTTTCAGTCCAGCTCCCGGGCAGCATCCCCTTAATCACTGCACAGGTTACACAGTGGCATAGTGTGTTAAAAGGTTATGTCTCAGTCTTACGGAACAGCTGTCTAGTCATTTGTGAAACGCATAGGGCCCCTGGTCTCATTCAATCTGCATTAATGTATGTGTCTTAATGAGCGCTGGACACGCTAATGATAGCTTGGTTACAGACCCAGATCCATTATCTAAGTGCATTTTACAGGCATCTGCAGCTGGGACCAAACCATGAACACACCGCTAATTTGAAATTGTGTAATGCTGATACACAGGTCGTGCCTGTTACAAAGACATGGGTACTGCACTTTTAATTATTTGTTGTGGAAAGTCTGATGAAAAGACTTCGGAGGATCTCTGACAGTTTCAGAATGACTTTTTAATGGTTAGATAAATATAAAATGATAAATGTAATAGTAGTTTTCTTTAACCTCAGTAAGTGAGATAAATTAAAGTGATGGTAAGACAATTTACATTGAAGAGTTAGTTTACCCAAAAATGAAAATTACCCCATAATTTACTCCCCCTCAAGCCATCCTAGGTGTATATGACTTTCTTCTTTCAACCAAACACAATCAGAGTTCTATTAAAAATATCCTGGCCCATCCAAGCTTTATAATGGGAGTGATTGGAGGATGAGATTTTGAAGTTCAAAAAAGTGCATCCATCAATCATAAAACATACTCCACGCGGCTCCGGGGGGTTAATAAAGGCCTTCTGAAGCGAATTGATGCGTTTTTGTAAGACAGATATCCTTATTTAAAACTTTATGTAAAATAACGAGCTTCCGGCGCAACAGCCATATGCATTTGACTTAAGTCTAAAAAGCATTAACTTCCGCGATGTAGTACACAATGACATGACGTACTATGCGTTATAACGGAAGACATAGCGTAGTACGTCATGGCATAGTGTAGAATGTCATGGCATTGTGTAGAATGTCATGGCATTGTGTACTATGTTGCGGAAATGAATGCTTTTTAGACGCAAGTCAAATGCGTATGGCTGTCGTGCCGGAAGCTTGTTATTTTACTTTAAAATCTCATCCTCCAATCAAAAAAATGATTAAAGACATGCCAGGCCACTTTGTAAAGAAACACTATGCACCTATAGACTGAACATGTAATACAAATTTGCATGGCACGCATGGCATCACAGTTTTCACAAAATTGCGTTTTTGTAGTTTACATGGAGACAATATCGTTTTCAAAAACTTTGAAACCTGTTTTCAAAAGTTTATTTTCAGGCCCCCAAAGTGCCAATGTCGTATAAATGAACACCCAAAATGCATGAAAAATGTTCCATATTTAGTTAAAAACGGTGCCGTGTAAATGCCCCCTAATCTACAGAGCTTGAAGGTTATAATCAGTAGAATAAGTCCTATTTTGAGATGATGGCCAGAGGGCTTGACTGAGAAAGACCTCTTTCAATCAGAGTGCCAAATTTCACAACATTCCTCCAAATGGGTTGGCATAGACTCCCATAGCAGATGTAGCATTTCGCTTACAAAAACAATAGGGGCTACGCACCTTTGGTGACCCTTCAGCGCTTGGCCCCTTAAAACATGAACAGATACGTTGAATATCCAGTATCTGAACTGAAGTACACTTTAAAGAGGAGCTGCCTGAGGGCAGAGAGCAGAAATGAGCCACTGATTAGGGAGCGCCTCTGCACAGGCTGCATGAGGTCATTTCCTCATCTACTCTCTAAGGATGTTCAGACCTCTCACTCATTCTCTCATATCAAACATAAATCCGGTGATGAGAAGGCACTACATTCTGTTGCTATTAGTTATGACTATAAGTTATATCTCATTCAAGTGATTTGTGCTTTGTTTTATATAGCATAGATTATATACCAAGCAATAAACAGACTCTGAGACTCTGAAATGTTTGTAAATATCAGTTCTGGGAATGTTCTTTGCATGCTTCATTTCCAGTGTGCCAATGCTGCTGAACCAGCAGGACCAGTGGCTGTAGATTAGACACAGAAGAATGGGGTAAGGGCCTTTTGGGACCAAAAGGCAAGGAGATAAGCCAGCCAATGAAGCCTCTACACTGGGGATCTGCTCTGTTCAGAGAGGGTGGAGGGGCCTCTAAGGTCCTGCAGTACCAGGCAACACAGGGGCCCCAGATAACAGGGACTACTGTTTGGACTAGGGGTGCGACTACCAGGGGAGGCTGCAGAGAGGGACAGAGCAGAAAAAAAGAAGAGCTGAGGTCTGCAGGAGTGTGATAAACCATGATCTAGCTCTCTGATAGACACAACATGGAACTTTCAAGAATAGAGTGGCACCTCTTTTTGTACATAAAGTACACAAACACATACAAGATCATCAGTGTTTTCATTTCAATATCACATTCAAGTAATACATTGATTCCTAAAGATCATGATTTCAGTGTGACATAAAGCTATTAGCCAGTATAAGCTAATATGTAGTTTTATGTTATATTCCACTTTAAAACAGTCTCTTTAGTTAGTGTGTAATGTTGCTGTTAGAGCATCTGCAAAGTTACGACGCTTAAAGTTTAATGCAAAGGGAGATATTTTCTTTTAAAGAATTCTCTTTTTAAAGGATTAGTTCACTTTCAAATTAAAATTTCCTGATAATTTACTCACCCCCATGTCATCCAATATGTCCATGTCCTTCTTTCTACAGTCGAAAAGAAATTAAGGTTTTTGATGAAAACATTCCAGGATTATTCTCCTTATAGTGGACTTCAATGGACCCCAAACAGTTGAAGGTTAAAATTACAGTTTCAGTGCAGCTTCAAAGGGCTTTAAATGATACCAGATGAGGAATAAGGGTCTTATCTAGCAAAACGATCGGTCATTTTCTAAAAAATAATAAAAATGTATATGCTTTATAAACACAAACAATCGCTTTGGAAGTGCTTCCGCCATTCCGCCTTACGTATTCTTCAAAAAGCTTATGCTGTATGTCCTACACCTTCCCTATTCAACTTACGGAAAAAACGGAACTGGTGCCGCGTTCGTTCCGTAATTTTGACCTTCAACCGTTTGGGGTCCATTGAAGTCCACTATAAGGAGAATAATCCTGGAATGTTTTCATCAAAAACCTTAATTTCTTTTCGACTGAAGAAAGAAGGACATGGACATCTTGGATAACATGGGGGTGAGTAAGTTATCAGGTAAATTTAATTTGAAAGTGAACAAATCCTTCAAGGACTACAACAAACGGCTGGTAGGGACTACAACAAGCTTCTTCCTGGGTTAGTGACATCATGAGGCCATGTTGGGCTGCTTTAGAGAAGAGAAAGAGTTGTTGTAGTAGAGTGTTGTTGCCATGCCATCATTTTACGCTGGGCTGCTTTACAAACAAGGGTCAATTCAACGCTGGATTTGCACAAAAGATTAACATGACGGTACATGCTAGTTGATGAGTTAAATCAACTCCACAGCAACTACATAAATTTATCCACTAACCGTTCAGAAATGCCCAGATGCATTTTATAAGTTGTAACATCCTGAGTCTCTCCATCAGTGTCTGACTCCGGTTTGAACTATGTAAGGCTGAACACTGTTACTGACAATCGTCATTTTGGCTGCATGAGATTCTTCAGCTTTGTTGTTGAGCAACCGAAGTGCGAGCTGTTAAAGCTCTGCCCTCTTCTGGAAAGCAGCTTATTTGCATTTAAAGGGACACACACAAAAACGGCGTGTTTTTGCTCACACCCAAATGGGGCAAATTTGACAATCATAAATGATCTGTGGGGTATTTGGAGCTGAAATTTCACAGACACATTCTGGGGACACCAGAGACTTATATTACATCTTGTAAAAGGGGCATTATAGGTCCACTTTAAGAAGCAAAATTATATATATATATATATTATGCTTAAAGAAAAAGTATCTACCAATGAAAAAATAAAAAAGCAAAATACTACTAAGAAAATAATTTTCCTTTAGTCTGATTATAAATATTATAGTTAAATATTTTATAATATCTATTAAATATATTAAATAGTACAGTTAAATATTTTAAAATCTATGAAACAAGATTAATTTTCTTGAGAAGCTCCAACAGACTTGTCTTCAGACAATGTATCTTTAATTAATATTATTAAATATTATTACTGCACCGGCAGATTTTTTCACTTGTTTTAAATATACAAATATTTCAGTGCAGTAAGACAATACACATATATAAGATACAATCTATAAAAACAAGTCTTAATATCTTATGGAGTGTTGTTTCTCTAATAAATTTGTCTTGTTTTAAAGGGGGTCTTTCATGGTATGTCATGCATTCTGACATATTTACACTGTTAAAGAGTTGGATTCTCATACTAAACATAGCCAAAGTTTCAAAACAGGAGTTGGACGTATGACAGAGTATTTCTGTGCCAAAAATACTCTACAGATTTCGGACAGTTTTTTTTCAAGCATTGCCCTTTATTACGTAATATAGGGCGGAATTCCTTGTACGGGCACTTCTCCCAGTAGAGCGCACGCGCGCACATCAGCCAAAGTGAGAGAGCAAGAGCAGGCCCATCAACGCGCTTCATTCGGGTTTCATATATTCATCATTCACTATACGCTATATTCATTGAAGTAATTCAAAAGTTATCCAGGGATAATGCAATGGTGTATTGTGTGTGTTTAAATACATTTGTTTTGCTGACAGCTTGCAGACGATCGCTACACAAAAGCTGCGCGTGCTCGTCACTTTAGCTTCGCCCACGGCACGGCTCCAGGGGCTCGGCTGTTTTCAGAAAGACTCGGTACAGCGTATCTGTCTTTTATAAATCTGATAAAACTAAAGACTGTTCGGAGATATGAAGGATGCTATACTACTCTATAAGTACTCAAGATTAACATGAAATTGGCAGAAACTGTGTATTATGTAGTCTTAAGTATTTTTAGATATGGGCTTAACCAGTGGTGTGAGTTTGGGGCAGGGCTATCTGTTTTCAACAAGTAATGGCAGAAAGAGAGAGTAATTGGTAAACATGTTCGAAATCAATCATTACTTTATTTAAAATTTTATTTAAGGCATTTTTGCAACTTTTTTAGCCAGAGCAGTGTTGAGGAGAGACAAGGTTGCCTGAATTACTGCTATGCAATATGTCAGAGGACTGCCCACATGTGGCCCAGAAATTATACACTTCACCTTTAACTGAAGGAAAAAGATGAATAAGAGAGAAATGGGGGGCGGTGGGTAGTCTGTGTGCAGTAACACCAGGGTGCTGTCTTCTGTCAGCCCATGATAAAGCAGAGCAGAATGCCACAGCAGAAGGAATTTCCTCTGGTAAAACACAAACACTACCACCTTCAGCCCACGGATCTTACCATGCATATTAATGAGAGAACACAACAGTAAATGTCCCCGTGTGTGAGAGACTGAGAAAGTGATTGTGACTGCATGAATGAGAGTTTAATCAACAAGGATGTGCTTCATAGCAATTAAATGCCATGTAATCTGCGAATCGTCACAACCAGCAGGTGGCAGTAAAGTAATCCAGTACATGTGCATTGGGATTGCAGCTCCACAGGCAGTCGGCCAAGTGTTTCAAGTTCAAATGTCTGGAGAGTAACCTACTTCTCCTGTTTCCCCAGCCACAGGCGCCACAAGGACCTGATTCAGCGCTCACTTCCACCTCCCATAAGCACAGGCTCCAAACAGACACACACAGTGATCTAAACTGTATTGATCGAGCTGACAAAATCAGATTGGATAAAACAAACAAATAACCGTTACCAAAGTACTTCTGTGGTATCATATCAGATCATAGAGCTTTGATTTATATATTGGTGCTAAATGATTAGCATATTCATACTACATCAGGGGGTCTTCAACAGGGGGTCTGCGGTGATACTGCAGGGGGTCTGCCAATTATTTTTTTTATCTAAAAAAAAATTTAAATATGCATTAAAAATAAATTATTACATGAACTTCGAACAAAGATAAAGTTAATGTTCCCTCCCATGTTAAAATTATATACACTACTGTTCAAAAGTTTGGGATTTTAAATGTTTTTAAAATAAATCTCATGCACACCAAAGCTGCATTTATTTAATAAAAAAAAAAAAAACAGTAATATTGCAAAAATATTATTTCAATTTAAAATAACTGTTTCCTATTTTAATATATTTTATGTGAATTATTCCTGTGATGGCAAAGCTGAATTTCTCTAGTTGTCACAGTCACCAGCACTAGCACTCCATTTCCCAGCATCCCTCCTGTTCCTCACCTGCACATTCATTTGTTACTATGGACACTAATTATCTTCACAGCTGCACGTCATTAGTTAATCTTCCTTTGTGTATATAAGTTCCTGTTTGTTTTCAGTACTTTGTCTGATCACCATCTTGTAATGTAGTGTTGTTTCCTGCTTGCCTTCCTTTTGTATTGAACTCTTCTCCTTTGTGAACACAGCCTGACACTAGTCTTCAGTGTCACATGATCAGGGGTGCACATAACTTTTTTGGTCTGGTTCTCAAGGGAGCACCTGGAGATGTTGCTTGGGACTCACACTTTACGTGACACGAAACACTAAAAGCTGTCCTCATCACTTTCCTCCTGACTGCTCATCTTCTTTTCTCTCAAACATGGTAGATGATGATAATGATTTTTTATTTATTTTTTATTTTACTAACATTAATGACACAGACAACAGCAAGAATATTAGGCTGCTATCACTTTAAGAAGGAAAGCACGGACCGAATAACTGACACACATCCGGTTTCTTAACTGTTCACTTATGACATAACCGAGAGAATACTTGCCGAGACAGGTATTTTGACATAATTTTGTGTCTATGTGTCTGTTCAAGCGCAAGTAAACGCGAAAGAGGAATTAATTAGGTGTTCAAGCGCTGTCTGTCTGTCTGTCTGTCTCTGTCTCTCTCTCTCTGCGTCGCGCGTTTCGGGGGTGTGAGGCTGTGCGCACATGACAGCTCGCGAGTCCCGATTTTCGCATCTTCTTCCGCTTTTAAAGTCGTTTGAATGTGTTAATTGGCTTGATGAAACACGTCCAAATGATAAACTTTCACTCTATGATGATTACATTTAGCAGTTAATCCGCGAATTACATGCGTGCCGAACCGTTGGACCTTACCCGTATGGATTACGGATTAAATGCGATCCGTTGCACACCTAATAATTAAAGTACACACATATCATCGTGATTGCTATTTTACAAGAGATGGAGAAAAATCCTACTCCAGTAAGTAAACGTGTCCCTGTGAACCGGTACTCAAATGCGCTTCCCTCCATGTTTTCTGTGGTGCATCGTTTATTTTTTTGTTTTTTTGTTTGTTTTGTTTTTGCCGCGCATGCGCACATGCGTACCACCTATGTACACCTCTGATCCACCTCACATGATCCTTTAGAAATCAGTCTAATATGCTAACTTGATGCTCAAGAAACATTTCTTGTTATTATCAATATAGAAAACAGTTGTGCTGCTTAATATTTTTGTGGAAACTGTGATTTTTATTGAGCATTATCAGCGTTTATTTAAAATAGAAATCTTTTCTAAGATTATAAATATATTTACTCTCATTTTTATCAGTTTACTGCATAATTGCTTAATATAGGTATTAATTTCTTAAAGTAAAATCTATTGACCCCAACCCTTTAACAGTGGTGTATACTAAACTAAAATGAAATCACAAATATGTGACTCTGTACATCAATGATAATTATTTTAATAGCTTTGCATTTTAAGCATCAACTCCAAGTACATACTGTATAGTAAATACTGCTAAAACTCCTGTACGGTAATATTACAAAGAATACCATGATATTACCATGATGCATGCCCAAACAACCATGGTACTAACTTGGTACATTATAAGTGGTCACTGGAAACTGAAACAATGGCAAATACATTAATAAATACATAGTCATTACACGACTTGACTAATTTCCCACACATTTCTATGCATAATCAACAGCTCTATCATGGGGACTTTTTTAGCCCCTGCCCTCCTACACCAACACACAGTTCCAACATTGTTTGTTCAGTGTTATTCCTGCGTTATCACGTTGCTACGGGAACATGACTGATGGTGTGAAAGTGCTATGTGCTCGCCAGTCACTTTGCATCAGCACGCCGATATTATCACTGCTGTCTGAGAGTAGGCTGAACATGATTCATGCTCTATCTCTGCCTGTCAGCTCCAAAGAAAAATAATAAATAAATAAACATAATACAGACACTGTTCTGAACATGTGAAACACCAGCCCCCAAATAATGTTCTGTGAGGACAGCAAAAACTCACCGATGAATCACAGAGATTATAAGTGGTACGCTTGTTACATAAATCACGAAATCGTGCCAACAGAGTGATATGAAATATATAACACTGATAACGTCAGTTCTGGGAGCTTGTTCTGTTGTATTATTAAAAGTTTGTGTCTGATTGGTTAAATCCAGTTTTTTCAACTTGATCGGTGGAAGATTACTCCGTAACAACAATCAACTTTTGTGTAACCGTCTTATTTTTCTTGAAAGAACTGTGCTGTTACGATATAACAGTCCTTTCTTTAAAATAAGGTCTCCATTCAGCCCTGTCTTTTTAAGTTTACTGAAGACGTGTTTCTCTATTCAACCTGGTTTCTTTGAGCTTCTGAATAGTCATTATCATTATTGTATCATTATGTAACCCAGTACCATCATTGAAGTGCAGAGTGTATCATTACCTTCACAACATTAGGTGAGAACAGGGCTCCTTCGTGCTCAGTCAGAAGAAAAAGTCTTATTCTCTGAGTGATTGACCCATTACTGTGTCGGACACCCACACACCATTTCACCACTGAGGAGAGGAGATGATGTACTGATGAACAGAACAGCATGAACAGAACAGATTGTACACATACAAACTCTCACAGCATGCTAGAGCAGACAGACAGAGCTGTCCCTAAAGGTGGGCGCTTGTACTCAGTACTATTGACAGAGATGTCATCAATGTACTGACTGGATTCTTGTTCATGACCCTGGTACTTGCTCTCATTTCATATCTTTCATCTGAGCATCTTACTGACCATCATCCACTAATGCAAGTGCAGTGTGTTAGAATGGATTCATAAACAATGATGTCACACAGTATAATAAAAAATAAGTTGTTGAGCAAGTTCAGGAAACCTCATTTAAACATAATGAGTCAATTGTTTAATATTGATCCAAGCACAATAAGTGGCCTGATTCAATATGTGTCATTCTGATATGACAGCTTCTGGTAAAGTATGTGTTGTCATATGGTACAATACAGTGCGTCATAATGCTATTCAACATGTTCTCATTCACTTGGTCATAAAGCATTCAGAGACTTTAAGACAGATCAGCCATTGTAATATATTTATTTTACTGTTCATGTTCAAAAGTTTGGGGTCAGTAGGATTTTTTTAAAATTAATATTTATATTCAGTAAGGATGCATAAAATTGATCAGAATTGACAGTAAAGACTTTTACATTGTTAAAATTAAAATCAATATTGTCAAAAATTTATATTCTGCATTCTGGATTTTCATATTTGGCGTATCATAACTGGTAATGAGACACATGAGAACCAATTTTGTATGACATGATTGACATCAATCATAGACTCTTGATGCACCATCTGAGAGCTAGGGATCAATGACATGAATTTCCTCAAACAAAACTCTTGTATGACTTCAGAAGAACTTGACAGTCTCTAGCCACTGTTCATTGTTATCATACCGGAGCAGCACTGTGAACATTTTTTATCCTCTTTTGTGTTCCATGAAAAAATAAAAATCTTTATCCCGCATTCTGACGTAGAACCTGGAAGCACTGAAAGTAAACAGCATATGAGAATGACATAGAAGAGAAGATATTGTTGAATTAAGTTGTTATTTTTGTTTTGTTTTTGCTCACAAAAAGTATTCTTGTCGCTTCATAAAATTAAGGTTGAACCACTGCAGCCACGTCGACTGTTTTAACAATGTCTTTAGTACCTTTCTGGACCTTAAAAGTGGTGGTTAAAGGGTTAGTTCACCCAAAAATGAAAATTCTGTCATTAAATACTCACACTCATATCGTTCCACACCCGCAAGACCTTTGTTTATCTTCAGAACTCAAATTAAGATATTTTTCATAAAATCCAATGGCTCAGAGAGGCCTGCATAGCCAGCAAGACAATTAACACTTTCAGATGCCCAGAAAGCTACTAAAGACGTATTTAAAACAGTTCATGTGACTACAGTGGTATGAAGCGACGAGAATACTTTTTGTGCGCCAAAAAAACAAATAACAACTTTATTCAACAATATCTAGTGATTTCAACATACTGCTTCAAGAAGCTTCGAAGCTTAATGAATCATTTGTTTCGAATCAGTGGTTCGGAGCGTGTATCAAACTGCCAAAGTCACGCCCCCCAGTGGTGAACCATTGAAATTTTAAAACTCTTAGGATGTAACGAAGGCTCGTTTACTAAAATCACGTGATTTTGCCAGTTTGATACACACTCCGAACCACTGATTCGAAACAAATGATTCATTAAGCTTCGAAGCTTCATAAAGCAGTGTGTTGAAATTGCCCATCACTAGATATTGTTGAATAAAGTCGTTATTTTTTTTTTTTTTTTGCGCACAAAAAGTATTCTCGTCGCTTCATAACTTTAAGGATGAACCACCGTATTCATATGAACTGTTTTAAATACGTCTTTAGTAGCTTTCTGGACATTGAAATTGTTAATTGTCTTGCTGGCAATGGAGGCCTCACTGAGCCATTGGATTTCATAAAAAATATCTTAATTTGTGTTCCAAAGATGAACAAAGGTCTTACGGGTGTGGAATGACATGAGGGTGAGTAATTAATGACAGAATTTTAATTTTTGGGTGAACTAACCCTTTAAGGACCTATCAGCCTGTGCCATCTAGAGTTTCATGACAGAACTATGTTTTGGGAATTTTTTGGGAAAACTATCCCTTTAACAGCTACAAAGCAAACACAGCCTAAATGTGCTTAAACAACACAGTTCTCTAAAATGGTTGGACTTGACAACCAGAGGTATGTCCAATGCAAATAGCCAAATCTCTTAGTCCTCCACTAGAGGTTTGTCTGAGCAAGAACAATCATATCTGAGAGATCAGAGGAAATCTCTGGAACTATCACAATGTTCCTTCCCATAATATGGTTTTCATACTCCTTAAATAAGGAATATCTGAAATCAGATATTCAAATCATTCATCAAAGTGCACAAAAAATATTCAAGTAATTATTCCCAGCCTCTCTCAACATTTTTTTTACCCTGAAGATAATGTTGTTTGATTTTGATCTGAATAAATTATATGAGTCACAGCCCATTGGTTGGACACAGTCAGCCAATGATCCAATGGCCTAAGGCTTTTCAATGGTAACTTATGAAAAATAATAAGTGTAACTGTGGTTAATGATAACTGTGTCAACAGTTTATGTGCAAGATACTCAATGTATCACATTACAGTTCAGGGCAGGTTTCACCTATTTAGCGAAACATTAACTCACCTTCAGAGCTTGTTTGAATAGGAATATAATGGGTTAATGGATGTCTATAATGTACTTATGTAATGACAAGTTACTGGGTTTCATTCGACATTGCTAGAGGCCTGAAATAGGTAAATATTATGACACGAGATGCATTCTGCACATATGAAAACGTGGATAACCGTGTCGAGACAATACAAAAGTCCACTGTAGCACATTATGGTGTGACTGGCTTTCACGTAAACATCCACACATGCACAAACACTCACACACAAACACAAGCCCATCTCTTTTGCAAACAGAGAGCTGCTTTTACATCACAGGCAAGCCGAGATAAGGAAAAGCTCCTGCCGGACTCTTTCAGGTACACTGCAAATATGCAAACTGCCTGTGATGGCAGATAAGGGCCGAAAGCAAAGCTTGCACTCACAGAGCACTATAATTAAAGTTCTGTCATTAGGGATGGCTGATTAGTCATTTCTAATCACTCAAAGTGCTGGAACTCTTTCATTTTCCAAGACTTCAGGTCAGCATAAATGACCATAGTGGGTTTTTAAACTAACCTGGGGTCAGCCGAGTCCTTGGATCTTTAATGTCGGTGTATTTATGATTAGAATTTGTGTGCTGCGCTGAGGTCTGGAGGTTGAGTTGCAAAGATGATCATGTCTTTGATCCAGGACTAATTTATGCCTTGTCTTCTGTAAGAATGCAAAAAAAGGGAGAAAAATGCTGTAAACCCATTGACCTTTTCACTGCAGGGTTTCCTGAAGCATAACATGGAATTGCCGGTGGGAGCAG
Organism: Hypophthalmichthys nobilis; assembly: GCA_037950665.1. Taxonomy (NCBI): domain Eukaryota; kingdom Metazoa; phylum Chordata; class Actinopteri; order Cypriniformes; family Xenocyprididae; genus Hypophthalmichthys; species Hypophthalmichthys nobilis. The sequence continues at coordinate 12,743,606 of CM075469.1, read as the reverse complement.
ACTAATGCCTGATGCTCTAAACAGGATGTACTGTGCCTCAGTCGACTCGGGGTGAGAGAATGTGCCTTCTTGACTGAGATGGCCTGTGAAGAATCAGTGAGATGGATGAACGCAAATGGGCTCACAGTGTCAGAGATGGAGGTACTATGTCAGACTAAACCCTGTTTCTTAGTCGCTATTTCTCTGACCTACTTATGGCTCTGGATCGATACTCTTAGTCCCTGTGGTGCTCCGGCAAAGGCTGCATAAGAAGCCCAGGCTGCTTTAAATGGCTGCTCTCATCGAATTACAGAGATGGACAATCCTGAGTGCTAAAGCAACCTATCAGAGAGAGATAAATGTCAATTTTATAACCACATTGTCTACTATGAAGAGGAAAAGAAGACATCATGTCCATTTGTTTGATTTAAAATGCATCATGATTATCTGGTACACTGCAATACTCCTGAACTATGAAGAATTAGCACAGAAAAGTCATGTATGCACTGGGCCTAAAATAACGCTCGCCAACACCAATTTTTACTCGCATTTGGTGCTTGACGAGTATTAATTTTAGGCCTTGTGCATACATGACTTTTTTGTGCTAATTCTTCATAGAATATGAAACAGTGTTAATCGCCAGTTGGCCTTTTTTGTCCTCAGGAGGGTCCACGGGCGTCTGTGCACACTGTCCGCGTGCAGCCTAATTTGTGTGTCCACGCAGACGGTGCGCATACAACAGCGCATGTGCGAGCGACTTGAGCGCTTGAAAACAAATTCTACTAGACAGTACACATCCACTGAATGAGTCTTTCCACTCAAAAAACAGTATATTGGATCCATGCATTAGCTCTTAAAGTGACAGCAGCCTAATACTCCTGCTGCTGTCTGTTTTTAATGTTAATCAAACAGCAATGAACAATCACTCATTGCTCTTGACTGAATAACTTTTGTAACTTTAATAAGGATTAATCGATGTTTCATGGCTGATAAAAAAAATATTTATGTCCGGTAAATTTTCTTAAGTCACCGGCCATTGGCAGGTGTGACAAAAAGTTAGTTTTAGGCCTTATGTATGCACCACTCATTTCCATTTTGAATATAACTTCCAAAAATTAAGTTGCACTATTAATGTGTAAGGTTGTTTGTGTACAATGCTTTATAATACATATCAACACAAACACATTCTATATACAGTATATATATATATATATATATATATATATATATATATATATATATATATATATACGCAATTTGTTTTAAACCATTAAAACATGTTTATATATTTATAATATATTGGCCAAAAATAAATATCAAATAAATAGACATTAATACATCTATAACATTAAATCTTAAATTAATAACACATACATACATACATACATGCATACATACATACAAAAAGTTGCACAGTTTCTGGCAATTAATCACACTTAAAAAATAAATGACAAACAGATACAAATAAATCTATAACTTCTTTTTACATTGTCCTATTCATGTCAGTCCTGCTGGCAATACAGATACAAATGGATTTGTTTCCATTTCTAAGAATAAAATGAATACGAAATTCCAGATATTTAACAATACATTCATATAATTATAATATTCATTACATCATATTTGTTTAAACAGAATTATTAATATATTAATTATTAATATAATTCACTACAATTACAGAACATGATCAATCTTATAACAAATTTAAATTGACCATGGTTAGATAAAAGTTAAGTGTTTCCAGCATTCATAAGGGATAGACAGCACAGGGCTAGATATGTCTGTGAGAATGATAACCCAATCCAAAAGCATTTGGCAAATGGCAAGCAAGCTTAATGCAATAAACAAGGACACTGTAATGCACCAGAGCACTTCTTTGAACCCTGGGCCACCAGGTTTGCACGTATACACTGTTAAGCTTGTTTATTATTTAGCTCTGTCTGAGGGAGGGTGGGTAGGCACAATGTCATATCTTGCGCTCTGGAGAGATTTTGCTCCTTCTGATTTTATAGCTGGCTGGGCATGGTGGGCGGCTGTCACTGAGTGATGATGCGTAGGAGGCCCAGGGTCATGCTGCCACCAGAGGTTTAGTGACAACAAGTTAAATGAGCTACTTTTGACCTATTTCTCCTCCCCGTTAGCTTAACAAGCTATAAATACCTGTGGCCCTCTCAATGTCTCGCCGCTAGAAAGATGGAAGATGAAATGCGTCTGGTACAGGCGCTGTAGGACAAACTGCTGAGTGAATCTGCATGGATGGATTATTGTGTGGAATACTGTCAAATGTGATCAGCTCGTACAATTCACAGCTACATTTAACATTTTTTCAGTTTACATTTTTACACTTCTCTTTTATAATACTGCCATGTAATGTTTCAGGAAGTTCAAAACAAGATCTGTGGTTATTTCGCTTTCTGACAAGACACAAAACTGCATTTGAAAAGCAAGAAAAACTGTTTTCTTCTCATAGTTCAGAGCTCTGGAGAGTCTATCAAAGCCTTTAGGCTCTCACTGATGAGGCTTAAATATTTAAACACGTTCTGCTCTCCAGCTTTCTTGCTTGTACCACATTTGTCTGCAATTATGTAATTCTGCCACAGCTTTCAAGTTCAGCTCAGTTTGATAACTTTCTTCATGATGGTTTGAGGGCACAAGCGCATGCACAGACAGAGAGAGAGAAAAAGTTTGAATTTACTCAAACATTATTGCACAGACAAGAAGCATAGATAAATATCGCCTCTCCGAAACATTTATAAAAGACATTCAAAGGATAGTTCACCAAAAAAAATAAAATAAAAAATGTCATTCACTCTCCCTCTTCACCCTCATATTGTTTCAAACAAACCTGTTTGACTTTCTTTCTCCTCTGGGACACCAAAGAAAGTAGATGTTAGGCAGAATGTTTGCGCTGCTCTATTCCATACAATAAAAATCTGTTACGAACATAAAATTATCATATAATTTCAGAACACTTGAAATATAAAGTTTTTTTGTCATTTTTGGAGCTCGACAGTTCTCCTCCTCTTTCTTTGAATGGGAAAAAGCTGTGTGAACATAAATTTGTAAGAAAGTCAGTACAGATTTTGGAACAGCATGAAGGTTATTAAACAACAAAATGTTATAATTTTGTATGAACAACCCCTTTAAACAAAACTGATTCGGAGAGACTGCATGTGGGTCTGTAAATAAATATTGCACTTAATGAAACAATGAAGATAGGAAGAGAATCTCTTCACAGAAATCAAATAAACCATGAGTTAAGCAACGACACACTAACCATACACCATATTACATCTATAGATAATAAAGATCAAAGGCCATGAGAACAAAGTGTCTGGCTTTATCAGCAGCGTGTATGAGCTGGATTTGTATGCAAAATTGTGTGTGGGTGTCTGCCTTGAGGACCTTGACAGGCTGTGGAATCCAGAAACAGCTTTTGGAGAAATCTAACAAAGCATATTCTGATGGCCGCACCACCTAGACTTCTCACTATTCCACCAAAAATTAATCTGATCTGTCTATAGCACACTTACATACAAAAATAAAGGTTCTTTATTGGCATCTGTGGCTCCATGGAGGGCCTTTCACTTCCATGGAACTTTTCTATTTTATAGTGGAAAAAGGTTCTTTAGATTATTAAAATATTCTTTACAAATGGTTCTTTTAAGAACCATTCACTGAAATGGTCTTTGGGGAACTCAAAATGATTCTTCGATGGAATTGCTACGAAAACCCCCATTTGCAACCTTTATTTTTAAGAGTGTGTGCTGAATATTAGCATACTATCTGCTCTGATTCTTATTGCTGCAGGCCGGAGAGGAGTTGAGCACCCTAGTTGAATACCCTACCATAAAAGCTCTGCAAGACTAAAATGACCTATAACTTATAAACGGGGCTCTATTTGCAAGCCTCATTTCCACTGATTTCAGTCTTGGTGCGTTGCTCTCAGGGCAGGCCATCACCACTGAGTTCTGTGATCTCTGTCCAAACGGCACCAGCTGGTAACACAGCGGATCAGAGCAGTTTGCATGCCAGAGTGGAATAGATGAGGGGGACTGCAGGGATGATGAGACGTCATTTTCTGCTAACTAATCAAATGATTCAGAGCAGTGCACTGCATCACTCTTGTACCTGCTTCCTGCTCCGCTTCTAAAGGCATCAGTGCCAGCACAAAAAATATGTGTTCTTTTCTCTTCAAGGCACTGCCAACATGGGTAGGAAGCTTTGCTGTCAGAGCCTGTTGCTCTGACCATGTTTCTAAAAAAAAATGTCTAGCAGCACTGTAAACCCTAACGCTCTAAATACTTACTTGGTTTGAGTAGGACAAACTTAAATTAAACAAATTAATTCAGTTTAATTAACTGTTTTTTTCTTTTGAGTTCACAGCACTGACATATTTTAAGTAAACTGAACTGTTTCACTGTTTTGAGTTGAATGAACTAATTTCTTTTAATTTAGACTGAAACTGGGCTATGATTTCTATTTCCCAGCATGCTTTGCCCATGGCACTCGAAAGGGAGAGTAAATGCTAAAATTAAGTGTTATATAATGTTTTTTTTGTGCAAGATTAATGGTAAGGGAAATTTATTAATGATTAATGCTTTGTTATGCTAATTTAGAAGAGTTTCTGTTAATGTGGATTTTTGGAGAGTTACCATCACGGCGACAAGTGCCGCATGCTGCTTGGTTTGAGAGCAGGTAAGTTACATGTTTTAAGTTGATGTACATATTCAATAAGTGTTATATCATGCTATTGTTAACATGTTAGCAAATTAACAAGTTGACATTTTCTGAATTAGTTTGTAATAGCTAGCAAAATATTTAAGTTGAGATAACCTGATAATTTTAAGTTAAATGTATAAATTAGTGTACTCAAATATTTCAAGTTAAGAACAATAAAAATGTACGAAATAAAAATCTTACTTAAACTTTGAGCTTAACTCATTCAACTTTTTTTGAGTTCTGACAACTTATGGTTTACAGTGAAGTAAATAACTCGTGATTTACAAGAACTCAAAATAACAAAGTTAATTAATTAAATCTTTTATGTTAATTGCTATCAAAATGTACGAGTTAGCTAACTTGGTACTTCAAGTTAGAAGCAATCAACATGCATGAGACGAGTACAACAAAACTAAAAACATGATAGTTCTGCTTACTTAAAATTGGGAACAAAAAAATATATGTAACTGATTGCAACTTATTCAGGTTTACAGTGAGGGCTAGACAATAAGGACAGGCCGATGTCCCGGGGACAGCGTGAAAAATGCTTAGGATAGTTGACGGAATTGTCAGTGGCCCAATCTGGTCACTGCTGCACACAGACGTGTCTCTACTTTCTTCCACTTAGAAAAATGAAGCCAAAATATCCCAGAAATGACCGTTGACATTGTGCAGCAATTGTGTCATTTGTAGCTCAAGTCTGCGCAGCAGTGGTCCTGAGGTGGTCCTGAGGTGGACCCGCAGTATCAAGGTCCCACCCACACTAGTAACCAAACTTACTAGAAAAAGGTCCCACCCACACTAGTAACCAAACTTAGTAGAAAAATGAACACTTGAACTAATGTCTGCATGATATAAACTACCTAAAATGACAGAAACCCTCTTTGGAAAAAATGATTTGAAGTGTATTTGCATTTTTTAGTTTGCCTCACATCCCATTCGATTACATAGAGAGGGCGGGATTTATGACTTATACTACAGCCCTCCACCACCAGCCAGGTTTTTGCAAGGTTTTATATAGGAACTGCTTCTGACAGATTTGGTAACAGTCATTTGAGTCATTACTAGTGGGTTACCATGATCTTCACTTTAGAATACTGATCCAAATGGCCAATAATTCATTTAGAAGGATGTAGCAATGTAACAAATTTAAACCTTCACAACATTTTATTATTAGAATACAAGGTTGCATGGGTCAATGACAACTAAAACAATAATTTGATTTTATTTAATTTATTTTGGCAGGGCAAGAAAAAATCTGAACCCCAGGGCCAACCGAGCCAGTAGAACAAATCCTTAGCATTGAGACCTGATAAGAAGATCCCTATGAATTTTGATAGGTTTGCAATATTATTAAAGGTATTCTTCAGCATAAAGTGGAATTAATGAAATATTTCCAGCTCCAGCAAATATTTCTCAGTGTATTTCTGTATATAAACACATTCCTTAGAGTTTTGGCTGCAAAAAAGCCTATTTAAAATTTGTGCCTTTAAATAGCCTTTTCAGCAACAGCAAAACAAAACACACACACACACACACACACAAATAAAACAGCAAAATTGTTAAATATAATTTACAAAAATATCAAAAGATTGTTTTGCTTAACAAAATTTGAAATTATTAAATTGTATAAAATGACACCGTGACAACAGATGACATCTTGCCAGCGTGACAACTAGCCCCGCTATCTCCTACGCATATCTAATTACCATCTGTACTACTGTACAAGTCAAATCTTGATTACATGTCACAAATTCAGTGGAAACTTAGTATGAAACAATATAGCACAAACGTGATATATGGTCTGACTAAACGAGAGCTTAGCAAGTCAACTGAGAATCACACCTCTCCATGGCAATGATCCAGAGTACCTGCTATGGTGTGAACAACTTTTCTCTCTCTCACGGGAGAAATCTCAAGGAGCAGATGAACTCTAGTGTAAACATCTGTGTTTTTAACCATTCTGACGTACCATAAATGCCATGTTTTTCCTCTGAACATACCTATGTTTAGTTCTTCCTCACAGTCAGGACATGCCCATATGCTGCCTAATCCTGGCAGGCTGTTGATTGGCTCTGCTGTCCCTCAGAATGATGTAATGCTCAGGGGAAGGATGGATAGTGCTCACTCAGACTGATCAGCATTCAGTGGAAGTTGATCAGAGAAACCGAATACCTTCTATGTAAAGGTACGAATAATAAAAAAAGATTTATGAATTCTACCAGACAAAAACATTCTTTATAATGAATCCAACAAACATAAGAATAAAGTGAGAGTTTAACATATTTACATAAAAATAACTACAATTACTGATTACTCCCAATTCTATTCCAGATACAGAAACAGACAATTTGGTCATTGCAACACGTACAGATAGTACATATATGGCTTTGCTCCATGCCCTCTCTAAAGCTAAAAAACTCCACAAACCCAAAGCTTCCAGACTGACTGCCAATTGATAAGACAGGTCTGCCCATCAGAGGCAATTTGTAATAAAGTATGGTAAGAGTTTAAAATTAATTTAGAATTAAAATGATTCACCACCAAGAGAAGTTTTCAAACAAACAACTGCCCAGTGGTATTATGCCCTGAGCTGTTTTATCTGTGAACGAGAAATCAATAAAGCCTCTTAAGTTAATGTGTAATATTTCATTTCAGGAGCTGTCCATAGTTAAGTTTAGGTCCATTAAGATATAAAAGAATAATGGATTTATGCTGAAGTGTTGCTGTTGGGTCGAGGTTGTAGCCCAAACAGTGGAAGGAATATCAAATAGTGCTCACAAATGACTTATTTCTGGAAACATGCCCAGGCACTGTTCAATGAGCTACACATACCCGAGTGACAACCTGCTGAAATAAAACTCTGACCTATTGTGTCTGCAGGGTCCTAAATTTAGTGGGGCAAGAGATAGGAATGATTCTAGGGGCCTGCAATTCCACAACAATTTCTGTATTTTTAGAAAGGGGAGGGACCCAAAGCATACAGAATTCATACAGCCATGTGTGTCCATTAACATTAAGTTGAAGCATCTAAATAAAGTTAATATTGCCTCTTTTAGAGGGATTGAGTGGTAACTGTGTTTTGGAGACAATTGTAATACTTATAAAATTATGTATTTCATATCAACCTGAAGAAATGTTTTATACAAAATATTAAGCAACAAAACTATTTTCAACACTGATAATAGGAAATGTTTCTCGAGCACCAAATCAGCATAAGAATTATTTCAGAAGGATCATGTGACACTGAAAACTGGAGTAATGATACTGACAATTCAGCTTTGATAAATTACATTTTAAATGTTATTTTATTTTAAAATATTTAAAGTTATTTTAAAATTTCAGCACCCTTGCCACTTTCAAAAACATAAAAAAATTAATGTATATATATAATATATTATAAGCCTATACATGGAAATTACATAAAGGTTGACATAGACTGTCAAAAGCAGAAAGGACAGGAAAATAATGTGTTTCTCAAAAAAATGCATTACATAGCAACAAGGACACTTACTTTGTTCTTTTAAAAATGACAAAATGATAAGTTAATAATTATAACTTACATCAAAAGCTGTTCTTTTTTCCTCTCATCATAATGCCAACATACAGGTCATTTAAAATGCCAGGATTTTGCCCCTCAGACTTTGTTATATGATAACTCAGACCTTTACAATGAAGTTTAGGATGCTAAATCCTAAGTATAAATAGAACCAGCAGGCATTACAGAAAATGAAAGAGCAGAAAGCCTGTCTGAGAGTTTCAGCCAATCAGTGCAGAGCTAGTGGGTGTTCGCACCTGCCTAATTAATTTCCACACCAAAGGTTCCCATTGTGTGTCTGCACAAAGCTGGACTGACCTGATACAGCTGTCCTTGTCCATTAGAAATTGTGTTTCGCGGGACATATGGTAGGATGGTGGGACGGGTGTATGTGAAGTGTGTGAAGATGGAGGTGCTGTTGACAGTCACCACGGTGCGCTACCTGGCCCACTTCCACTCCATAAATTTAAATGAATGAATCATGCTGGCGACATATGCTCCAGTGATTCTTCATGTGCCAGAAGCCTGCAGGTCCGGTACTCCTGTAGCCCAACAGTAATTCCACAATCTGTTCCTCTCCAGTCTCAGGAGGAAACCCCTCTATCCTCCCTCTGAAATAAAGCTGGTGCTAAGAGAAGATGGAGAAAGTGAAGACTTTATTAACTTATATATCTTAAACCATCCTATCACTTTGGAACAGTCTGCCTCTTTAGTTAAAGAATTTGTCTTCAATACATTTTTTTTTTTTTTTTTTAACCACAATCAATTCATTTCTATGTTTGGGTTTTGGGTTTCTATTCAATACAAGTATACAAATATGTACTTTTTATTTTCTTTAGCATTAAAATAATATAGTATATTCATGTTGATACCCTTATATAGAAAAATTACTAGCATTACTATGGTTTACTTTCTCTAATTTTGCCATTTATTTTTGTGTGCAAGAATTTTTAGTGCAAAACCACATCTTTTTCCCTTTCCAATAATGAGAATTTTCCTCATTATTTGCTGCAAGCCTGCGTCCCCTAAAGCCATTCCCTTCTGTGATATTAACTCATCCTGAGCAAAAGTGGATATGAGACAAATTGGCCTTTGCCTTAGGCAAGGCTTTTTCCCAAGATGGTTGAATAACAGGGACATGCAGTACAGAACTGCCCGGTGCAAAACCCGGTGCTGTTCGAACAGCCCATCTCAACTGGAGAGAGAAGCTTCTGCCAAAAATCAGTGATGAGCTGCCGCCCATCTCTGCCAGAGAACACTCTTGCAGTACGGCAGGTCCGTGGCCAAAGCTGATGTAATGGTGCCACTTCCACAGATGGCTCTGTAACTCTATGCCACGTTAGCAGCTCTCCTCGCTCCCTGTGCTCGGTCTCTCTGAGCACCTGCAGCTTGTTAATGATGAGACTAGATCTGTAACGGTACAAAAGTCTTCAGCTCTGGAAGACAGGTGCAGTCTTTTATATGTACTTTATTCTACAGGGATGAAATGTTATGATGCACTAAATGGTCCCAAATGAGACAGGAGACGGCAGGAAACAGCAAAGCCGCTACACCAGACGACAGGTGCACGTCTGTGTGGAGAGACAACTATATCCTTCTGGATTGTGTGAACAGACAGAGTTAAGTAGAACAGCAGAGACAGATCGTAAAATTCTGACCAGGAATGCTTAAGTTTACTCTTACAATCGTAAGGACTCAGTGTGAGTTTTGAAATGCTGTATTATTTGGAAAAAAATACAAATAATAAAGTCATTACTGCCACACATTACAATGGAGTAGATCTAGATGTGGACATCTAAATCTAAACATCATCATCAAGAAATCTAATTTACATGAAGACAGGAACCATCAGCATAGACATTAATCACACAGCAGAAGCCAAACACTAAATTGTAGCTATAAACTCCTTTAAATGTCTAAATTCGGCTATTTACTGAACAGAAAGTTTTTGTGTACCTGGCAATGACAATCTCATCCGGGTACTGATGAAATTACAAAAATATGACTTTGAAACATCAAACACTGTAAAAATGTCTGTTTGAAATATTGAAGAAAAATTACAATACAGCTATGTTTCATGGATAAACAGGGCAGACATAAAAAACAAAACATATTGATTTATATATAAAGCAGCACAATGTATTTTTGTGGATCTTTTTTTCTGTTTGTTCTATATTTCTTTACAGTAAATGCCAGTTTGTTTGATATTTTGTACATAATATGTACAAAATATTCATATACTTTTTAAGTATGGCTAAATAATCCAAATACTTTTATGTATAAAAAAGCCACTGTGTTATAAAACTGTTACGTTATTTAAAATTATGAACTTGATTATTATTTAAAGGATTAGTTCACTTTCAAATGAAAATTACCTTTACTCACCCTCAAGCCATCCTAGGTGTATATGACTTTCTTCTTTCTGATGAACACAATCGGAGATATTTTAATGAATATCCTGACGCATCCAAGCTTTATAATTGCAGTGAGCAATACCAACGCGCATCCACATCCATCCATCATAAACATTCTCCACATGGCTCCGGGGGGTTAATAAAGGCCTTCTGAAGTGAAGCGATGCGTTTGTGTAAAGAAATATCCATATTTAACAAGTTATGAAGTAAAATATCTAGCTTCCACCAGACCACCTTCCATATTCAACTTACGTAGAAAGTTTAAAACTCTTGCAGTTCAAAAAGCTTATGCTACCTACGTCCTACACCTTCCCTATTCAACTTACGGAAAAAACGTAAAGGTGCAATATGTAAAAATTTTGTCCGCTAGAGGATGCTAGAGGCCTTTTCAAAACAAAGGCGTAGCTTGATGACGTCAAGTTTGAGAGCGGAATCTTGGGACATGTAGTCTTCATCCTCAACGGACGGTGGAAACAATTGGGATAGGACTCAGGAAGAAATCATGTTCATGGATGTGATTATTAACATTACTGTAATATGAAGCAGAGCAGGACCGAGTGTTGTGGGAGCTGAACGAGGCCGCTGGAGCCACTGCGCAACACACGCCGCGAGCAGCGGAACTTTTATTATGCCACATTCGCCGGTGCCGCTTACGCTTTTCCGGTCATGAGTATAAGGTAACGCAGCTCTTTTTATCATATTAGATACATTTGAGAGTGTTGAAAATGATGTTATAACGTTACTCGGTGCGTTTGCTCAGCGGCTGCTGCGAGACACTTGTTTGAGACACACTGCAGTAAGATTTTAGAATATCATATTAAATGCTGGATGGCTTGTGTTGATAAATGGCATGCAATTAATTTTAAAACGTATTGTATGATGGAGAAAATGCTGTATTACTGTTACTAAAAATAAAGCTGCATTTGATTATGCTATGTTAGCTACTTGACAAAATAGTGTTTTTCTCTGAGGCATGGTAAAGCATGATACTCGCAAAAAGGAGCCTTGGTTAAAATTGCAATTTTCTCACGATTTACAAATAGTTGGAAACATTTGGGATGTTGTAAGTACTCAAGTGAACAAAACATATAACACTGGCCTAGTGGTTTTTGGATATTTTACTGCAAAAATCTTACATATTGCACCTTTAACTGACACGACTCCAGTTTACACTTTCTTCGTAACTTGAATACTCGCTTCAGAAGGCCTTTATTAACACTCCCGGAGCCGTGTGGAGTGCGTTTATGATGGATAGATGTGGATGGAGATACTTTCTTCAGCTCAAACTCGTTGGTATCGCTCACCGCCATTATAAAGCTTGGCTGAGTCAGGATATTTATTAAAATATCTCTGATGTGTTCATCAGAAAGAAGAAAGTCATATACACCTAGGATGGCTTAAGGGTGAGTAAAGCTTGAGGTAATTTTCATTTGAACGTGAACTAATCCTTTAAATTAAAAAATAAATAACTACAGTTTAAATATATATTATTTCTTATCTTAATCTAAAATTTGAGGAAAAGCTTTTATAAGCTCTTATTTATTTATTTAGCATTAATATTGTTTTACCTTGTATAAGCTCTTATTTATTTATTTAGCATTAATATTGTTTTCTTTCTCTAATTTTGCCTTAATGTTATTTCTGAATGCAAAGATAAAAAAAAAAAAAAAAAATACACAATTACCACTGTTTGATACTGTTCCTGTTAATAACTGCTCTTTTTGTCAATAACAAAGGCTTTGGAAACACTGAAACAAACGGTCATACCAATAAAGCAACTGAAACTGAATAAGAGTATAAGAGAGAGGTAAGAAAGAGACTGAAAAAGAGTAGGAGAGAGGTGTGTAGGTATATCAGATTATTGCTGTGCCCTTGTCCCCTCCCACATACATAACCAAACACTCTCTCTTTTCAGCCAGGCATCTTTTCAGTGAAGAGGTCCGCACAAAAAAAGAAAAAGAAAAAAAAAAAAGAAAAAAGAAAAAAATTAAAGTTAGCTGATGTATTGGCCCTTTCCATCAGCATTTGCCACTTGAGATCAAAGCCCCTACGGCCATGTTCTCCTTCTCCTTTTCCCTCTCGCACTCTCTCCTGAGTGGGTGTGTGTGTGATGTTCATTACCACCCCAGGCCTTGCCCATGCTCTAGAGCCAGACAGATCTGCTTTCTGGTATAAGCTGAAAGCTTCAAATTCACTTCTTAAGATCAAAGCAGGGAGAACCAGGGCTTGTTTGTCAGAAAGCTGAACTAACAAACTGCTGGTGCGTTAAGATCAGCATGGACAGACCTACCTGGATTCCTGGATTTCTTCCAATAGAGCCTGAATGTTGTTTTACAGATCAATTGCTAAGTTGCTCCACCCAGTTTCCCTGTATCTTCATGCTGGCTGCTCAAAGATGGACGTACAGCAAGATGAACGGTGATGTCACTTTCTAACTCCAGAAATGTGTTCTGGTAATCATCAAACATAATATGATGGATGTTTATAAGGTTGTATCAGATGTAAAGCAATATTTTCCTCATTTTAACATTGGAAAATGCAATCTGTCTGACAGGCTTTTAGCATATGGTAATGCTCAACTTTTAAAGTTTTCAAGAACAAACGTCTTATTTTGTCCTACGTATGTTTGTTTCTGCTGCTATAAAAACATAATTTATGCTCTCTTTAGACATGATTTAATGCTTAGCCTACAGCCATTGTTAAAGTCAGAGAATCATATCACAACCGAACCCTTCTGCAGCATCTCAGTACAAACAGACAGTGCAACAGGCCAGTGAGAAGGTATCCTCTCCAGGGCATTGAGAGAGCGGTGTGGGCTTGGAGAATGCAGAGAAGCTCACACAGAGGCAGATACAGATAGCCCTGCATGGCATGATAATTAATCAGACAGCAAGCTAACGCTAACAAGTAATGCATCAGTGTGGTGGAGACCTGGGTTATGGATGATGGGGAGAGAGAGAGTTTCTCTGGATGAGACAGATTTGGTGCACCTGGGCAGAAAATCACATGTGCTGCTCCCAGACACCAGGATCATGAATCACCTCCACACTGAATGAGGACTGCACTGCTTCCATGTCATTTCATCTTGGCCAAGAGACACACACAGTCCACAGACTTGCTAATGTGGGGGCCAACATATTTGTGGAGGAAAGGAAAGACACTTCTTACTTTCTTGTTTTTATCTGTTTGGTAAATAGGTTATAATTTTTTCACTTTTATTAAAAGTGATGCCAATCAGTTTTCATGTCCTTCAATTCATTTTAATATTATTAAGAATTATAGACTACAACAGTTAATTCTGTTCCTCTAAATTGACTGGCAGAACTTTCCAAGAGTGTTGGTAGCGTTGATGAGTGTTGATATATACTGTATATTGATACTATATGAAAACTATAAATACAATAGAGTAATTAAAATTATTATTATTATCATAGATACACAGAATAGATGAACGATACCAACTGCGCTTTCTCGGACTCTCATCTCAGTGAGTTGACACACAAACCTGCCTTCCCTTACTTACTCCTTTCATTTGCACCGGATGAATATTGTTAGTGTTACAAGGCTTGAATCTCGGCATGGGATTGCCCGTACTGCGCATAATTTTACTCATTCCTACAGATTTTTTTGCCCCAGAATACTCTAGCAACTGCATAGCAACACCCTAGCAACCACCCAGAATACCTTAGCAACCATCCTGAGTACCTTAGCAACCGCATAGTAAGACCCTAGAAACCATCCTGAGTACCCTAACAACTGCATAGCAACACCTTAGCAACCATCCCAAATACCCTAGCAACTGCAAAGCAACACCTTAGCAACCACTCAGGGTACCCTAGCAACCGCATAGCAGCACCTTAGCAACCACCCAGAGTTCCTTAGCAACTGCATAGCAACACCCTAGCAACCATCCTGAGTACCCTAGCAACCATCCTGAGTACCCTAGCAACCACTTAGCAACACCCTAGCAACCACTCCAAGTACCTTGGCAACCGCATAGCAACACCCTAGCAACCAAACAGCCCCCTAACAACTGCATAGCAACACCTTAGCAACCACCCCAAATACCCTAGCAACTGCATAGCAATACCTTAGCAACCACTCAGGGTACCCAAGCAACTGCATAGCTGCACCTTAGCAACTACCGAGTACCTTGGCAACTGCATAGCAACACCCTAGCAACCACCAAGAATACCATAGCAACCACATAGCAATTAAATATTTGTCTGTCATTAATGTTAATCAAACAACAAAAGATGTTAAATAAATGTATACATGGTAAATAAACCTACTGTATCTGATAAACAAGTTTATTTAATTTGTATGTCTATCGTATTTCTTGTATTGTTTGTAAATTTCTTGTATCATGGTCATATTGCCCACCCCTTGCTCACCCATCCCGTATTCCACCATGAGAAATCTGGTCACCCTAGGCCCAGCAAACGACTGATCCTGGAATGGGCCTATCCATAGATGATGAAACCCCGCCTCCACAGAAGAAATCAATGCCTACTTCATCATTGCAACATTAGCCCTGCCCACTGGCGTGTTAGTGAGATGAGGAGGAGAGAAGAGCGATACAGGACAAAAATAACATTTTCTTTCAAAGGATCCTAATGCTAGGAATATGGTTATTTATTTTCAACAATGTGAATGTCTCAGTTGAGCTTTATTTATTTGTATTCGGTATTTCATTGTGGATTCTTTGGTAAATCAATCGCATTTCAACGCAGGCTTTTGATATGGACTTGACAGTAATGCAACAACATGTAAGTAACTGTGTTAATTCTAATGCCTGATCTAATATGTAATGATTCATGTACAGTCAGATGTTCTTTGTCTATGTGTCAGTAAATCAAACCAGTGACTATGGTCAACTTCATGTTGTTTCGCTTAGTAGGATGAAAATAATCCGTTATTTAAACCGTGATTAAATTATACATAGAAAGCGATCAAAGAACGCTCCCTTTGCAATTGCTGGAGCTGTCAATCAAACAGCATGAGTTTATTAGTGACTGAGTTCTGGACATGCGCCAAAAGTTTTCGAGAGAGTAATACTTAGCTATTTCAAATGGAAAGATGTTAGCCAATCACAGCAGTGATTTACACTTAAGCCTCACAGCAGACACGCCCCTTAAAACAGTGTGTTCAAATAAGAGGGCTAAAATCAGGGTAGGAAAAATGCCTTTTATTTCTAAATTATGACCATTTTTTATGTAAAAAAGCATACTAACATAAGTGCACCCGAGGAAACATTATAAAACAATAAAACAACGCGGTTCATGACCCCTTTAGAGTGACAACAGCCCAAATTATATGAAAATATTATAGTATCAATGCTCCATGGTGTCAATGTGAAAATTGTGACCAGTGAAAATGCTGAGTGGCTAGTAACTTCGGAAACCACTAGCTACAGTGGCTGGTAAGCAAAAGGAGTTAATGTCAAGCCCTTATATATATATATATATATATTTTTTTTTTTTTTTTTTTTTGCTACATTATGACAACGTCCCTTTGTCCCTTTAAATTTAAAACTAAAGATGAAAAGATGAAATTTAGCTTTAAAACCAAAGATGAAAAAGAATCCTTCCAGAAATTGACGGTCCCAGTTAGCTGAAATGCTTTTCTGTTTTGTGGTCTGTTGACTTGCTATCTTATGCATGATCATCATTCTCACAGACAAGCATTTTTTTGCCAGTAGGAAAACGGATTGTGTGTTAAGCAGGTGTGCGGTTATCTTCCAGTGAAGATCACACAGAAGGGCATGCTAAGCAAAAGAACAACGATACACAGATTTTCTACCTGCTGAGTAAGTGGATACAGAAGCTTTTAAATAGGTTATTGAGGGCGGTCAGAGCCTAATTGCTTTTAATTTCACACAGGGTGTCCACTAGCCCAATTAATTACAGTGCAAATGAGTCCTTTATAAAGTCCTTTATACCCGTTGTCCTTGATTTTGAATCATGTAACTGATAAAGTATTCAATGGGAGTAAGTGGCCACTCCTCCAATTCTAATTAGAGCTTGAAAAAGAGAGGTGAGGGTTGGAGGCAGTCATCTGTATATGGTTTTCCTCCAATCGCACCCTCCACATTTAACAAGAACCAATCTTCACTGACAGGAAATGAAGCATTACCATTTTAAATGACCTAGGCTATTGCGATCGGGAGAGAGGCAGAATGTATTTGTATGCAGGACAAGTGCCAGGCGCATGACAATGTCAAACTCAGTGACAACACATTGGAAATGACTAACCGAGAGAGAGAGAGAACGCTTGGGCTTAGGGCAGCTCACGGGGTGAAAATAATCCTTTTAGCAAACATTCAGCAGTAATGTGGAGATAATTACTTGGAAATGTCATGGTTTTATCGCAGCCATGCACAGAAATGTAATTTCATTCAGACTGAAAATGTGACAACATTTTTAAATGGGGTCGCTTACACTCAAATCATTTCACATGTATTTTGCTATGCATGCATCTTCTTGTGAGCCTTCAGAGTCAAAATATCATTTACAACACATATCCTGTACAATGTTTTATTTATTTTTTGAAAAAGCATTCTTGTCATACTTCCCATAATCACAATTAACAAGCACAGAATATGCATAAACACAGGCTACACTTAGTTTGAGGATGAAACTGATTTGATTTGACTTCACACAATCCCACTGAGAAAGCAAAGCACAGACCAACATATCAAACACAGATGGACAGGTTATTTAATATAGACCATCAAAAGCATGCTGTGTACGTTTGATAGTATTGGAACAAATTGCTTTCTTATGTGGGTCAAATGAAAAATTGCTCTTCAAAAGCAGCAGAAATAAGGACCATTTGCCCTGCTGCCCTGTTTGAAATCACTTGCTAGGCCCATATCATATCTCACTCCTGTAGTCCCACTGGGCTGCCCTCTATCAACGCTCTTCACTGAATGAAACCCCTGTATCTACCCCATAATGATTTGCAGTTGACAGGCCATGCCACAAAGATGGGTTTTTATTTAGAACCATTTCCAATAAAAAACAAAAACAAAAAAACAACGTTCAGTTTCGTTAATGTGCTTTCTTCCATTAATGCGGGCAGAAAACCATACTAAAATACTGATGGAGCTTCCTTCAATTCCTTCCTTCTTATTCAGCATCTCCACAACACAGGTAGTGAAGCACAGCACATCCAGTGCAGTCTGAATCTTGAACAAATGACTATACGAATAGTTCTTTTTAATGAATTAGAAACACATGTAATTAAAGATGCATATACTTTATATGTAGTTGAAGCCAAGTATTGGATTGCATTTATGCCACCACTAAAAACACTGTAAAAAGTCTTTAAAAGTATTAAAAGTACTAAAAGATTCATTAATAGAATTCTCAAATGACAACTCTCTGAGTGTTTGGCATGGTAATGGGTATGACAATGTTGATATGTTTGGTCTTGATAGAATAGATTTGCTACGCTGCTGTTATCTTCTGCTGTAGAGCAAGTCCCGTACCCGTACTGCCAATACATACACAACATGCTGCTGTGAGCAAGTAAGACATGCTGCTGCTTTACAAAATAGCCTACATGAATTACCCGTAGTAGATCTATACAGGTGGAGCTGGGGAAGGTAGAGGGTTTCTGAAAACACAGTGCAAATGCTACAGCAAATGACCAAGTATTTGAAGGTTGAGAAGCGAGCTCATTGGCTACTGATACAGCAGGAACAAATCAGCTGTGCCCTATTGAGAATGATGTAATTGCAAGCATATTGAGTTAAGGACCTATCACCCTGCGTCATCTAGAGTTTCATGACCAGGGGTGTCCAGACTCGGTCCTGGAGGGCCGGTGTCCTGCAGAGTTTTGCTTCAACCAGCTCCAAAACACCTGCCTGTAAGTTTCTAGTATGCCTAGTTAGATCTTAATTAGCTGGTTCAGGTTTGTTTAATTAGGGTTGGAGCTAAACTCTGCAGGACTTAGTTTGGACACCCCTGTTCATGACAGAACTTTGTATTTGTTAAGCAACCGGAATCATTAAATTCTTTATGATTCTGATTGCTAGCTGCATCTTCCAATGATATTCAAGTGCATCCAAACACTCTTATTAGCTGGTGAAAGATGTTTAGATGGCCATGTGGGTTGCTGAATGCGGTTACAGTGACAGTGGTGGTCCACAGGGGGAAAATTATAAGACACATATTAATTACACATATTAAAGATACAGTGGTGACGTGTATTTTTTTGTCACAAATAAGTTTATAGACATCTTAGCAAAACACACACATGTCCTCTTACTCTTTCTTAACCTGGCAGCTACTTTTACCAGGAGAGTTCTGGGTGATGTGCTGAGACCCTGAGGGCAGGAAGCTGTCAATTAATAGAAGGTCCTGTCAGGAAAGACTTGTCGGAGCTCTGCTAATCAAAGACTTGTTCCTAAGCAACAAGTCCAGAGTCTCCTCCATCAAGACATTTTCATTTCACATAACATCACAAAAACTTTAAGAGGTCATAACAGACCCTATGCTAAATGAGCGGTGACTTGACTGAACAGGGGTGTTAAATATTTTGAAAAGTGAATATTATAGAGAGGAAAACTGTGACTGCTGTGGAGATAATGTCAAGAAAAATCAAGTGGTGCTAATATAGGTTTAGGGATAGGGTAAGTTTAGGGTGTGGCTGGACCCATTACATCCAGAGAGGAGGACCTGGATGTCAAGCACCACAGAGCCAGAGTGTTTACACTCAACATGCTAGTTGCAGTTGTCTCTAGAGAAACAGATAAGTTATTTTAACAGAAAAATAGCTTTAAAGTCGGCATGAAGCAGAAGTTACAATAGTCTTTTCTTCCTTATTGTGATGTATATCCGAGTGAAACTATAAGCGAAACAGAAAAGACAAATGTAGCTATGATTACATTCAGTTAGCATTCTCTTGGCTGACCAAGTGTAGTAATCAGTCAAGTTGTCATTTTGGCTGCCAAGGATCCTTAGTGTTGATTGTAGTAGGGAATGATGAAAAGACACCCATGCAAGGTACTCATCATTAAGTGAGAGCTATTCATTTATATGCTGTTACAAATAGCTCCAAACACATGCTCTTCATTTCACTCTCATTTGCTAAGACAGCAGTTTTAAGTGTTCTCATTCTCATTCTCTCTGTCATTGGGCCTTGGTCTTCTTGGTGATTGTTTCCACACATACAGCTATAACATGGGCAACCATTTTGAGCCCATTGTCATGGACATCATGAGCCCTGCATCATGTGACCCACAGTCTAAGCATAAACGTGGCAAGACTCACACTGTAAATAGCCTTTCCATGTAGAAAAACAGCAAACATGTAAATAGCCCAGTGGAAATGAGCAGATAATCACTTAAAAGCATTTCAGTACATTTGGGTCATACCTTCAAGACAGATAAATGCCATCAGTAAAGTTTGCATTATTCTCTGGGGGGTTTATTATGCCTGCCGAGAGCACATTTTAATGTTTTCAATAATTTATTTCTCAATATAATAATAATTATTATTATTATTATTTTTTTTTTGCAGGCAATTTTTGGCTTTAGGTTTAAGATACAAAATAATCATTTTTTTAACAGTAAAATGCTGTAAAATCTATTAATTGTTAAACAGTAGTTCCTTTAATCTAACAGTGAAAAACTGTAATAGATCTAATGGGAAATTTCATAAAAATACTGTTAAATGTACAGTTTTTTTAACAGTTATTTTATTATTTACAGTGAAAAACTGTAAATTGACATTCCCCAACTTTTATTGTAAATTTCACAGATTGTTTACCTACAGGGTCATGGTGATTTTGCCAAGTAAAACATGTTCCTGGATCAACATCTTTGAGGACAAGTTTACTGTTTATGTTAAGTTTAGGCTTGCAACCAGGGTTAGGTGCTTCTACATCAATGTTATTCACCTATCTTTCCCCTCTGATTTTAGGGATAAGTTATGGGTAGGATTAGGTTTAGGGGTAGGAATAGGGTTAAGACTAAATTTTCAGGCTGGAATGTTGTTCCAGGATCAACAAAATATGTTGATCCAGGGATATGTCTTACTTGGCAAAATCACGGTGACCATATACTCTATATACGGCAGACATATTTACCACATTACTAGTGAAAAAATAGTATACTTAAGCACAATTTATTCGTATGTACTTTAGTATAACTAAATGTATTTTTGGCACGCTATAAATTGGTATACTCAAAGTCTGCTAAATTGGAACAACTAATTTTGTACTAAATGCATTTTTGTTGACCAAAAGCAGTGCTGAAATTCAACTAAAGTTGTATTAAATATACTTGTTTGTGCTAAAGTGGAACTATTCCAAGTATACTTAAGTACACTTTAAACATACTCTTGTATTTAAGTTATGAAATGCAGAATTTACTTAGCATAAACTTCAAATGTATTTTGGTGACATTAGAATTGCAATTCAATTACATTGTACGAGTGTTGAACATACATTAATATTATACTGATAACAAACTTTTAGTGATTTTAAAACACATTGCAATGGCATTCCAAGTAAACTTGAATAGTGTGGTTCAATAGAGGCCACAATAAAGTAATATTTATAAATAAAGTCACAGCTTTAGAACATGCCTTTTACAGACAGCCCCAGTATACTAGTAACTTACTTATCAGTGAACATCAGGAACAGATTTATATGTATATTGAATGCAGGAACCAGTACGGGCTGGAATCGAACCCGGGTCACCCTGGCCGCTGTCGCACAAGAGCACTTGGCTTACCTGTTGCACCACCACGCAGATATAAACTACGTAAAACTGGGGTTACTTTTTGTTCTCTTTATACTGTTACAGTTATAACCAGCAGAAGCAAAATTAAATATCAAGAATGTTTTGCTTCCCTTTTACTTGACATGATCTGTCATTAATGCAACATGAAGCAATTGCTTAAACAGGCACAACATTATTCTTGTGCACGCACTAGTTCCGTTCTGTTCATTGGTGGAAAAATGTGAACGTGCAGAACTGCTTGTGTTTCGGTGGGTGCGGAAATATAATCAACTGTAACATTTCTCTGCCGATTTTCTCTGCGCACTTTAACTCTCAATGCACCACAACTGCTCCTGACTTAAAACACAATGAAATGATTTGGCGGTCTCGCATTACTCTGCGGATTTATATGAGACGCATAAATTAAAATGATACTTTTCATGCAGTTAACGTTTCTGAATGTATTTGATATTTTAAACTTCTGTGTAATTTTTTTTTTTTTTGGTCAGAATCAGTTTAATAATTAATTTAATAATTCATAATATTTTGACAGCTCAAAGGGCTGCAGTCCATATATTTAAAGTGCAAATAAGGATATTAAAGTAGCATTAATAGGATATATGTTTATAATATATGTTTTCTTTATTTGTCATAATTACAAATATTTACTTATGTAACTACTTTCTATATGTATGTATATCTGTTTGCAACCATGCAAAATTGTGAAAAGTGATATAGAAATAAATTTGAATTGAATTAAACAATAGCCTACCTGATATTCAAAGTGTGAGCAAATTATTAAAAAAAAGGTAAAGGTCATATTTATAAAACTTACTTCATGATTATTTTTTGCAACTCAAAACACATTTCCTGTAAACTTTTATCCAGGCCAATACTATTTTTTATACTAAACAAGTAGAACTCAAATACAGTTCATTGAATTGGACATTTAATCATAACAGGTCAACAAAGGATTCAACAAAAATAAATTACTGAAGTACTTAAAAATTTAACAAATTAAATCATTTTATTTGCAAATTTCTCATGGTTACATTTGAGCTGTAGGCAAAAGTTGGGTTTGAAAATTCTGTCCTTACAGCCAGTTAGCACAAACAAACTAGATGTTTCAGTTCATACCTCACTTGGTTTGCACAAAAAGAAAGTCTCATCTAAAACATTATATAGCATCATCTAAAAATAATTTGATCATTCTCGGATTAGAAATACATGGTGAGACTTGTGTCTTTAGCTACAATGAGTTTCTAGACTCTAAAGTTTCCGTAACACAGATTCCCAATAATGTGCACTCCAGTGAGTTCGGTTGTTTAGCAAAAGTACAGAAATCGGTTGATTGTTGGTGAGTGTGATGGCATTGGCTTTATGGCATGTTTGAAACATAGATCAATCATTGTGGTCTATATGTGTCAACTTCTGGTTCAACCAATGGTAGGACGTTGGGGCAGGCCAGTGGGGGTCAAGGTTTAGCTTCAGCAGTTACAGTGTTTTCAAGTCATGTCAGAAAGAATGTATTTATGAGTTAAAATGCATATGAACATCAGCACAACTCATAATTATGAGTTTAGGTAACTCTGGATTTTCTTAAGACTTTCTGAGTTAAGTATGTGATGGTGAGAAAACATGTTAGAGGCAATGGATGCAGAGTCTGCCCTAGTGAAAAAAACCTACCAAAATATATTTAAAATAGGCCTACATTCATGTCACACTAACTAAAAACCCATTATTTTTCAATAGTCAACATTTGATAAGGATCAAAAAAGTTAATCAAAGTTGTCCTAAGAACTAAGTTGTCCTTAGAAGAAGGTTTTAGGACAACTTTGATGAAAGGTTTTGATCGACTTCAAATGCTGACTATTTACAGACATACTGACATAAATATTTTAATTAAACTTTATTTGTAGTTCTTCTTTATTGCACAATGCACAATGCATATTTCTAAATATTAAGCCTAAAATGTGTTTATTATCACTATTAGTAAGGATAGTATGATCACTGTATAATCTGAATGCAAGATATATATACTTGTACTAAAGTATACTTGTAATAGTTCCACTTTAGCACAATCAAATATACTTAAATATATCTTTAGTTGGACCTCAACACAAAAATACTTGTTCCAGTTTAGCAGACTTTAAATATACCAATTTAGTATACTAAAAGTACAATTGCAGGGTATTTATATTAAGTACATAAAAATGTAAATGCAATTGTTGTATACTAAGCATAAAATAAATGTATTTCAAATACATTTTAGTATATTTATTTTTCACTAGGGTGAGTGGGTAAATTTAATCAGAAATGACATTGATTAAAATGTCCTGGAGATTTCTTGTCCTTCCTTAGTACTCCACTATGGAGATATTTAACCTTCTAGCATTAACAGTGTGATCTTTATGTTGCGTGCTTATCTGAAAGAGAAATACTGTTACCAAAGGAACATCCAAAGGCCAAATGTCTGGACCACCTTGTCTGGGTAAGGATATCTGAACTAAGAAGAACACGCTGTCCTAGTAAAGCACATGGTTCTGGGTTGAGGATAAGGGCTGAAGGTAAGTGATGTTAATGATGATAATCACAGTGATCTAACAGTTAAGACCCAGCTGCATAAACAAAGAACAACCAAAGAAAGCGGTTTGTAGGACCAGCAACAGGATCTCTACTTCATAGTGCCAAGTTCTATTGTGGGAGCTTTGATAAGAAACATATGGAGCAAATCAGCCTCGTCTTCTCACCTTCCAATTACAACATGGCCCAAATTAGATGTAATCAATAGAACCAAAATGATAAAGAACTTTCTATCAGAGAATGTTCATTTGATAAAGAACGTTCTCTGATATTCTTAATCAAATAACTTTGCTTATCATTTTTAACATGACCATATCCATCCATCCAGCAAGTTATCATTGCCATTAACAAACATCTTTATCCATGTGCCTCTTTTACAGATAATGACCTTCAGTGGATGCTGAGAGTTTCAGAGGGATCTAGTCTCAACCGCAGCCTATACTGGCCCCTGACCTCTAGACTATAATTATAAGCACTGACCTCTGACCCAGCAGACAGACAGACAGAAATGGAGCAGGATGGGGTGACTCTAATTATAGACAGGATGCCCTTTTCATCAACCAAATGCACATAAGGACAATGGAGACAAATAATTCCCATCTATGGTCTACATCAGTCTTGACTGTTAAACTATCTGGATAAGTGCCCCGAAGTGGGTAGATGTGAACTGCTGGATAAATGTTATGGTGTTTCCCCCCCAAAACAAACAATCAAACAAAAATAGCATTGGTTGTTTTGCTGTTAGGCATGACACTTTTTGGCTGGAAAGGATTTTTATATGAGCCTCAACAGCTGGTGCCAGCTCATTTTTAAACAGTTAAAGATGTGTTTGTTTTTTAACATGTTAATATTGAAAGCAACAAAACAGGGAACGATCACTTATTCGGTCCAGACTTTGAGAAACAGGCTTAATAATATTATTAAGGTGTATAAATATAATTGTATTTTATTTGTATAGTCTATCACAGAATCAAGTCTTTGATTTCAAATGAATTCTTTGATCATAAAGCCAAACCCAAAGTTAAAAGTTAAATATCTATAAAACATTGCACAGTTTTCCAGGAACGCACAATCCTGTCTGAAGTGCCATTCCAGAATTGCATTTTTGGACAAAGATGCGACTGTTGAGGAGGCCGGGGAGCCGTGATGGTCCGTGTAACAGCCTTATCCTCTCTGCACAACTGCATCCCTGAGTTATGGAATAGCCTCAGGAGATTTCGATTAATCAATGCCAAGTTCATACAAACTAAGCTGTCGTGCTGAAAATTTATAGCCTTTCTCTGGATTTTCCTTTTCCCCTTCCATTTTTTTCCATTTTACCTTACGGCTCAAAGGAATCATGACAGCCTTGTATGCGAATGACCCATTCTTTACAGTGTGGCAGCCAGATCAAACACGAGCAGCGTCCCGACAGTAACCAGCTCTGTAATGCAAATAAATTATAGCTGGATCACCGATTCGGAAGGTCAACAAATTTTAATGGCTGTCACAAGGTTATTGACAAGCCAGCATCTTAAAATAGGGTTTGTTTGGAGAAAAATGATACTCAATTTGCAAGGTTTTAGCCTCTATTCTGTGCGGCGTTTATGGTAGTGCTGTTTTCCGAGTGACTTATGGTCACCAGAGCCATTACAACAATGCTACAAGACTTTCCATTATAAAGCAAGAAAAGCCATAGCTAAGGCCTATTAAAGACAAGGTCAATTAAACAATATATGGTCTCTGACTTCATTGACGGTTGATCTGCTGTAAAATAGGAGAACAACTGCTGATATGACTGCTGAGAAGTTCAAAGCAGAAAGGGCAGGTGGGAAGGAAATTATGAGGTTGGGGTCTTCAGAGAGAGGGGATGCATTTAAGGCGTCGCTTTACTGCACAGCGATGTATTTGTTCAGCGTGGCCTTCATTTTAGATTTGGATGCAGGTGAAGGCATAGGGATCTACGTCTGGGGGTGGGTGGATCGTGGAAGGGGAAATTAGGAGCAAGCGATTTTTCTCCATCTAGTGTTCAGTGAATCAAGCCTGTGTTTTATCAAAGCTAAGCAGGAGAGTGAGGAAGGGGAAATAAAATAGAGGCAATTTGAAACAAAAGCTCCCTTAGATTTTCCGTTCAAGACTAACAGATTCATTTCAACCGGCACTTTCCATTTTTTTCTACTATTAGCATCTCATAGAATACTGTACATACATATTGTTTTGAACTGTGCTTTTACTTCAAATTTCACTACAAATCTAAACACTGCCCAGCCAAAAAAGTCGCTATTTGGATTTAGGCAAATGCTTAAGAGTTTATGATTGGATCATTATTGCGGTGATTATTATGTTTCTAGCATGTTATATGTTTGGGAACAGTTCTTTTAACTCTGGAGTGTGTAGTATTTCATTTCTTAAATAACCATGTAGGAAGATGCGTCATGGCCATATTCCAGGATGACAAAGCCAAGATTAATCAGGCTCAGATTATGAAAGATTGGTTGGAAGGGAGAATGAAGAATCATGTTCACACATGAATTGGCACCTCTGAGACCAGACCTTAAATTCATTGAAGGACTTTGGGATGTGCTAGAGTAGACTTTACAGAGTGCTTGACTCTTGCATTGTCAATACAAGATCTTGACCAAAAAATGATGATTTCCATCAAGAGGTGCTTAAATTTTTTTATATAACATGCTAGAAACATAATAATCATTGCAACAGTGATCCAGTCATAGACTCTTAAACATTTGCCTATTTAAATCCAAACAGCAACTTTTTTTTGGCCGGGCAGTGTATGTGTGTGTATATATATAGTTTAGTCATGAAACTCTTCCGAGCAGCTGATTGGTTCTCTTAAAGCCAATTGGTCGTCCAATCATTCTGTTTTGTTCTATCTACGTAACCTATTTATTCCTGACTTCAAATCGGATCAGTTCATTGCAGTTCATTGCAGCATTGCTTGCCCTCCACCTTCCCCAGCACCACCTGATCTGTTCGGGGGTTCTCCTTATGTTTCCTTGCAGCAGCCTAAATTCACTTCAGTGTTTTCATGTGCATTTTAGATGTATTCTCACTCATCCAGCAGCAGCATGGCAGATCTAGCCTGCCAAGACCAAACCTAATGTACAAATGTACATTCCATGCATATTAATAAATGTTGTTTAAATTCATTTCGAGATTTGCATTTTGATCAAAAACACATTAAAAACAATAATACTGTGAAATATTGTTAGAATTTAAGTAACTGTTTCCAATTTTTAAATATTTTAAAATGTGATTTGTTCCTGTGATGGCAAAGCTGCATTTTCAGAAATCATTCAAATATGCTAAGTTATGACTCAAGGAACATTTCTGATTATTATCAATGTTGAAAACAATTGTGTTGCATGCTTAATATTTTGTGGAAACTGTGATACATTTTTGTTTTTCACAAGAACAGCATTTATTTTAGATTTTTTTGTAATAATTTAAAAATCTTTACTGTGCCTTTTGATCAATTTAATGCAATTTAATAAATTTAAATAAAATAAAATGATTTAAAATATTAACTCGATGAATCATTCTTCGTGAAAACGTTATGCACAAGTTTTACACACAAATAACGTTGTATGCATGATTAGTGAAAAAGAGCTATTAAAAACCTAAAATAACATTTTGTGTGGCCAGTAAAGCCTTCCTTGTTTTAATATCATTATCCCACAGGACATACTACAACAAGAGTTGTCACTTTGAATCAGAAGTATCAGATTAATAAGCTACACAACATATAAACGGTCACAAACAGCGCTGTAAAACATATTTATTAGGCAATAACCTATCACAAATTGAGCCGTAAAGCTGTCTGAATTAGGCCTCCAGGAGAAAAGATGTGTGTTTACAAGCACAATTTGTTAGTCCCCTAAAGTATCTCACCATCTCAGAATGTTTTCCTCAGCAAATGAAAATTTATATATTTTAACTTTTGCATTTCAGCCTTACTGAAGCAAAAATTCTGACTTATCAGTGCTAAATAAAAATGTGTATGCTCAGTGTACATAAATAATAAATGTATGGTGAAGAAAAAAAAAATGCTCCAGACACCTTCCCCTAATTCAGTTTCAACAAACTGTGAGAACAGCACCCCTTTTTCTCAATTATATTATACAACTCCAGCAGGCCCTCCTGAATAACAAAACCCCGAGGCCACATCTGTAGCCATGCACCCTCCCTCTCTCTCAACATGGTTTCTATTGATCTGGTGGTTGCAATATCACACTCATCTTCAGCATGGGGCAAGGTCCTACTCCCACCTTAACACCCTGCGGTCTTAAGCAGTGCCTGCCAGCAGGAACCCTGAACCTGGGGTCGCTCTGAGTCCTCCTACATCTCTTGTATCCCCTCCTCCATGGCCCCCATGCCCCTTGTGCCTGTGTTTCTTTGGCCCAGCGGGGTCCCTGCTGCCACCGTCTTCCATCTGCTGTGCCGTGCCTGGTACCCTTCCTCTCGGCCACATTAGCAAGTCAATGTGGCCTGAATCAAAGTGCTCATGAGAAAGAGAAATCTCCATTTTTACTGTTGATTTGAATGCCACTTTAAAAGTAGCATTTAATATGCTGACTAGTTTAGAACTACTTCACTGAAGTGAAGGAGATATTTGAGGCACAAAGAAAAGTGATTAAACCACAATGAGATATGAAGCAAACAAACCACAGCCTGTTGCTTTAAAATTTCAGTGTGCAAATAAGGAGTTACAGGTAAATAGCAAAGGCCATCTGCTGAGATATGCATAGACAGAGAGAAACTGAACAAGCTTAACTGACACCTGTGGTCTCTCATAAGAAATGATCTCAGGGTATTCATTCCAGCCCCAGGACCACGGCAGCAGAATATTGATTAGAGTTGAGATTCAATGTGGAGACAAAGAGAGAGATGTGATGAAGCCCTCGGAGACCTTCACGAATGTTTCCATCCTGTAATCTGAGAGCTATATCTATGAGCATGAGTGAAAGGAAATAGGAAAGAAAAACAAGAAATAAAGAATAGAGTATTCTCCTTTTAAATATTTTATTGGACAAGAGACCGAACATGCAACTTTTATCCATATGATATTTGCAACAGTGCCTACAGGAGGAAGGAAGAAGTCTGGCATGTGGCACATTTGGATTGTGGCATAAGGAATGTGGAATAACATCAGGTCATTACATGCTAAACAAACCAGCATGTATTTCTATAGTGGTCTAGATTTATGCTGGTTTAGTTTTGCTCTAGGTAATTTCAGATTTCTTAAAGGAATAGTTCAAAAAATGTTCAAAATATCTTTTTTTTCTGTTCCACACAAGAAAGAATGTCACGCTGGTTTTTGAAACAACATGATAGTGAGCAAGTGACAGAATTTTCATTTTTTGGTGAACTATCCCTTTAACTAGCTTAACCAGCAAGACTTCTTTAGTCAACTAGCTTCAGGAAAAAGGTCAAGAAAACAACAATACACAAGCATCACAGCAATACACCCATTAAAGAACTGCTTAAATGAGGCAGTTCACAGAGTTTGTTGCTTGTTTAATATAAAAATAGGGAAATAGTAGGGGTTATAGTTAAATGATGGAGATAATGAGCAGCCTGCTTATACAAAAATGCTTTAAAAAAACAAAGCATTGTGGCTGTAACAAATTGGACAATGTGGAGTGTGTTAACTCACTGAGTTTTACAGCTAACATCCTGGTACAATTGTAGGGTTAGCCAGTGTGACCTATTCATTCCACTGACAAATGCTAGTGGAGAGGAAACAGGAACAGCAACTCAGTATTTTTAAAGATATACAATACGTACAAATTTACTGCACAGGACATTGTTTTGATCGTTTGAGTGTTGAATGGTGAGGATGAACGATTCCAGAGTGTGTCTGGTACAACACTGGCCATAAGCCTTTACAGCAAACACTATTTTCAAGACAGCTTTCTTCTCTTCCTCTCTCCACAGTTTTAAGTGCACTTTAAAGGATTAGTTCACTTCAGAATTAAAATTTCCTGATACTTTACTCACCCCCATGTCATCTAAGATGTTTATGTCTTTCTTTCTTCTGTCAAAATGAAATTAAGGTTTTTGAGGAAAACATTCCAGGATTTTTCTTCATATAGTGGACTTCACCGGGATACAACGGGTTGAAGGTCCAAATTGCAGTTTCAATGCAGCTTCAAAGGGCTCTACACGAGAACAACATGTTCTCCAACCAATACGTCTATATAGGTCGTTTGTCACTTCCCTGAAATACGACCCATAGGAGCGTTTACTAAAGTTGCGCCCCTATCGACAACAGGACACTTTAATTTTAATTCATAAAATACAACCCATAGGAGCGTTTACTAAAGTTAAGCCTATATCGACAACAGGACACTTTCATTTTAATGCATTGTTCCCTTTTATCTGCGTCATATTTCGGGTTTCGGTATAGCTCAATTGGCAGAGCATTGCAATATATAACAATATGCAATCATGTGATCATACGATCGTGGGTTCGATCCCAGGGAACGCATGTGCTCGTAAATTGTATATGCACTATAAATCACTAAGGGTACATTTAGGGGTGGGGTGGGTGTAGTCATAAATAAAAAAAAATGAGTTTTGCTAAATGGAAATAGGACAAATGGTGTATAAAGTCCACACATTGCATTTAAATGAATGCATTTTGATTGGTAACGACAGTCATACGTCATTTCATGACGACAGACGTAACACGACACTGTCATTATTTTTATGCCTGCTAGAGGGCGCATGACTTTAAAATGTAAATATAGGTCGTAATAAGGTGCTTGAAAAATGACCTATAGGGTCGTTTTTGTTTTTGGAGGACAGTCTGCACGAGGAATAAGGATCTGAAAGCCAGGAATAAGGGTCTTAAAGCGAAAAGATTGGTCATTTTCTAAAAAAAAAAGTATATACTTTTTAACCACAAATGCTCGTCTTGCACTGCTCTGCGATGCGCCATGAATTACGTAATCACATTGGAAAGGTCACGTGTTACGTAGGGGGAAGTACCGCGTTAGGGCGGAAAAACTCCATCTCATTTTCTCCCCCAACTTCAAAATCGTCCGACATCATTGTTTTGTCATTATTGTTTTTCCAGTCCAATTTTGCAAAGTCGGACTAACAGACCTAAATAATGTTCACCCTGTATGTATAGACCTACATGTCAATAGGATTCAGTCGGACTTGCCATTGTGTGCTTTCTAAGTGACATAATGTATTTATTCTATAAAATATTTGATTATTCATTGTGTCATGTATACTTGACACATGAATACTGTTACTCGACTACACAAAAACCTGCTCTAGCTTGAAGACTTTAATGTATCCTTGGTAATATATGCATCAGTTTCTTTAAAAAAAAAATCTTCCTGACTCCAAACTTTTGAATGGCAGTGTAGATGGGGTCTGTTCATGCTAACAAACTTGAACAGTGAAACATATTTCCCTTAAAATCAAAGCTTATCCAGAACCTGTGTGTTTACAAAAAACTAACCTAACCTTTTCAGATAATCAATAAAGTAATTGTAAGTATTGTGGTGTTTAAAGTGAGCCTGGGTCTCTCACAGGAAGTGAGCACGCAGTCGAGCCACAAGGCAAACATACCAACTGCCTTCATTCAATTAAGAGTTCCTGAGTTTGTTTACACTGTCTGATAACCACATTAAACAGTGATATGCACAAGATTCAGATGTTTTACTGATGTGCACAAGAATTTCACATTGTGTTTGCTGAAGCCACATTTTGGTCCCCTTTAATAAGACTGCCTCCCTCGTGTTTCCACCACTCCTCCTTTCTCATCTTCGTATACAGTTTTGTTTATCCAGCCGGTGATGTGTAACCAAACAGGACTCTCACAGCCAGAGGGGGTGGTTGAATTACCGAAGATTGCAGGGGGTCATTGGCGGACACACTATGTGGATTTGAGCCTTAGTTCACCTCCTGCTGCCCAAGAGGTTTAATTACCACAGGCAGGACTGTGTGGCGTTCAAATTCACACAGAAAACGAAGAGGTGGGGGCAAGGGCCTGCTGAGCTCCACTAACAGAGAAGGTGAGACTGCCAAACAAGTCAGTATGGAAAACGACCAAAACAACCCCACATACCTCAAGCTCACTTGAGGAACACGGTATTTATGTAGGGAAAAGGAGAAGGAGAAAAATCTGCACTCCATATCTGGAAGCTGTTGCAGACTCATCTCTCAAGTGCAGATTGACCGTGTTGGTGATTGAAGTGCCACAGGGCATGAGAGGAGGAATTACCGAGCGCTCTGACACGAGACACCTAACAGTCAGAGCCAACGCCAACATCAAAAAGCGAGCATCAAACCCAGGCTTGCGGCAAAATGAGAGAAAAAACCTAAACAACACTTTCTTGGAGCAAGAAGCTACAAATGTAACCTTTTTTCGAATGCCACAGGCAGAAGCGAGAACCGGCATTGGGTGCAACTGATAATTTCAAGCAACTGCCTGGGATAAATATTTAATAGAGTGCAGAAAATATAAAACTGTAGAAACAATCAAAGGCTTGCCTCTGTGTGCAAGTTATCTGTCTGCCGGGTGTTATGTGAATCACTGACCGGCAGATACCGAGGTCCCAGAGGGTCCCTTTCATTATCACACAGGGAAGAGCAGGAACACGGCCAGACCGATGAATTATTCAAGTCCACCTTCAGTCTGCACCACTGACTATTTTTTTTCCATCTCTTCACAACTAAATACCTTTAGAAAAAAATAAAAGATTCGGCCAGCCTGTAGCAGAAATACATTGAGATAAACAAAATTTACACAGGAAATAAGACACAACTTTTGAGGGAATTTAAATAGTTAAAAATTCTGTCATCATTTACTCACCCTCATGTTGTTTCAAACCTGTATTGACACAAAACAGGGCTGTTATTGTCAGCTAAAACTCATTTTTTGTTAACTGATATGAAGCTGAAATAAGATACTATAAAATTAACACAAAACTAGATATTTTAATGTACTGTTACCCTTTGTCCATGTAATAACGGTAACACTTTACAATAAGGTTCATTTGTTAAACATTAGTTCATGTATTAACTAACATGAAATAACCATGAGCAATACATTTGTATTTACTAATCTTTGTTTAATGTTAGTTAATGAAAATACAGTAGTTCATTGTTTGTTCATGTTAGTTCACAGTGCATTAACTAATGTTAACAAGATTTTAATAATGTATTAGTAAATGTTGACATTAACATTAACAAAGATTAAAAAATGCTGTATAAGTGCAGTTCATTATTAGTTCATGTTAACTAATGAACCTTATTGTAAAATGTTACCGTAATTACAATAAATGGGGCTGAAGCTTTCACAATTCAGCAAGTAGCTAACGCTAACGCTAAAACGCTACAAATGCTAAAAACCATTGGATGGAGGATGCCGTGATCGGAGCTGTGTTTGTTGTGTGTCGTGGGTTTTGTGATAACGGAGATGGAATGTAAATGCATAATTTACACGACTGAAAGAGCAAAAAGTTGGGCTAAGAGACGAAATCTCCTATGACAACTTTTAGTATTACATGTCATCGAGGTGGAGAAAAGAACACAACCCTGTAGACAACAGGTAAATACCGTTATCGCTCTTTTCCATGTTCGTGAAGTAAATATGTTACACTGCTTTTTAAAAATGCCGGGTGCCGGTGTTTGACATGCGTTTGACCAATCAACGTACACTTACGTCACTGATAGTTTCTATAGTGCTGGTTTAGACCCTACTCTGAAGTAGGAACTAATTTAGTTCCCCCAAAAGGAGTTCCTAGAACTAAAATCATTCCTAGTTCCTGCGGTGCGAACACGGCAAAATCCGGGTACTTCAGTCAATAGTTCTAGGAACTATGAAAAGCTTCCTCTGGAGTGAAAGCCCCTCAAGTCTTAGGAAATTCTTAAAAAAAAAAAAAAAAACCTTTTGTGTTTGATGAATTTGGAATGATGTGAGGCTGAGTAAATAATGGCAACATTTGCAAGCACAAGAATTACAAGAAATATGAGTAATGTGAGTCTCTCTATGTACTTTGTTCTCACAAAATATAATGTTCAGCTCAGAGGCCCCTGGGCATCATTCAGAGTACTTCTGATTTAATCTTGTTTTGTTTTGTGCACTGATGAAATAAGAGCTTTCAGAATACCTTCCTGATTGGTTCCTCGCCATTGAGATTTGAATAATTTATCAATTTAACATATGCAAAGCAGAAGGCTACTTTCCTCCACTGAAAAGAGGGATGTCATCACATCCAGCAGTCCATGGTAATCACTCACTTTCAATTAGCGAGGAGCGAAGGGAGGGTGAGAGCAATTCACAAAGTAAACTGTAAAAGAAGATCAAAATATACAGCAATCAGCCCCGCAGTTAAAACGCGTCAACCATTTCAATTTCCCTGCTTGATTGAGCAAATAAATGGTTTATTTAACTCTGTGCTCCCCACATGAATGCAGTTCAGAAACCAGCATGTATTATAGACTAAACAAGCTGTTATGTACCAATTGTGATAGAATTGAAATGAAGGAAACAAAGCACAACAAAAAGGTATACGTGCAGCTTTACATCTCAAAATTGCTA
Organism: Hypophthalmichthys nobilis; assembly: GCA_037950665.1. Classification (NCBI taxonomy): domain Eukaryota; kingdom Metazoa; phylum Chordata; class Actinopteri; order Cypriniformes; family Xenocyprididae; genus Hypophthalmichthys; species Hypophthalmichthys nobilis. The sequence continues at coordinate 12,709,077 of CM075469.1, read as the reverse complement.
TTTTATTTCTCAATAAAGAAACTTTATTTTTGTCATTGCTATTTTATTTCTCATTACTGCAACTTTATTTCAGTTTTATTATTTACTCTGAGGTGAAGACAGCTTCCATAAATATACCATTCAAAACACACTTTACAGCTTTTTATAATTTTGTGTCATAAACAGGAAACATGAACATTCATATCATCAGTTGTTAGCATAATGCTAGTTTGGGGTCAGAGTGCTTTTTCTACCCTGTCATTAGCTCCAGAGGTTAGGGTGGGGCTTTCCAGCTCTCTTCTGCGGCCTCTGCGCTGCTACATTATTGTGTGAAGGAAAGTTCAGCAGGAGACGCTCAACACAGATTGGAAAAATGACTCCAGCAGCAGAGGCTAAGCACATGAACAAATAGTGCAACCCACCATTTGGCTCAGAGCGCAAATGGCTGATTTTAGAAAGCATATGGGAGATGTTAAATTTTCCTGCTGGACCTTTTTTTTTCCTCTCTCCCCAAAAGCTTAAGTACAGCTAATGACCGAGATCTTTCTGCACTGGGTAGCAGATGGGCTCTAGTTTTCAAAGGATAGGAAAGATGGCAAACGCTAAATGCAGAAAACAGTGTTTACTCAAAATCGGAGACCTTCCTTTTCAGATCCTTTATTTATAATGCACACGAAAAAGTGTGTTTTGAGCTTCCCCTGGGCTGTCAGCACTATATTAATGAGACTTTTAAAAATGGGGGATTAAGTCTGTGAGCGCTTGCCAAAAACGGGCTTCATAGAACCTGCTAAAATGTCTCAAAAATCAATGGCTAAATAGACTTTGCGTCAAATGATCCGTGTTCTTGACGTGAGAAAATTCATTAACAACATCATGAAAAGGTGTTTAAATCCTTGAAATAAAATCAAACCAGGTTCAGTGGAAAAACATATTTTAGCAAAATTATATTATGTTACTTCTTACATGTTTCGCAGCACTTTAAAAGTGAAATGTCCAGTGAGTGGCACTAAAAGCCTGATAAATTTTCTCCGAAACTTGAATTTCAGAAACATGAATGTGAATTTGGCAACATTTTATTACGCTGGTTGTTGAACGAATTGTAGCAGCTCAGAAAATAAATTTCCAGTAAGTGGCACTAAAAAGTTAATGCTCTATTGAACTTAAAAATAATGTACCACCCAACCCTAAACCTAACCAATAGTGTTAACAAAAGCAAATGTAACATAAAAATGCATTTGCTGAAGCAACTAAGCCATTTTATCTTACTTCTACAAGTCTTTGAGCTCTTTTATCGTGACTCACAGGATTTGCAAGCGCAATGCTATACCAGGTGAGCAACCTAACAAGTTTACTTTGTAAGAAAAGTCAAACATATAGAGCTGGTTATGTGATGCAGACGTCAAAATGTATTAGTTTACCAATCATGCACTATGGTAAAAGTGTTTTGAGGTCATAACATAGTATTATGCATGGAACGGAGCAAAAATATGTCTTTATTAATTAATAATCTGACCGTTTTACATGTTTGGAGTTAGGTTGAATAAAACAAAGGGCTGAATTTGACAGCGCAAACACTGTTATTCTACAGTGAGCTGAAAGTATATCATAAATAATTAAGTGAACTACCAAGCATTAATGATAAGTCAAGTATAAACAGCTCATAAAAACATCCAAACAGTGTAGGATTATGTGGTGAAGTACTCCAGGATGTTTGGGCCAGAGAGACGCCCCTCTCTCCATCAACAAACAAGTCCATTTGTTTTGAGAAAGGTGGTTTGCATGGGGTGCTGATCATCCTGTGGGGAGATTTCCCCAGGGAAAATAGCAGTCGATCACATCGGACAAGCAGACTCTGCCTCATCTGAACCCATCCCACCTCACTGCATTCATCAGTGAATGTGCCCTACATTAAGTGCTTAGAAGTGATTTGAGAAGCGTCGCAACACTGAGTTGTTTGTGCTGTTGCAACTACGTCCAGAGAGCCCGGACCCCTGGGCTGAAGGGCTCACGCTGGGCTGTCTGTGAGGGTCTGTCTGTAGCTGTGCGGATGACCCCGCCGAACCCTTGCTCTCTCTGATGAGGTCAGCCATCAGTGAGCTGATCGTAATGTTAGGCAGGCGAGCGGGGAGGAAGGGTGTCGGGTGGTGGGGTGGGAGGTGTTCAGGAAGCAGGCATTTGGCCCTGTCTGACCTTGGCTGATTTCTCCCCTCTGTGTGTTTTGCTCTGTTAAGACTCTCTTTCTCTGACTGCATGCCAGCACTGATGAGCTGTTACACGACCTGTGTTCTCGCTAAAGAAAACGTAAAGGGGAACGCAGGACTCCCCCGATGCCCTTGAGACTGCTGTTTGGGTCTCACATTGTTTGTGTGAACACTTAAACAGTCAAGCCAAATAAGGCGATGTATGTTTTCTCATGATGACAGAGCTGTGGGTGTAGTGTAAGATTTCAGGCCTGGCCTTCTGGTATACTTAGCCTGGTGTGCAGACAGACAGATCACAACAGCCTTCACAAGGTATATTTCATTCATTCCACTGGAGGGAGGCCATCTGAGTGTCCCCTGCTAATAAGTAAATGAGCAATTTATAAAGGCTCGGGTTAAAACGGATATCACAAACCGTACAGAGCCCAGCAGATTATCTCATTGGCCTTCTGGGAAATGGAGAGTCTCAAGGCAGTCAAAAGATCTTGCCAAACATTTATTCTTCCAAACATTTATTGTACTTAAATTAGATAGATAGATAGATAGACAGATAGATAGATATTGTAGACAGACAGACAGATGGATGGTCGGTCGGTCGGTCGGTCGGACGGACGGACGGACGGACAGACAGACAGACAGACAGACAGACAGACAGATAGATAGATAGATAGATAGATATTGTAGACGGACGGACAGACAGACAGACAGACTGACAGACAGACAGAGACAGACAGACAGATAGATAGATAGATATTGTAGACGGGCGGACGGACAGACAGACAGACTGACAGACAGACAGAGACAGACAGACAGATAGACAGATAGATAGATAGATATTGTAGACGGACGGACAGATTGACAGACAGACAGATGGATGGTCGGACAGACAGACAGACAGACAGACAGACAGACAGACAGACAAACAGACAGCGACAGACAGACAGATAGATAGATAGATAGATATTTTAGACGGACGGACGGACAGACAGACAGACAGACAGACTGACAGACAGACAGAGACAGATAGATAGATAGATATTGTAGACAGACAGACAGACAGATAGATAGATTGACAGACAGACAGATGGATGGTCGGACAGACAGACAGACAGACAGACAGACAGACAGACAGATAGATAGATAGATAGATAGATAGATAGATATTGTAGACGGACGGACAGACAGACAGACAGACAGACAGAGACAGACAGACAGATAGATAGATAGATATTGTAGACGGACGGACGGACGGACGGACGGACGGACAGACAGACAAACAGACAGATAGATAGATAGATAGATAGATAGATAGATAGATAGATAGATAGATAGATATTGTAGACAGACAGATAGACGGACGGACAGAGACAGACAGACAGACAGACAGACAGATAGATAGATAGATAGATAGATAGATATTGTAGACTGACAGACAGATAGACAGATAGATAGATAGATAGATAGATAGATAGATAGATAGATAGATAGATAGATAGATATTGTAGACGGACGGACAGACAGACAGATAGACAGACAGATAGATAGATAGATAGATAGATAGATAGATATTGTAGACGGACGGACAGACAGACAGACAGACAGAGACAGACAGACAGATAGATAGATAGATATTGTAGACAGACAGATAGACGGACAGACAGAGACAGACAGACAGACAGACAGATAGATAGATAGATAGATAGATAGATAGATAGATATTGTAGACGGACGGACAGACAGACAGATAGACAGATAGATAGATAGATAGATATTGTAGACGGACGGACAGACAGACAGACAGAGACAGACAGACAGATAGATAGATAGATATTGTAGACTGACAGACAGATAGACAGACGGACAGATAGACAGACAGACAGACAGACAAACAGAAAGATCACCGTCTAACATTCATCTCAGTGACTCACTCTATATTGAGTTTCAGTCACATAAGTATGTTTCTTCAGGGTGAAATTTTCAGAGCATAATATATTGTTTGATGCATAGAAATATCTTGTGTTTATAGTTTAACAATACATATGTTAAGATGATACTGTACCAAAAAAAGAAACACCTGCCAGTGTCATTTTCAAAAGTTTCAGTATTGCTGCAAAAAAGACCACATTTCAAATCAATTTAAACCAGGAAATAAAAAGTAAAAGATTTTGGACTTTTTTTGGAAAAATTCAAAAGAGGGACAAACCAAATACTAAAGGGCCGATTACAGGACACCATTTTCAACTAAAAACGGAAAACTTTTTAAGCGTTTTGGCCGTTCATTTACACGACAACGGCGTTTTGGTGGGCGGAAAATGCAACAGGTTTCAAAGTGCATGACATGTTTTGAAAACGGTCTCAGTGTAAACAACAAAAACACGTATCTGTGAAAATGACGACATCATGCACATGCGCATTACATGTTCAGTCTATAGTGTTTCATTGCCATCTAATGACCTGCCAGCAGAATACAGTGTTTTTAGTCGTTTTCACAGATTCGTATGAATCTGGATCGTTTTGACAATGGTGTCATCTGTACGCAGAAAACTGAAAGGAAAAACTTTTCCGTTTTAAGCATATCGTTGTCATGTGAACATTCCCTAAAACATTAAGAAATGAATTATTTAATTATTTTTTCTTTAATTAAACTTTTCAATTAATTTGTTAAACTGATGCTATAATCTAAAGTGAAATTTATATTAAATTAAGAAAAGCACTTTTACAGAATTTTGGGCTTTTATATGGACTGTACATTGTAATACCCCATCTTTTAAAATCCTTGAAAATCAAATTCAAAATGAAACAGCTGCCGAAATTAAACCTTGAGAAAATCTGATTTAAAAATCTCATCTGTGGAGGCAGCAACAGCAACTGGTCATGCGAGGTGTTCAGCACGCTCACTCACTCACAGGGCATCAGTCGACTCCTGCGCCAGCATACAGCCAGGCAGCCGTGCCTTCTGAGGTTATTAATGGGCCGAGCAATGTGCAGACTGCAGCCCTGCTGGAAGTGTATGGTAGAATCATCTGTAGCAATGATTAACATGTCTGCAAGAGCAACCACACCAAAGCCAGAGTCTGCGCCGGGGACGGCTGCTCTGAGAACAGCTCTTAAATCAAACTCTCATTAATCGCCGGCCCGCCAGTCAGTGGCACCACATGCCCCTCTGAAGCAGAATCAAACCCAGAGTTCTTCCACTTCCTCCCTTTAGGCTTTATGTCTATCCATTTCCTTCAATACACAGACTCATGGCTGGCGTGTTCTCTCCCAATGTTTCTCTCTTAGTGTTTGTCTGGAGTGCTTTTAGTCTACTCTGTGACATCTGAGGTTATGAAACAACTGTGCATATGAGAGCTACTTGCATCTATCACATTAGCTGATTTACTTCTGGGAAGAGTCATTAGTCAAGCATTTTATAGTCACTATGAAGAGAATAACTATTAAAGGGACAGTTCTCACAAACAAACAAACAAACAAAAAATCTGTCATAATTTACTCATCATCATGTTGTTTCAAACCTGTTTGACTCACCTAAAGCTTTTTTTGGGGGGGGTGAACTATTCCATTAAGACTGAAAAGACAACAAAATATATTGGATTCACAACCATTCTAGTACACATGCATTTTTTATGCTTGTGTAGACACTAAAATTTACATTAAGATATTGACATGATCTGAAACTTAAAGGATTAGTTCACTTTAAAAGGAAAATTACCCCATGATTTATTCACCCTCAGGCCATTCTAGGTGTATATGACTTTCTTCTTTCAGATGAATACAATTGGAGTCATATTAATAAACACCCTGATGCTATCAAGCTTTATAATAGCAGTGCACGGAAACCACCTGTTTGAAGCTCAAAAAAGTACATCCATCCATCATAAACGTACTCCTCACGGCTCGGGGGGATATATAAAGGCCTTCTGAAGTGATGCATTTGTGTAAGAAAAATATCCATATTTAACGCGTCCATATTAACCATAAATAACTAGTTTTCGGCCAAACGGATTCTATTTACGGCTAAAGCGCAACGCGACGTATAGCGTAAGACGTAGCGCAGTACGTCATGGCAAGTGAACTAATCCTTTAAGAATTTTATGGATTAATAGGGAATTAACAGGTTGATTGTATTGCATTTAATCAATGATATTAAAACAATATGTTAAATGTCATCACATTTATTTATTGCATTTACCTAATTTGACATTATAATAGTTTCTTTATGTTCTGTGTAATTTTCAGTGCTGTATTCACCACTTTACCAAAGTCTAAACTTTTCGTTAAAATGAATTAATATTTAATCATTTAATTTTGTAATTTTAAAAAATGTAACTATACAAATACAGGTGCTGGTCATATAATTAGAATATCATCAAAAAGTTGATTTATTTCACTAATTCCATTCAAAAAGTGAAACTTGTATATTATATTCATTCATTACACACAGACTGATATATTTCAAATGTTTATTTCTTTTAATTTTGATGATTATAACTGACAACTAAGGAAAATCCCAAAATCAGTATCTCAGAAAATTAGAATATTGTGAAAAGGTTCAATATTGAAGACACCTGGTGCCACACTCTAATCAGCTAATTAACTCAAAACACCTGCAAAGGCCTTTAAATGGTCTCTCAGTCTAGTTCTGTAGGCTACACAATCATGGGGAAGACTGCTGACTTGACAGTTGTCCAAAAGATGACCATTGACACCTTGCACAAGGAAAGCAAGACACAAAAGGTCATTGCAAAAGAGGCTGGCTGTTCACAGAGCTCTGTGTCCAAGCACATTAATAGAGAGGCGAAGGGAAGGAAAAGATGTGGTAGAAAAAAGTGTACAAGCAATAGGGATAACCGCACCCTGGAGAGGATTGTGAAACAAAACCCATTCAAAAATGTGGGGGAGATTCACAAAGAGTGGACTGCAGCTGGAGTCAGTGCTTCAAGAACCACTACGCACAGACGTATGCAAGACATGGGTTTCAGCTGTCGCATTCCTTGTGTCAAGCCACTCTTGAACAACAGACAGCGTCAGAAGCGTCTCGCCTGGGCTAAAGACAAAAAGGACTGGACTGCTGCTGAGTGGTCCAAGGTTATGTTCTCCGATGAAAGTAAATTTTGCATTTCCTTTGGAAATCAGGGTCCCAGAGTCTGGAGGAAGAGTGGAGAGGCACACAATCCACGTTGCTTGAGGTCCAGTGTAAAGTTTCCACAGTCAGTGATGGTTTGGGGTGCCATGTCATCTGCTGGTGTTGGTCCACTGTGTTTTCTGAGGTCCAAGGTCAACGCAGCCGTATACCAGGAAGTTTTAGAGCACTTCATGCTTCCTGCTGCTGACCAACTTTATGGAGATGCAGATTTCATTTTCCAACAGGACTTGGCACCTGCACACAGTGCCAAAGCTACTAGTACCTGGTTTAAGGACCATGGTATCCCTGTTCTTAATTGGCCAGCAAACTCGCTTGACCTTAACCCCATAGAAAATCTATGGGGTATTGTGAAGAGGAAGATGCGATATGCCAGACCCAACAATGCAGAAGAGCTGAAGGCCACTATCAGAGCAACCTGGGCTCTTATAACACCTGAGCAGTGCCACAGACTGATCGACTCCACGCCACGCCGCATTGCTGCAGTAATTCAGGCAAAAGGAGCCCCAACTAAGTAATGAGTGCTGTACATGCTCATACTTTTCATGTTCATACTTTTCAGTTGGCCAAGATTTCTAAAAATCCTTTCTTTGTATTGGTCTTAAGTAATATTCTAATTTTCTGAGATACTGAATTTGGGATTTTACTTAGTTGTCAGTTATAATCATCAAAATTAAAAGAAATAAACATTTGAAATATATCAGTCTGTGTGTAATGAATGAATATAATATACAAGTTTCACTTTTGAATGGAATTAGTGAAATAAATCAACTTTTTGATGATATTCTAATTATATGACCAGCACCTGTATATTTGTAATATACAAGCATTCATAAATATTATCTGTCTATAGATGTGCATACGTACACTTTCTATGCTGTCAATAAGTCCATATTGTATGTTTTAGTGTATATCCAAACATACAAAATTAAATGTGTAAACATAATGTACAATACTAATAAGATCAGGTTTCTTTTGCATAATCAACTCTCTCCATCTCAGCCTGCAAAGACTGAAAACCCACCAACAAGTTCTGCATATTTCCTGTATATAAATATAACCTTTTGACCTGTAAACTTGTGCATTGTATTAAACATATGTCATCAACAAATTCCAGAGCAATTCATTTAGAGACAATGAATCTGTTTGTGATAATATTTTGTGATAATAATGTGTCCGCTCAAACCATAACCTACCAATAACTTTAATAATAATAATAATAAAAAATCCCCCCTCAAACTCCAGACTCTACTTCTGGCAAAAGTATAAAGCAGCAGTTCTCAAACTGTCTCACAGAGATGCTAACAAATGTGCATGAAATACCTCTATTGATAACCTCGCAGTGAAATTCAGACCAATTAGAGGCACAGCACGGATCGGTTGGCTCTAAGGTATGCACATAATTCATCTGAGTTTCAATACAAGAGACTAGCAGTAGAAACAGCTGTTTTTCTACTGAATATAAAGCACAGAAGTTGAACTGAACCATTACTGAGAGTCTGAGCTTTTCTGTAATGACTTGTCATTCCTAAGATTTCAAGGAGAATCGAGATTTAAGATCAAGGTTACAGCAGGAATTAATGAAAATAAGCCTCATTCTAATATCAATCATTAGTATAGACCTCTACATCTACATCTTACTGAATAGCTGTTTTGATTTTATTTTGTTGTATTAAAATATAGTTCTCCCAAAAAATTACAATTCTGTCATCACTTACTCAATCTCATGTCATTCAAAACCTGTATGCCAGTACTTACATTGTTATCATAAACTTATCATTATTATCATCATTCTAAATCAGTCTTTGACAAAAATGCAATTTTCTCAACGTTTTGTTTACAATGTTGCCTTTCTTTATAAAACTTACCCACATTCAAGTGTTTAAAAAGGATGCAAGGAGCTATAATAAAACACTTCAAAGTCATAAACAAACAAAAAAATGTACTACTAGTATTAAAATAGTAAACTACTAGTATACTTATAAGTTCACTTGTAGTACAGATGCAGTACAAATAAGAAACGTAGTAGTGCACTTAAAGTTTACTACTTACTGTATAGTACACTTAAATGTATACTTTTATATACTAAAAGTGGGCCAATTTAGTCCCAAGCAGTATTGAAATAGTACACTTACAACTTTACTACTCGTACACATTGAGATTAGTATACTTACTACATAAAGTATACTTAAAAATTTACTTGAACATTACATAAGTATGCTTCATAAAATGAACTTGAAGTATACGAAAAAGAAGTATACTTCTTTTTCGTAAGGGTTTGACCCCAATGACTTTCATTGTATGGATAAAAACAGTTAAAAACAGTTGTGTTTCACAGAAGAAAGAAAGTCACAGGCCCTACACATTTGAAACAACATTAGGGTGAGTACTTTTTGGGTGAATTGTCCCTTTGTGTGCGTGTCTGCTAGCAGTTAGCCTCCATAACAAATCTTTTATGTGCTGTCAGAAGGCAAACTCAGACTGAGATAACACCATACTCTTGGGGTGTATTTGGTGTTCATAATAATGCACCATGATAAATAATAATCTAGAGGTTGTTTTGAAAGTGCAAATAGATGCTCCTTGCAAAATCCTTTCTAAATAAGAATACGTCCTACAGTACTTTAAGTTTGTTTAAAGGGGTCATATAATGCCACTTTTACAAGATGTAAAATAAGTCTCTGATGTCCCCAGAGTGTGTATGTGAAGTTTTAGCTCAAAATAGCCCACAGATAATTATTTATAGCATGTTACATTTGCCACTTTTTGAGGGTCAGCAAAAATGCTCGTATTTGTGTGTCCCTTTAAATGCAAATGAGCTGCTGCTCCCAAGATGAGGGCGGAGTTTCAAGAGCGTTAATTACCTCACACAGACTCACTGAAAATGTCAGAAACTGTTCAGCCTTTTATGTTCAAAACGGAGTCAGACAATGATGGAGAGACTCAGGAAGAAGTGACAACATGTAGAATGCAACAGGACGTTTCTGAATGGTTAGTTGATGAATTTATGTAGCTAATGTGGAGTTAACTATCTTAAAGTCATTGATTAGCAAATTCTCTCACGATAATCTATAAATCGCTCGTGTGGGAACTGTTGTAAGATCCTACAGAGCCAGATAATATATGCTGCATGAAGATAGAACAGGTATAGTTTAGTTTAATTACGGTTATAATCTTGCTTTTATGACATGCTATTGCATTTGTGTTATGCACTATTGCAATAACATCGCCTCATCCCTTTGTTGCCTGTTTTCGGGGGCAGGATTTATGTAAATTTTAGGGTTAGTGATGTCACTAACCCGGGAAGAAGCTTGTTGTAGTCCCTACCAGCCATTTGTTGTAGTCCTTAAAAAGCAATTTCTTTAAAAGAAAATATCTCCCTTTGCTTTAAACTTTGAGCATCGTAACTTTGCAGATGTTGTTTATGCTCTAACAGCAACATTACACACTAACTAAAGTTAAAAAAGTGAAATCATAATCAACCACCCTTTTAACAGCAAACAAATTGCTAGCTCCCATAAAAGAGAGGAGAACTGAAGATGTGTGAACCAAAAGGCATAAAATAATGTTTGGATATCTCAGTAAAGGCATGTGATGGTACCAAATCATCCTGTTTTCCCTCTGAGAATGGCTAGGAACTGTGGTTTGGAGTCTTAAGCAGCCTGCAGTAGTAATATGACAGCTTTAGGAGACATGAAATGCCATGTCACTGACCTATGATGTTACAGCAGAATCTTAAAGACTAGCCTTCAGCAGCACTGTCACCACGGCAATTAAGTGCAAAATAACCTCTCACTTGTTACAGCCTCCCATGGTGCACTGAAGGTCATACGTCATGCTACAGAAAGAGAGAGTTGTTGATGTAGTGGGCAGGAAAGAGGAAATTAGACCTGCATTTATTAAAAAGAGAAATTGAACACAGATGCAATAAATGCAAATACAAGGTGAAAAAAAAGATACAGATACAGATCATTAGGGGATTCTGACTACAATATTGATTGTACCGAATGAGCTTCTCTTTCTTTCTCTCTCTCTCTTTCAGCACTCCCCAAACACGGAGATATCTTCCTTTCTTTCTCCTCACTGTTTCTATTGACCGAACTGCTGTTATTGATCATGTTTTAGGTGCAGATGAATGCACCCTTTGACCTGACCTGCATCGAAATAAGCAACCAACACCGTTGTTATCGTGCAGAGGAAGTAAATGTCTTTAAGTGGTCATGAGCATATGCTGATTTTTCTGTTAAAGTGCTCCTAATACAGGAGCACGCTTGCTTTTTGTTGCAGACAAGTCGCAGATTTCAAACATCATAGGTTGATGAGCTTCAGGCTTGTAGGGCACATTTAATGCTTTAGCTTGAGGTAAAGCCAGCGCTGATCTCAGGCCTAAAGCTGTTTTCTCATCTGTCTTTGATCATTTGAATCTGCAGAAATGTCAGTTTATAGATACTGACAGTATTGCTGAAAATGTAAAACCTGCAAGTCTGCTACATCATGGAAAACATTACACAGATATGAGTATTATGATTGGAAGTTGCATCATGATTCAGCTTCAGTCTAGCCTGTGTGTGTGTGTGTTAAATGTGCTGGTGTGAGAGTCAGACTTCTGATCCTTTGGCTTTCTCTCTTGCCCGTCTTCCTCTCTATCTGTCTGAGTCTCTGATAACACCTGAGACATGCTGACATCACCATTTGTGGTTAATGCCACTGCAGAGGGCACGACGAGCAGAGGAAAAATAGCACAGATGGGAGGATGGATGCTCTTTCTCTCTCTCAATTTTTCTGCAACACTGTAAACCCTAACGCTCAAAATAATTAATTGGTTTGAATAGGGTGATTAAACAAATTAGTTTAATCAGATTATCTTTTATGAGTATTTAGAACTTTCTTTTTCTTTTGAGTTTACAAAACTGACACATTTTAAGTAATCTGAATTGTTTCACTGTTTTGAGTTCTATGAACTAGTTTCTTTTAATTTAGACAAACTTAAATTTGCCTGAAACTGGGTTATTTCTTAACTTAAATGATGTAACTGATTACCTCATTGTTTTTTTTTTTTTTTTTTTTGAGTTTTGCCAACTTATTCAGGTTTACAGTGCATATATATATATATATATATATATATATATACACACACTACTAAATTTGGGGACAGTAAGATTTTTTTTTAAAGAAATTAATAATTTTATTAAATTGATCAAAAGTGACAGTAAATTATAATTTATAATTCAGATAACATTTCTTTTTCAGATAAATGCTGTTCTTTTGAACTTATTACTGTTTTTGCCTTAGTGAGCAGAAGAGACTTCCTTTAAAAACAAGTCAAAAGCTGCATTTATTTGATGAAAAATACAGTAAAAACAGTAATATTGTAAAATATTATTACAAATTAAAATAACAGTTCTCTATTTTAATATATTTTAAAATGTAATTTATTCCTGTGATGGCAAAGTTTTCAGCATCATTACTCCCGTCTCCAGTGTCACATAATCCTTCAGAAATCATTCTAATATGCTGAATTGGTGCTCAATTATTTATTATTTATGATCAGTTAATAATGATACTTTTGTATTGATATATACTATATATGAAGACTTCAGATGCAAAAGCCTCTAAGTGCCATTTGAAATTTTCTTCTAAAATAAGCATTTTTATCAAGCTTGTATGTTTATGTTCAGTTATTTCACTTTAATGGCAATGAAAAGGACCTATTAATTGCCATTAAAGTGGAATTACTGAATCTAAACATACATGCTTGATAAAAATGCTTATTTTAGAAGAAAATTTCAGACGGCACTTAGAGGCTTTTGCATCTGAAGTCTTCATATACTGTTATATAATCATTTTAAGGGTCTCAACTACACTATATATTATTTTTGGTTAGTTTATTATAAAATGTTAACTAATGCATTAAACTAATGTTAACATACACAAGCATACTGTAAAGTGTTACATTATCAATATTTCTCTCTGAATGAAGCACAGCTAGAAATCCATAAACAGTTGGCCAGCAGGATCTTTCCTCTTTCTCTCTCTTCAGGTCTTATAGATGAAGCTAATGAAGATGATCATCACAATCTATCTGCATTGACAGTAATGCCTCTGTACCCATTGACCTTTGCGAACATGCTAGTTTGCTTTACAACAAGCTTGTACGGAAATCCAACCACAGAGAGACAACCACTGGCAGATCCACAGCTTCCTTCCCCTTGTCTAATGACAAGAGAACAGGAAGGAAAGCCATGTCCATGGGGGAATGATCTGCTTTAACACTAATTTTGCAATTGTTTGGTTGATTCATGCATCATATGTGTTATGATCAAAACAAATTTACCCACAGTTCTAAACAGACTAACACAATTTTAGTGTTAAAGAAGAGCATTTTATGTGCTCTGTATATTTATTAGTTTAAATGCTAAAATGGGTATTGCATTTGTAGTTGGACACTAAAAGCAGAGATTGACATCAATAAATAAATAAATAAACACGCTTTCAGTGTTCTCAGAGTTTATATCTATTTGATCATTTAGATTATAATTATGTAGATTAAAAAAATTCTAAATTTGATCAAGCAAATCAAGCCACATTTTAGCAGATAATTCGTTTTAAACTGAAAATTTTGTCATCATCTGCCTGTGGGAAAAATGTTTTCAGTTATTAAAAAAGAGAAAAAAAAAAAAAACCCTGCTTGTCAAAGATGTTATTTTCCAGTTCAGTTGCAGTTTTGCTTGGTTTATTAAGAAAATTATATACAAGATTAGGATTTGAAGCCAGGTCCACTTACATGCTAATTGAAACTGTATCACTAGACTAAAATATCTTACATAGCCAATCAATAATGAAATACTAAGATGTTATCTTGCCTCAAAAGATCAGTGCATGACGTACCTGATTCTCCATACCAGTATTATTTCTCTAAATCTTTCAAAACAAGAAGAGGATGAGGCCGATGATAATCTAGAAGAGTTCATCAAAGAATGTACATATCAATCTGACTCATAGAAATGTCTCATCAGCTGTACAGCACATTCACACAGCTCAATGACAAGTCTGCATCAGAAGCCACAATCTGATAAAACAGGGATGTGATATGTGGTGATAAGATAAAAAAAAAACCTCTGCACAACCACAGCCACAGACATACAGCCACAGTATCTCAGCATTCTGTAGCACCTATCAGTCTACACACAAGGTTGCAAAAGGAGAGAAGCTGTGAAAAAGCTCTTGAGATAAGTATTCCGAATGGGTTGGCAATCAGACGTTTTCATGACATAATTGGTAGGCTATATTATGACCAGAATATTCTTGTGCATGTAAATGCAGTCAGTGTAAGACTTTACTGGAAGTGAGTTGAAGAATGACTCCTTGTCGTGTTTAAGCGTGTTAAAACTCTGCGCCGTAGTCTTTTCATTTAAACTGCGGTTTCTGTACTGGTGGCCTATAATCTCTAGGTTCCTTTCAGTTTAATTTGTCTGTGAGGTGGATCGTTTAGCTTCCTGCAACAGGAACACACACACGCAAGCCTTGAAAGTTATCATTGACATCTGCTGGATCGCCTGTGAGGGTAGACAAACTTTCTCTTGCTTTTGCAGTGAAAAACATGTTTATCTGTGAGAAGTAATGGGCCTGTCCTCATATTACTGCTGAAACTTGCCTCTTTCTTTCTTTCTTTTTCTTTTTGTCTATCAACTCAATATTCCAGTAACTTTTCCTTTCCCAAACATAAATTTGAAACCATTACAGATCTGAAAAAGCCACAGCCTGACTGTGGATAAACACAGGTCTGGCATGACAGGGAAAGGGTACCTCCCTCCTTGTGCCCCTAAAACCTGAGCAAACAAAAAACACACAAGCTCCATTAGTCAGAAGATGAAAGATTTCACTCACGCATACTCCGCCACGACGGTGACATGCACTAACGGGTAACATGTACTCTTAAGACAGAAACAAGTTGCACTCATCAACCCTTTTCTGAGTTGGCAAACAGAGAAACATGTCGTTTGCCTTTGGTCTCTGTGTGTTTTGTGTAGGTGGTTAGGAGACCACAGGTGCTGAGGAGATCAAAAGGCATGAAAAACTCTGTGTTCTTTGTTTCTAAACATGCCCAGAAACCTCTACAGTCAAAGTATACTAATTTTTCAATTCTTTGACACCAGAATGAGAGGAAGTGAAAGAACCATGGCCCCTCAGGACAGACAGTTCTTAACCCTCATGTTCTGTTGAAACTACTGTTTTTATGTTTATGTTTTATGACTTATTTGCATTATTTAATGGACCTAAGACAAAAAATTCATCCTCCATTCTATGGAGGATAATTGAAGCAAATTAATAAAAATCCATTTTTATTTGTTCAACCTTAACATGGTCTTGTCATATATATATATACAGTGCTCAGCGTAAATGAGTATACCCCTTTGAAAAGTAACATTTTAAACAATATCTCAACGAACACAAAAACAATTTCCAAAATGTTGACAAGACTAAGTTTAATATAACATCTGTTTAACTTATAACATGAAAGTAAGGTTAATAATATAACTTAGATTACACATTTTTCAGTTTTACTCAAATTAGGGTGATGCAAAAATGAGTACACCCCACAACAAAAACTACTACATCTAGTACTTTGTATGGCCTCCATGATTTTTAATGACAGCACCAAGTCTTCTAGGCATGGAATGAACAAGTTGATAACATTTTGCAACATCTATCTTTTTCCATTCTTCAAGAATGACCTCTTTTAGAGACTGGATGCTGGATGGTAATGCTTAACTTGTCTCTTCAGAATTCCCCATAGGTGTTCGATTGGGTTCAGATCAGGAGCCACTGAATCACTTTCACCCTGTTCTTATTCAGCAATCCAACAGTGGCCTTAGATGTGTGTTTAGGATCATTGTCATGTTGGAAAAGTGCATGACGACCAAGGGCACGGAGTGACGGTAGCATCTTCTCTTTCAGTATAGAGAAGAACATCTGTGAATTCATGATGCCATCAATGAAATGCAGCTCCCCGACACCAGCAGCACTCATGCAGCCCCACATAAGGACACTGCCACCACCATGTTTCACTGTAGGCACCATGCATTTTTCTTTGTATTCCTCACCTTTGTGACATTATACAGTTTTGAAGCCATCAGTTCCAAAAACATTTATCTTGGTCTCATCACTCCAGAGTATAGAGTCCCAGTAGTCTTCATCTTTGTCAGCATGGGCCCTGACAAACTCTAGGCGGGCTTTTTTGTGCCTGGGCTTTAGGAAAGGCTTCTTTCGTGGACAGCACCCATGCATGCCATTCCTCTGCAGTGTACGTCGTATTGTGTCACGGGGAAATAGTCAGCCCAGTTTGGCTTTCTACTTCTTTAGATAACTGTAGTGAACTTGCATGCCGATTTTCTTCAACCCTTCTCATCAGAAGACACTCCTGTCGAGGTGTTAACTTCCGTGGACGACCTTGATGTCTCTGTGAGATGGTTGTAGTTCCATCTTTTTAAAATTTTTGTATCACTTTTGCTACAGTATTCAGACTGATAAGTAAAGCTTTGCTGATCTTTTTGTAGCCTTCACCTTTCTGGTGTAAAGAAATTATTTTCTTTCTCAGGTCTGACAATTCTCTTCCATGTGGTGCCATTGCTGACGGCATGAAATGGGAAGGGGTTTTAACACCCTTTTATAGTCAACTGTCTGCTGGACACCTGTGTAATGAATAATTAGACTCACCTGTGGTTGAATTCTTGTTAAATTAGACATTTGTAGTCTAAAATTTAGCTTTGCTCCAGAGACTTTCAGTGGGGTGTACTCATTTTTGCATCACCCTAATTTGAGTAAAACTGAAAATTTTGTTCTCTAAGTTATATTATTAACCTTACTTACATGTTATAAGTTAAACAGATGTTATATAAAAGTCTTGTCAACATTTTGGAAATTGTTTTTGTGTTCATTGAGATGTTACTTTTCAAAGGGGGTGTACTCATTTACGCTGAGCACTGTTTATATAAAATAACAATAAAATAAAACAACTAAACAACTTTAACTTAATGTACTAAAATAACTAAAACTGAAATACAATTTATATATATATGTACGTATATATATATATATATATCTATACATATATATATAAAATTGTATTTCAATTTTAGTTATTTTAGTACATTAAGTTAAAGTTGTTTAGTTGTTTTATTTTATTTTATTTCATGTAAGTTTTTTTTTATTAAAGTAACAAAAATTATTTTATGGTATAATTAACTATAAAAACCTGATATATAATGTATGTTTTAAAAAATATTTAATATTCATATAGGCTATAATTTAATATTTCATCATTATATTAAAAAAATATATATTTTTAAAGCTATTAACATAGACCTGGGACCCCAAACAGAACATGAGGAGGAAAAATGATCTTTGAACATCAGGATAGGTCCTTAAAGACCTCAGAGAGAGAGAAAAAAAAAACACATTACCAACACTGACATTATAGAGTGATATCAATTAGAGAACTTCATCAATTATCACTTAAGTCGGTTCTCAAAAAAATTGAAATGATTATTAAATTAAATAGAAACTCCAGCAAAAACATTCCACTGGGTTTTTTTTGCTCTAATTCTGAAGGTTCAAATTAACCAAAAGGGTCAAACCTTAAATTTTTACCTTAAAAAAATAAAATAAATCAATTATCACATAAGTCAGTTCTCACCGTCATTAGTAACCCCTCTGAAAGTTGTGCTGGTGCCTGAGTTGTTGTAACACCTGGAGGAAAAGTGCCTTTTTCAGTCTCTTTATGACACTCTTCAGATGCGGTCAGGAACTTGAGATGTTTAATCCTTTCATACATGAGCTACTGTGTGAAGGATAGCAAAGCTGTTGTGTTTAAACCCAGTTCTTAAGACTCCCTGAGACAAATGTGTATGTGTGTGTGAGAGAGTGTTGTGACTATTGGCTCGTTCAATAGTCTGCCTTCTTTTCCTGTCTGTCCGTTTTACCCTCTCTCACACTTTGCTATTGTATGTTAGTCGCAGAACCACGTATTACAGCCTGCAGCTCATTTTTTCTCTGGATCAGATTTCTCAGAACACAGATGGTGCAAAAAAAAAAAAAAACACAACAAAAAGGGCTTTTAAAATAATGCATCTGTTGATTTTCAGGCAGGCACCGGCCTCCTGGATTCCAATTTGACCTCACCCATCCAAACAGCTTTGAAAAACAATTTGGCTAAGAAGTCAAAGCCTCAACACAACCATGAAAAAGAATGCATTTGTGACTGGGAAACAAGAAGTGCCATGTTTGTTTGGGGGCAGCTTAATGCTAGTTCACCGGGGTCATCTTTGCTGCATGATCAAATGAGGAATGCTTTCCCTCTGTGCCTTTATAGTTCGTATTATGCTGGTAAAGTATCTTATTATGGCATCTTGTTCCCTGGTCCGAACATGTCTGCCGGCTTTGATATGGGCTACGATCGTGTCATATTGAGATGGCATAATAGGAAAGGAATCGGAGAGGGCCTACATCTGAGAAGACTCTGGAATGGAAAGTATTCACCACCAAACCAAAACATCAGAGCCTGTAATCTCCTGCCTCACAATAATGTTTATTGTTTTTCTCTTCTTATAGCTAATTGGATGACAATGAAAGATATGATAAAGAAGACGATGACTGGGGAAGTACGTACTGGCAGAGGAGCTGACGTCAGCACTGGCCCGACCCGCCTGTAGACATGCACATGCATGAATGCTGCCACTCATTCAGACGACCTCACAATGACCTACAAAAACAATCACTCACCAACTCTTTCATTTGCAAAAATGCACAGACAGATGCACACATATATACACATTAACAGCAACGGCCTCAACCCAATACCACCCTGTCAATAAAGCAGCAATCAAAATGGTAATCACAGTAATGTTGATATTTTGCTTTCACTGTTAGCATGTTGTGATATACTGTCTCTCTGTATACAAAGCAGATGATTATATGGTAATGTTTAGTCCGATGTCATTTATGTATAGACACAATTTCGGTGATTATTTTATTTAAGGCGAAAAGTACTGCGCTGAGACAACTTTAGCACGTACATGATGACGCATATACATGGAAATAAATGAAAATATATGGTAATTTATTTGTCATATAGCAAAATTGAAATTATTAAAAATTAATTATTAAAAATAGTTTATGGAATTAAAAAAGAAAAATTGAAATGATTATTAAATTAAATACTAAAAACCCGTAAGACCTTTGTTCATCTTCGAAACACAAATTAGGATATTTCTGATGAAATTCCGATGGCTCAGTGAGGCCTGCATTGCTAACAATGGTACTTACTTACAATGGAACTTTAAAACAGTTCATGTGAGTACGGTGGTTCTTCCTTAATATCATAAAGCGACAAGAATATTTTTTGTGCGCCAAAAAAACAAAATAATGACTTATCTAGCGATTTCAAAACACTGCTTCATGAAGCTTCTGAGCTTTACGAATCGAATCAGTGGTTTGGAGCGCCAAAGTCACGTGATTTCAGCAGTTTGACGGTTTGACACGCAATCCGAATCAATGATTTGACACAAAAGATTTGTAACGCTCCGAAGCAGTGTTTTGAAATCGCCCATCACTAGATATTGTTAAAAAGTCGTTATTTTGTTGTTGTTTTTAGCGCACAAAAAAATATTCTCATCGCTTTATAATATTAAGGTAGAACCACCGTACTCACATGAACTGATTTAAATATGTTTTTAGTACCTTTAGGGATCTTGAGAGAGTAAGTACTACTGCTGGCAATGCAGGCCTCGCTGAGCCATCAGATTTCATCAAAAATATCCTAATTTATAATATATTCTACACTGTAAAAAATATCCTGTTAAATGTATGGCAAAAGAAAAAAAAAGAAAAAGAAAAAAAAAGCTGTGGTTGCCAGAAATTCACCATAAAAAATATGGTAAAAAATGTTTCAAGTATTACAAGATGACATATTGGTGCCTGTATATTTATTAAACTTATAACCGTATATTTCACTGTTTTTACAGTTATTTCTACAGATTTTACTTGTCAAATTCATGAATTTGATAGTATTTAATAGTAAAATTACATATGATTTTACTGTATATATAAAATTACATATAATGAACCATTTACAGATTTTACCATATATGATAAGGTAACTTACAGATAACAAAATAATTATACTATTTTACAATTTTTTCAATTACAAACATTTTTACAGTGTATGAATCTTAAATGAATTGCTATGTCAACCCTCCCCCCATTAACAAAAAGTATATAGAATATTTAAAATGGAATAAAACAAGGCAGGCATGATTGGTGGGCTGAAATGAAAATTCTGTCATTAATTACTCACCCTCATATCGCTCTAAGACCTAAGACCTTCATTCCTCTTCAGAACACAAATTAAGATATTGTTGATGAAATCCCTGAGCTATCTCTGAGCATCTACCTCCGATAGACTGCAACACAATTACCATTTTCAAGGCCCAGAAAGGTAGTAAAGACATCGTTAAAATATTCACTGTGACTACAGTGGTTCAACCTTAATGTTATGAAGCGACGAGAATACTTTTTGTGTGCAAAAAACAAAAATAAATAAAATGTATTTTATAAACTTAATGATGAGTCGGCGTTCTGATGTAGAACTTGGAAGTGCTGCACTGTGCTTACTACATCAACAGCGTAGACGAATCACAGGGAACAGAAGAAATTGTTGAATAAAGTCATTATTTTTGTTTGTTTTTTGTGCACAAAAGTATTCTCGTCATATCATAACATTAAGGTTGAACCACTGTAGTCACATGGACTATTTTAATGATGTCTTTTACTACCTTTCTGGGCCTTGAAAGTGGTAATTGTGTTGCAGTCTATCAGAGGCCAGATAGCTCATGAATTTCATCAAAAATATCTTAATTTGTGTTCCAAAGATGAACAAATGGGTTTGGAGTAATTAATGACAGAATTTTCATTTTTGGGTGAACTAACCCTTTAATGTGAAGGTTTATGAACATTCACAATAAAAAGAGCTCTGTCAATCATCTGCAATTAAATATTGCAGTGCAATCAGAACAGTATAGCCCACTGAAACACCTCTTCACCGAGGCCTCGTAAGTGCATGTGACCCCGACTCACTCACCAGTCATGGCTGTTTATAACAGTCCCCATTAAGAGCCAATCTCCGCTCGAGAAGCATGCAGAGCGCTTGGGCCACTTATCGAAAGACCTCTGGAAAACTTCAGCCATTAGCATGTGTGCGCATGATGATTTGTAGCGCAAGAAGAAGAGGGAGTGTAAGGGGGGAAAGGGGGAACATGGCAGACAGCTCCTTTCACAAGATTGGACTTTAAACCAGCCAATTAGTCGTTTCACACATTGGGAGCATTGTGCAGGTCACACATTAATTTGAGAAATGAGCAGGAAAAGTGGAAGCTGGTGATGTGGAGAGAGAGAGACTGCCGCTTTAATTATAGCAGAATTGCAATTCACATATTTCCAACCTCTCTATTCTATTTCACCTCTTCTGTCACTGCATATTTCACCCAAAAACTGACAGACTTTTCTTCAGCTTTGAATGTCCTTCATTGCCTCTCTGTTTGCTCTTGTTAGCAGAGCTCCAACAAGGATTTGACAGCAAGTAAATTCTCAACTTCTCCTAATTTG
This sequence comes from Hypophthalmichthys nobilis, assembly GCA_037950665.1. Classification (NCBI taxonomy): domain Eukaryota; kingdom Metazoa; phylum Chordata; class Actinopteri; order Cypriniformes; family Xenocyprididae; genus Hypophthalmichthys; species Hypophthalmichthys nobilis. Next base: position 12,687,093 of record CM075469.1, on the reverse strand, counting down.
ACAGGGAATCTGGTGATCTGTATGCAGGGATTTTGTGATGCATTTTTAACTGTATGCACAACCATTTGTGTGTTCAGGCCTGTCTCTGTATGTTCCTATATATGTGCATGTGCAGGCATCTAATTAACTCTAAAGCTCCGACTTACTGTCATGATGTATCAAAACACGGACAGTTCTCTCTGCTATATTGTTACATTAATGAGAATAAACAGCACAGGAATAAAACTATATTTTCCATCTAAACTCTTATTTTATTTCTTGGGTATAGCTCAGGCAACACATAAAGCTATAAACAGTATTTCACCGCAAAAATCATCTTTTTCACTTACCATTCACAATCCAGTTTAATCCAGGTTCTAAGTACACTAAAATAGCATGAAATTAATTTAAACAGTATTTAAATTAAGTCACACAGCTCTTTTCTATGCAAATGAGGCTCATTATAGATTGCACCTTATTCACAAAACTCAGCACTGATTGCCCAATGCGATTAATGTTGCAGAAACTGGGCGTTAAACTGAATATTATTTAAAAGAGACATTTGTTATTTGTCATTTTTAGTCATTATGGCAGCAGTAATTCATCAGTGATGATGATCAATGAAAATTATAACCGAACAAGAATTAAACTGAAATAGTATTTTCTTTTAAAACATACTCCATTAACTGATATTTTTGTTGTTGTTTTGAACCAATACTTCATTTGTTTATTGAATTTGGTGATTTGCATACTTAGTTTAGTGCATAATTCATTTCAGGTACTACTAAAACGACTGCAAATAAACAATGGCATCAGCAGATTCGCTTCATTCTTCGTGAATTCCCCTTATAGTCAGCTATCAGCTCTTGTTTCACCAAGAAAAATACAATGTACAGTGCTACCAGAACAAATGACTGTTCTCACAGTGCATTTATCTGCAAACTCGTGGCAGTGCGGCTCCACTGAGGACCTGGAGAAAGTTTACATTGCGGGAGAACGAAGCATATATTGCAGCAGAATCAATCTAATCAATCCACTGGACCACAATGGCTCTCTGGCAAGGGAAAGCAGAGGAAATATAGATTGTTCAATTATGTTGTTAGATATGAGAGCAGAGAAAACAAATAACCCAAATCCATAAGTGCCTGAAAACTTTAGCTGGGTAATACATGTACTCATTTAAGAGCATTCGGCCATTATATTGTGTGACTTGCATGGTAAACACAACACCAGATGTATCAAAAACCTATTAAGGCTTAAGTACGGCTGCGAGGAGAATATTTACATCAATGTTTACATTTAATAGGCATGCTAAGCATGAAAACGCAGAGCTGTCATATCTGAGGCACACCGGCCCGTCGTATTGCCAGGAATAGACTGACTTGAGGGCCGCACTTAAGCACACACTTCTAGGTTAAATGTCTTGCCATCTTTGAAAGCTTGGTGTCATCGTCACTAGAGCCATTCAAATACAAAAATGTTTATTTGAGAACATCCACCTATCAGAAAAAAGAGCTTTGCAAGATATGGTTTGTGGCTTAGACACTGCAAACTGATCTGATTTCTTGCTTTGAACACCTTGGTTTGAAAAGAAGAGACCTTTGCTCTCTTTTAGAATTATAAGAAATACAAGAGCTTTTCACAGCAACAGTGTGAGAAGGAAAAGCACACATAGGTGATTGACAGAGATAGCTTTGGCCAGTAATGGTAATGACATCTTCCTCAGTAGCTTAGTGCTTTTACAGCAGCACTGAATACTTATCAGTCCACGGGATCAGCAGGAAGTAACAGAAAGCCAGGCTTATCTGTGTTTTGGTCTGGAGCTTTGGGGGAAGGGCTGAGGAGGCGATGAGGAGGAGGTTTGGAGTTCCTAGTCATCCTGTTTGGTGTGAAAACATGCCACAGGGTGCCAGGTTTGTGGAGTAAAGGAATACTAGTAATAGCATTACATGACCAACATGCAGTTATGTAAAAAACATAATCACTGACTATATACACTACCAGTCAAAAGTTTGGAATTGGTAAGATTTTTAATGTTTTTAAAAGAAGTTTCGTCTGCTCACCAAGGCTGCATTTATTTCATTAAAAATACAGTAAAAACAGTAATATTGTGAAATATTATTACAATTTAAAATAACTGTTTTCTGTTTGAATATATTTTATAAAGTAATTTATTCCCGTAATCAAAGCTGAATTTTCAGCATCATTACTCCAGTCTTCAGTGTCACATGATCCTTCAGAAATCATTCTAATATGCTGATCTGCTGCTCAAGAAACATTTATTGTGTACAATTGTACAAAATATTTGTGTACAATATTTTTTTTCAGGATTCTTTGATGAATAGAAAGTTCAAAAGTACAGCATTTATTTAAAATATAATCTTTTGTAACATTATAAATGTATTTACAGTCACTTTTGATCGATTTAATGCATCCTTGCTGAATAAAAGTATTAATTATTTTAATTTCTTTTCAAAAAATAAAAATTCTTACTGACCCCAAACTTTTGAACGGTAGTGTATAATTTTACTTTGTATTTCAGATAAATTCTGTTCTTTTGAACTTTCTGTTCATCAAGGAATCCTGAAAAAAAAGTACACAACTGTTTTCAACATTGATAATAATCATAAATGTTTCTTGAGCAGCAGATCAGCATATTAGAATGATTTCTGAAGGATCATGTGACACTGAAGACTGGAGTAATGATGCTGAAAATTCAGCTTTGATCACAGGAATAAATTACTTTATAAAATATATTCAAACAGAAAACAGTTATTTTAAATTGTAATAATATTTCACAATATTACTGTTTTTACTGTATTTTTAATTAAATAACTGCAGCCTTGGTGAGCAGACGAAACTTCTTTTAAAAACATTAAAAATCTTACCGATTCTAAACTTTTGACTGGTAGTGTATATATTTTATTTTTTTGGTAAAAATGGGAATTACTTGCCGATTAATTTTTGTCTTAAGTAAATGAAAGTAATAGTGGATCCTTGCTTATGCGATAAAGGTTGCACACTTAACTGTTTTATTCATGGCATTTCTCAGTTCTGTATGCCACTTTCCAAAGGTGTAAAGAGTACATGAAACCATACTTAAGTAAAAGTACATATACCTTACAGCGAAAATGACTCCACTACAAGTTACAAGCCACCAATTTCAATACCACTTCAGTAAAAGTCTTAGGCCACATCCACACAAAGCCAGAGCTTTCCCTGTCCGATCTTTTTTCCTCTTTAAAAAAAAAAAATTCCTTAAACACAGCTGCGTCTCAAGAAATATCTGCGTACACACAAAACCACTGAAACCGACTCAAAATGACGTAGTATACATGCCAGACCAGTATGTGGCGCTGTAACTCTGCCACAGATATACACTAAAAACGGAGAAGAAGACTTGGAGTATGCACATAAGCGTTGCATGCCGTATACAAACTTTAGTAAAGCTTAGTAATAAAGCTTTACTTTAGTAAAACTAATAGGCTCAGTAGCTTCTGCAGCAGAAACACAAGCATGTAGTCCGCGATTGTTGTTGTTGTTGCCGTTACGTGACGTAGCGGTGTCTGACTAGGGTCGAGACGTGGGGTGATTACATCATTGTTTCATAAAATATATTAATTGGCTGTACACCTGAAAATGCAAGGGTGTTGTTTTCAGATTTATCCACTCTGGGACCCAGTTTCAAAAAATCCAGCGTTAGCATCAGTTCTGGCAGGTCAAGTCAGTCAAGCTCGCATTAGCTGACTCCCAGGTGACTCACGTCTACCTATAGGAATACGACGCCAATCACAGCATCCATATATAAGCTCCTCAGTATTATCAGCAGCTATCGTATTTCTCAGGAGCTACCTTCTCCATCCCCAGCTCCTCCTCTCGTCAGTCAGGATTTGGCCTTATGATTCACCTGAATCAAACTAATTCTTAAAAAATGTGTACATGTTAAATTATTGACATTAATTATTTCTGCATATGTTGGTTCTGTTCTGTTCACCTTAAGGGGGGTTATTGCTGCTCTCCCTGCTCTTATCCATGGTAGGCTGCATGGATGCACAGGGAGTTCTTGCCCAGAACAGAAACATACCGCCAATACAAACTATGCAATTATCAATTATATTTGACGATAGTGGTCCTGACAGAAATAGCAGTTCCAGACTCCCAAAATGCCGGATCCGTCTGGATGAAACGCAGATACGATACAAAATTTTTACATATACACCTAAACACATCTCCGTGTGGACGGGCTCTTAGAGTATCTGATTTTAACAGTACTTAAGTATTACTCAGACTGAATGTAGACTCAGAGATGCACTAGTCCTCAACACCTAAGAGACATGCCAGTGAAAAACAAGAAAAAGTTCATTTGTAAGGAGAGCAATCACGTTTATTTTTTAAAGTCGAAATTAAACTGAACACCTCAACATTGCAATTGACACAGCAGCCTCTTAAACATCTACAGACAGTTAAGCTCAAGTGCTCAAAAAAGGGCACAAGTAAACCAATATCCTTCTAAAAGGTCTCTTTGATATAACAGATAAATAAAATAATGTTAACTTAAAGCATAAAAAAGCTTATTTACACTAGATGAGCTGGTTTACAGCTGCATGTCCTCATCTCATATATGAAACACCTGCGATTCACAACTACCTGCTTACAGTCGCATAAAGTAGCCTTGTTGACAAGTTGGGGTGATTAAAGGTGGGGTATGTATTTTTTCAACAACGCTGTTGGACATTGTTGATATTTGAAAAACCAAACAAACCCCAGACAATTATGACACTCAAACCCAGTTTTACTCACATGTGAAGCGGGTTCAAAGCAGCCTCCGTGTCTGTTTTCAGGCCTTCCCACTTAGCTCTCTCCAGCGCTGGGAAGCTTTTCTAATATAAACGCAGGTCCTAAAGTGCTTGCCCAATCATAAACCTTCATTCCAGTGATATTCTTTTGAGCTGTTTTGTATTGTGTCTCATCATCTCTCTTTCTGCGTTTTTTTTTCTTTTCAAATCTCCCTCTTGCTCATTCTGTCTCCTCGACCGCCATACGCCCCCTAATGCTGATTGGTTAGAAGTTTGTTGTTGGTGTCGGCCCGACTAACTTCCAAACAGTGTTGTTAAAAAATACATACCCCACCTTTAAAGGGGCTCTATGTAGGAATGACACCCAGTGGTCGAAATAGGTACTGCAGTCCAAATTCAAAATATTGTTTGCCCTGCCCCCTCCTTCAAAGATGCGGGTGGCCAGCTTGAGGACACGCATCACGAGGGAGCGCAATTGACAATTAAAGCTGAGGAGACTTACACACTGTAAGCTGATGAGTTGATTTATTTGTGTTTTAATATGCTGTCGTTCATAGAGATTTTTAGATGGATGCAGAGGCTTTTTAGTTCAGGTAGAATCTGCGATTCTCTGACCCAGTTTGTTTGCTGGTTTCCATGGCTGCAAGACGCGGTGTTTTCTGACAACTGGCAACCTGTGATGTCGAAATACTATTGGATAAACTGTCAGCACGCGGTTTCGCACAGACCAAAACAAAGACAGACATTCCGACACGGAACGCACATTTCAAAGTAGAATATCTGGCTGTAGCATTATTTTTCTGAGAAACAAGTAGGTGAACTTAGCATGTTTCCTAAATATCTGCAAACATATTGGGGTATTTTTGTGCTTTATTAAAGTAAAAATCTTACATATAGCCCCTTTAAGGGCGAAATACACAAGATATTCAATGTCCTGTAGATGGTGATATCGCTTCTTTTATAGCAGAAATAAACTGCTGCAGAAAAAGTTAGGTGGCATGCAAAATGTTGTGTAATTGCATTATTCGTTACAAATGTATTGGAGTAAAGAAAAAATGTCAAAAATAAAAAATGTAGTCAAATAGCGAGTAAAATACTCAGTCAAAGTAGTAGTAGCCAAAACGATACTTAAGTACAGTAACTAATTACATTTACTCAAATACTTTACAGCACTGCCACTTTCATCAAAAAGGCTTTGACGATGCAATAGATAATCAATAGCTTATCTAATCTCTTAATAAATAGGCTACACATCAGATCCTACAATACATTCACATGCATTTGCTATTTAACTTAGTTTATTAAAAAAGCACATCTTGATCACCACTGACTATAACACTTGCAAAAAAAGTTTATATTGCAAAAAAAGAAAAAAAAAGATGACACATTAGAATCAATATTAATTTTAAGTTAAAATTGACTTTGTATGGGTTATTTTAGAATTTAATAGCAATATTTTAGATTTCTTTTCAAAGAAATTAATACTTTTATACAGCAAGGATGCAATAAATTGCTCAAAGGTGGCATTTATAATGTTACAAAATATTTCTGTGATAAATAAATACCGTTCTTTTGAAATGTCATCAAATAATCCTGAATAAAATGTATTATGGTTTCCACAAAAATATTAAGCAGCACAACTGTTTCCAACGTTGACAATAATAAGAAATGTTTCTTGAGCACCAAATCAGCATATTCAAATGATTTCTGAAGGATCATGTGACACTGACCCGGAGTAATGATGCTGGAAATTCAGCTTTACCATCTCAGGAATAAAGTACATTTTTAAAATGTAAAGTTATTTTAAATTGTAATCATATTTCACAATATTACTTTTTACTATATTTTTGATCAAATAAATGGAGCCATGGTGAACATAACATGAACTTTCAAAACACTTTTTTTTAAAAATCTAACCAACCCTAAACTTTTGAATGGTAGCATGTGTACAATTATTTCACAATTCTAAAATGACCCATGCAAAGTCAATTGTTGTAACTTGATATAACGCACCAGTGAAGACCCAATGCACACATAATGTGGTCAAACTATTGATACAATTCCCAAACCAACTCACTGCCAATACTGAAAAAAAAGTTTTCATTGTGTGGAAACACATGACAGAGGATTTGTGAACAGCAGAGACTTCTTGAGAAATGGTGGAGTGAGGGACAGACAGGAGGAACTGATGCTATGCAAATGAGCAATTAAAAAACTGGGCCAGAAACTACATATGAGGCAGATCCTCAAGTTGGGGAGACCAATGACATTCTTTCTTTCAGACTACTCAAAAAGCACTATGTGATCTGATGTGACATCTCTCTGCACAAACATGACAAGCTCAATTACAGGAAATTGAGGATAACAGAAATTGCTGAGAGTCAGTTAGAGAGAAGCCAAGACATGCAGACATACAGATGAAGGCCAGTACAGATGAGGGCAGTGCTGGTTAGTGACTAATCGAATAACTTCTGGAGGCTTTCTGGCTGAACAAAAAACAATCTCACAGGCCGAAAAGAAGATCATATAGGACTAATAAATATTTTGATAGCATGCGGTCATGCTCTTCCAGTCGTTCTTATGTGTTATTTGTTATTTGGAGGACCTTCCTTTGAACATTTATCCCACATATGTGACCAATGACAGACCAGGATGTCTGTGTACTTAGACAAATAAAGTCCAGTGGTATGTGTCTCAGGGGCAAGTGTCAATCAAAAGATTCATAAAGGAATGGAAGAAGAACATGGACAACTTACTCCGTATCTTCATCCAAAATGGATGATGTCCTTTATCTTCAGAGGAAAGCAGATCTTCTAAAAGAAAACAGCATGTTTTAGGTATCAAATGAGCACACTATTACATTGAAGAGTATAAATTACCAGGGTGTAAGCAAATTGTGTGCAGTCACTGTGTGGCGTCCACAGAAAGAGCAAAAAGGGGGGAAAATCAGATTAATCCTCAGCCTATTCAATTGCACCACAACTCTCGCATTCCATCAAATGGTATTTTAACATATCTAGAATGGGACTTAATGGAGGTGAAGTCTGGGCGCCTTGCCATTCAGAAAAGGTTATTCACCTGTCAAAATCATATATTTGCCATTAGATATTACAATGTTGTTCAGAAGTACAGCAGACTCATGTTAATAGACATCACATGTTGCAAAACTGTCATGGCACAGAATTCACCATTGTTTAAAATAGTAAAATAAAATAAAATTAAAATGACAAAAAAAAAAAATGTAATAAATGTATATATCTTTTTCTTATTAGTTTAATGATGTCTAAGCATTGTCATTTAAAAAAAAAAACATTTTAATGTCTATTCATTTTTAACAGACTGGTGAAAAACAAACTTTTGATTTAACAATATTACACTGCACAACTACTATCACAACTACACCAACAACATTTGTTGACATAGGCCCATTAGGAAAATTGACAATTTTAGCTTAATTCAAAATGCCTTCTGAAAAGTTTCATTCGAGGCTTAATGAATAATACTCTTTTCAGATCATTTTTGTACCATGGAATGTTGTTTTGAAGAAATCTTGTGGAGACCTGTAGCTTCAGGCCTTTAGAAAGTCCTCAAGTCCTTTGTGATAAATGCATGATTTGACACTACCTATTAAACCAGTTATTATCAGATTATTGTAAGCAATGTAGAGAAGAGCAACAGTTAATATGCAGCCAAAATGTTTAAACTTTTGATGTATTCATTCATTTATGCAGACTGTCAAATTAGCACTCAATAGTGTGAATTTAATTTTAGGCTTTTCAACAGCCTCCCACTGAGAATATACATAAAATATTATAATAATAATGACCCATACCCATAACTGACACCACAGAGAACCTAGTTCTAGTCCAGACTAAACACGTACAGTAGAAGTGTAAAGTGTGTAGATCCTTAGTTAAATCAACACAGAGCAGCGGCATACGGTTTAAGCTGCAAATCCAGTTGGTCTGTTTGGCCTTAATTAATGACAGAGACATAAATGACAGTATATCCTCACACCAGACTGCCATCTGTGATGGTGGGAGGCGAATGGTTTGACAGACACATACTTTGTGTAGTATGAGTATGTATAAGCTGCTTTGCTTGTTATTCTCTGTCAGAGATATGGCTCCAAAGCAATTGAGTAAGACCAACAAAACCACAAGCATAAATAAAGATCTGCGGGGTGGAGATGGTGGGGGCACCCAGCTGAGGGATGAACCGAACTCTACCTCAGTGGTTCTCAACTGGTTTCGCTTCACAACCCAGATTTTAGTGAACTAACGCTGTGCACTTAAAAAATGTTATCCTAAAAATGTGCACATCAAATTAACTTAAGTCAAAAACAATTTAAAGCTGCAGTCCGTAACTTTTTTTGGTTAAACATGATCCAAAATCAATTTTTAAGCAAATACATAACCAGCCAGTGTTCAAAACTATCTCATTACCTTAGCCTGATTCACAACGGCTTGTGATAATGTGTTCAAATTTGAGTGGTACTGGTGGGTTTCTGCGGGAAATTCGAGCATGCCGCCTTCCTCTTTGCGTCATTAAGTTACGTCTGTTTACATAAAGAACAAGTCCCAGCTAGTAGGCTATATTGCATGTGAGGATGCTGCAGGTGGCGGATCGTTTATAGCTTTTTCTTATAGCATCTGCAATAATTAAACTTGATGGCGGATTGTATGGTATGGCAAATTAACGTTAGAGATTAGACTGTACAGAAATTAAAATACAGGTAACGCTAATACACACTAAATACACATAGTCACACAATGCTGATGTTGTTAACATTAACAGTTTGAGAACAAAGTATAACAATAATAGTAATTTGCATGGTTTGACGTGATATGAGCTAAGCTATCGTTAGATTTAATCACCAGCACTGGTAGCACGATTTATTGTAATGCTTTTTTTTCCTCAGTTGGTCAGAACAAAAGTGGCAGACATGTTACTTACTGAAATGTTCAGATGACATTTTACGGTGAAAGTTCTTATTTTGGTCATACTTCCAAGACTACAATCTGTGATTCCGAAGTACAGTATCCACACCGATGCTGCGACTGACAGCAAACATTAGATTCATCCGCGCTGACGAGCTGTGCCATTGCTAATGATAATTCCGCAAATAACTGCAATTGCAGGTTTCAAACAGAGATGGCGACAAAGAGGCAAAACGTACTGACTGCAGGTTTAAATAATATAAAACATATTACAAAATTATATAAAATAAATAGAAAATATTCTTTAACATCACTGAATCAACTTAAATAAATTTGATTACACCAACAAAAGTACATTTAAGAAATAGCTCCTTCAAGTAGCAATTGCAGGTTACTTTTTACAATGTACCAAAATTGTTTATCTTACAAAACAGAACACAAATGTCCTTAAATTTAAACATTGCCATTTAATAATTTTACAGATGAATACGGAGAAGTAAAACAGTTCGCAACTAACAAAGACTTAATGTGCTATGGATTCCCTGCTTAGTACACAAATTCATATTCATTACCCTTTAAAGACTGTAATTCAGGAAGTCTGTTCTCATCTTTGTAATGTCATAATTAGAGCCAGATATAGGTGTTCTGCCTCGTATGGAAGTCACACCTTGGTGATGTTCGCTGCAGAGAGATTATACATCAAACACAATAATTAAAATCTGAAATCCTCATTTTCAGTTCCTTAATAGATAATAGAGGAAAGGGTTGTGAAAGCCTTCTGTGATTTAACAAAGATGTTTTGCATGAGATTGTTGGAAAGGTTCCTATTATGCAGCACACAGAAATTCAACTCAAAACTTGCATTCAAGTCATGATCATCAACCATGTGATTTAAGAAATAGGCCAAATGTTGGATAAACTTTCATATTTGACCCCACTTCCTGATCAAAAGAGAGAACAGATATGTCAAAAAAATATATAAACAAAAAACATCTAAGCCAATTTTCATAAACTTTGATAAGGTGGACATCATAGATCCATATTCCTTATTATTTAAAGCTAAATCAGTACAGAAGCCACAAAGAAAGCTCTTATAACGTTGATAGGCCTGGTAGACAGAGAAAGGAGAAGAAAAGTGTTTTTAGGTTGAAATGGTGGCACACACCCCCGAACAGAACACGAGAATGTATAATCAAACCCATGTATCTTGGCAGCTGTCTCGTGAATGACTTTCCTCCTGTAGATTAACATATGGGGCAAATAAGAGAGCTATAGAGTGCAATCCCACCAGTTTGTTCCCTCCCCTCAATGCACTGAGACTCAGAGAGTTTCCAGAGATAATAATCTAAGTATAAATCATTATATTTAATTATAAGCATGAAGAAGGGATAATTGCTGAGGTTCGTTGAGTCACAGCCAATACCGTCTTAAATAGCCTGCGCGTAGCACTTTGTCTTTTATAACATGAGACTTTGGACAAATGACAGAAAAAACAGAGCACCTACAGCTACATTAAACTTTATAGCCTGTAAGTTGATGAAAGTGTGATATGAGGTAAATCAGGCCCTGTAAATAAAAATATATATATATATATAAAATAGAATCATGCTGATTTTTTTTTTTTTTGGAGCTGAAACTAATCTTACAACCCACATAACTTCAGTTTGGGCTGGGTGGCACAACTCATGAGTTGTGCAGAAATAGATACTGACTGCCAAAAGCATGACAGTTCCTACAGCCTATTAGTAGATCGATCCTCTGCCACTCATTGAAATAAAAGCTGAGGTAAGCTTGCATCATATAAAGCCAGATTGCTGTGCTGGAGCATCTATCCACGTGGGACTCTCTCCATCTAAATAATCTTTGAAATAAGTTCAGAACACTGATCTAAATAAACTTGTTTCCCTCCCCTCAATGTGCTATAATAGTACAAAACAGGCTCAAATTCAACTTGTGCAAATGATTGCAAAGTTTTTTTTATGCACATTCAAAGCTGAATTCTTCTTACCAGGCTGTGCAGTTAAGTCTGGAGAGTGAGAGGGCTTGCTGAATGAATGCAATTCAGAAGGGGAAAAGAGGAGCAGAACCCTTTTGGACACTTTGGAGAGGGGGGGTCATAGTTACACCAATCAAAATGAGCTTCATTCGGCAGCGCGAGATTTGATTTCTTAAAGGGGCAGATTTTTCCAGTTGAATGGAGAAAAAAAAAAAAAAAAAAAAAAAAGGGGAAAATAAAAGCATTATTCAGTTTGAGAGAAGGGGTGGGAAAATGTTTGCATGCATCTGGAAACACCAACCCTTCTGAAGGAGCCCAATGGCAAGATCACAAATATCCTTCCTTTGATCACTCAGACACACATGCACACACACATGCCATTAACCAGACAAACATTTTCTTATCAGTTCCAGCTGATTTATTTGTGTCAGATACAGACTTCAGCATGACGACATGTAACTCATTTCCTTTGCTACAAAACGCAGATGGTCCATTTTGAGAGTATATTGCACAAAAATAATGAAAAACAAATGTGCCATTATGATGAAAAAAAAAAAAAAAAAAAAAAAAAAAAAAAAAGCAAAACAAAATCCAGTTTTACACCTGCTATTTGGGACCCATTCACACAGATATACATAAACTCCTAGCTTTACTATATTACAGAACATATACAATCTTCAATCTAGTACCAGAAATGAGGCTCATGTGTTCCCCCAATTCCATTGTACACTTCCCTATAGAAACGCTTCAGATCTACAGCTGTACATTTGCCTTGAGTAAAATAACCAGGCATTTAAATGCAAGTCAAATTCTCAGTTTAATTCTTGCATGCTTTTACAAATGAAACCGGGTTGAAGTGCCTGAAGAAACCTCACTTAAAGCACAGTAAGAACATTCCCTTTAACTGTACAAAAATATGCCAGAAAATATTTTACTTTTTTTTTTTTTTAAAAAGATGAGGTATGTTGGTCATGTATCAAAATGCTTCCTGCCATACCTGTGTGTTCTAGAGTGGTTATCTGCTTAAATATTCCCATACTTGGAGGGAAACTGAACTGATTACAAAAGAAAACCAAAACATTTGTGGCATACAGAAATTCATAAGACCTCAGAAAAAGTTCCATCCTGAACAGTGTTTCAGAATTGCCTCCATTCGGTCCAGTGGCCGTTTGCCAGCTCCCTGTAGAGATATGGGTGGGATGGGAATGCATAGTTCAGATTTTACATTTTGCGCTCCACCACAGTTTAAGCAGTTTCACTGCAACCCCACAGAATAACCACACAATATGGCAAGATACTTTAACATTTATTGTTTTAAACTAAATATCTATTTTCATGACTAGCACTTATTTTAGTTACTAGTAAGCAATTCAGCAGTGGTTAGTATCTCAATTTCACTAGCAATCAATCATTTATATAACACACTATTACTTATTCCTACTAGTCACTATCCTATACCAACTGGAATACACACTAGTGCCTGATAATTAGGTACTAGTAAAACTGGAACATATACCAGCAACAGTTTCAATACATAGTGAATAATTCATATCTGGCAATGACGAAAAAAACCAAAAAAAAACCAAAAAAAAAAAAACAAAACAATTTGTTACCAGTAACAGCAGAATAGTTACTTGTCAACATAACAGAATAAGTAATATTGCTAGTGAAGTTCTAGTGAACTGAAAAAGAAACCAATGAATTACTTACTAGGATTAAAAATAAGCGAGTCAGATAAAAATAGATGCTATGTAATTTTAAGGAATACATGTTAAAAGCGCTTGCCATACACACACAGCCCTGTCAATGTTGACCATGTTGTCACTTTTTTTTCTCGTTAGTCTCGTAACGCAGGTTCCGCCGTCTTAACCGGGACAACCACAGAGGCAGAGTCAAAAAAATAACCTGAAGATGCGAGATGCCTCCTTGGTTCTGGAGGAGTTTGTCAGTTAGTAAGTGAAAACCAGGTCTGAAAAGTTCGCCTCCAGCCAGTCTCCCGCGATCATCTCACTGAGCTCGGGAGTGCAATAGTCCGGGAACTCGAAGTGAGAACCAAGGCTGCCCTCGCTGAAAGAGTCCAAATCTTTATCCACCAGAGAGAGACAAAGGTTTCCTGAAGTGTTCCCTAAGTCCGCCGCGTGAGAGCCTGCCGCTAAGTTCAAACTGAAGTCTACCAGCAAGTCATCGGAGTCCTCGCTGGAGCTGCTGGACGAAGAAGAGACGGACCTGAAAGATGATGCTGGTGACACCGAGGCAGGGTAAGCTGCGCTCTGCTTGGTAATGTTCTTGAAGTTGTAAAACAGTCTGCTGCCGGGAGTTGCGCTCGTGTGCCTGGACTCCTCGTACATGCTCGCGCCCTCGGACTCCGCAGCGGAGCTCAGCGTGGGGCTCGCGGGGACGTTGTGCAGCCTGATGTGCTCCTCGTCCTCATAGTCATCCTCCTCGTCGTCATCATCATCATCATCGTCGTCGTCTTCGTCGTCAGTAAGTTCCCTTTTGATAGACTTGGTCACTTTTAAGTTTGTGAAAACATAGTTGAATCTGCAGTCTTGTGAAGAAGCTCTCGCTGTAATGTTCCCCGGTTTGCTCGGCTTGAGTTTTGCGCACTTCTTCCCTGCAGCTTTGACACTTTTGCTTATCTTCTCCGGCGACTGCACCGCTGGTTTCGAAGAACTGTCGAGCTTTGGTTTTTTCTTGGGTCTGTATTTGTAGTCGGGGTAGTCAGCCATGTGTTGGAGCCGGAGCCGCTCGGCTTCGCGGATAAAGGGAATCTTTTCACTGTCCTTCAGCATTTTCCACCGCTTTCCTAGCCTTTTGGAGATCTCAGCATTGTGCATGTCCGGAGACTGTTCCATGATTTTTCTCCTCTCGATCTTTGACCACACCATAAAGGCATTCATGGGTCGTTTAATGTGGCCGGTGGCTGTCTTGCACCAGTCCGGTTTCGGTGGCACAGGGCTGCACGCCATCAGTTCGTTCTCCTCGCTGTCTGTGGTCTCTCGCGACATGCTGCTCTCCATCTCGCTGTGCTCCGTCTGCTGCACCATGTTCAAAGATACTTTTTCCCCTTGATAGACTCGCAGCTGCCGCACTCCAGCCAAACCTCTTTTCAAAGTTACCGACTGCCTTCTTAACTAGTTCCTAGGTTTCTCATATCGATTACGTCACGTATAATTATCCAATAGGGTGACGCGGCTCCTCCCACAAGCCTAGACATTCACTTAACCCCCTTGCGTCCGAGCGTCTATGATTTAAGTGGTGCCTTCATAAGCAAATGACAGGCTACTATGGCACCATAATGTCATGTTTACTAATCTGAAACAAATTCAAGTCTGCTGTATAATCAATTAAACAAATATTAAGTGACTATGCTTATTTATTCTCATTACAAATTGAGTTAAGATTTTAAAAAATGAACAATGGGCATTATAAATGAATTGAATGCTCCGTCAGATTCCATTTTTTAAAATTATTCTTCTTCTTTTCTGCCTGTACATGATTGTGGTATATAATAGTGAATGGTACATCTATTCTGCCTTCAAAAATTTACCAGATCCAGGCATCTTACTATGCAGACACTGGATTCGGACATGCCTTGTTGCCATCCTACCTCCATACACAGCCCAAGATTTCATTTGTGCGCACGCCTGTGGGTGGGATTTTCATTACGTGTGCGAGACAGGCATATTGAATGAACACCAGCCCATTCTGGGCGAGACACCAGGGGACAGAGATAACGTGAGTTTAGTCATTTAGTGTATCTGTTGAAAAATCACAGCATGCCCTTGACATGCACTATGTAAGCGTTACCTATAAAATACCTAGTGTAACTAATATAGAACAATAATAAACTTGTATCTTATCATGTGAAGATGAGGATCTGCAGTGTCAGTCCTGTAAACACGTCACAAAACAGAAAATCAATTTGAGACCAGAGATCTATAATAATCAGAGATGGGAAAAACTTAAATGCTTAATTGAGTTTTTCTAATGCAATAAACCCCAGTTTTATAGGGGTCTGGGTCCCGCCCTCCATAATTTTAACACTGCATTTAGGAAAATTTGCTGGTGACTTCATTGATTCATTTCTTGACAATGTATACCCCCCTGTCCCACTTACCATATATTATGCAAGGAAAATGTATGTAGGTTATTACTCTAAAGCCTGAGCTCATAATAGAATAATGATGTTATATACAACCCGGTTGTCTTGACCTACATATTTACCTTGCATATTTCTTTTTATAATATGATGCGTCCAGACAGCAGACAGGAGAGGGAGTGCAAAGATTTGCTGTGTCAAAGAGGTGAGCTACTCTCTCTCTCTGTCTGTAGACCACCCTAGCCACAGCTCTGGCTGACAGCCAGCTCTGTCTCTGATAAACCTCTCTGCCGTTCTCTCATTTCTCCTTCCCCTAGAGGGCAATCATTTACCCCTTTGAATCAGTCCTGCCCTGCCCCCACACATCACTTCCTCCCCCACCTCATGCTCATGCAGTGACACATTAGAAATGCAGTAAGGGGATTTTGCTGGGCAGTTTTGCATTGAGATATTGAGATATAGCCTAAGATTAATTTTCACAGGCAGCGTCTCCTACAGACCAGACCACCCCCTTCCCTCCCGTCACGTCTTCCCGCTGAGACTGGCTGCTTTCGAGGGCTGCCTGCCACAAGCCACATGTCTTTCCAACTCTGAGCCATGGATCATAATATTCTGCTGCCTTTTCAGCTACTTTGTATAGTCTAATTTAAATCTGACAATGCCACCCCGAAACCTAAAGTCACCAAAGGCTGACATGCTGATAATGTAGGAAAGGAACAAAATGAGCTTATTGTGCACTTCATCCATCATGCAAACCATAATTTCCACTTGTCCCTTGTTTTCTTAAAAAAAAAATAAAATCTAGGTTACAGTGAGGCACTTACAATGGAAGTAAATGGGGCCAATCGGTTAAAGGATTAGTTTTTAAATGACAATTAGCCCAAGCTTTACTCACCCTCAAGCCATCCTAGGTGTATATGACTTTCTTCTTTCTGATGAACACAATCGGAGAAATATTAATAAATATCTTGATGCGTCCGAGCTTTATAATGGCAGTGAATGGGACCAATGAGTATGAGCTGAAGAAAGTGCATCCATATTTTAAGTTTTGAAGTAAAATATCTAGCTTCCACCAGACCGCTTTCTGTATTTAAATTACGAAAAAAGCAGAACAGGCGTTGCGCCAGTTAAGTTTTTTCTGTAAGTTGAATAGGGAAGGCGTAGGATGTAGAGTTTTACACTTTCTTCGTACGTTGAATACGTAAGGTGGTCTGGCGGAAGCTAGATATTTTATTTCATAACTTGTTAAATATGGATATTTTTTACACAAACGCATCACTTTGCTTCAGAAGGCCTTTATGTGTGGAGTATGTTTATAATGGATGGATGTGGATGGAAGCACTTTCTTCAGCTCATACTCGTGGGTCCTGCTCACTGCCATTATAAAGCTCGGATGCATCAGGATATTTATATTTCTCCGATTGTGTTCATCAGAAAGAATAAAGTCATATATACCTAAGATGGCTTGAGGGTGAGTAAAGCTTGGGGTAATTTTCATTTGAAAGTGAATTAATTAACATTAACATTAAAATACTCAAGTGTTTCAAAAGTATAACCACAAGATGTATACAAAATGCATGTTTACATGATTTTAGTGTGGAAATTGGTTATTAACCCTTTCTGTGTAAAGTTATATCCAAAATTATTACTCTGTCGACCTGACAACACAACACCATTATCCCTAAAACTACTGTAAAAATGATTTACACAGCTTTACAGCTCAAATGATACACATTTTAACAGAGGAATTAATGTAAGTGCATTTATAAAATGATATGCTTCACATAAATCCTCTGAAAATTGGCCTCATTCACTTCCATTGCAAGTGTTTCACTGTAACCTTGATTTTTGCTGGGGGTTTTTTTAAGAAAATGAGAGATGAGCCAAAATGATTTTATTTTTTAATCAACATTGTCACAAATAGTGTCAATTGAGTATAACCTAGAACATTCCTTTAGGTTTCAAGCCAAGAATATTTAAGAATTCTTGCTGCAAATTCCCATTTTATTTTTATAATATCACCAAGACAGGCTTGTACAGTGGTAAGAAGGGCCTGGCTGTAAGAAGAGGTGAACATAATATGATAGAGAGACAGAGAAGAGCACACCAGACAGGAATGACTCATCTCCTCCATGGCGTTTATCTTCCTTAGACTAGAAGCTGCCACTCACCCGCTAGAGAAGTGCTAAAGCCTTGGATCGATAGACAGTCCTGACTAGGAGCTATCTGATATTGAAGATGCAGGAACGTATACCCTCTGAATGGCCCCTGGATGGGCCCGTTCAATATGCCTTCAATCTCAACAGCACACAAAAGGCCAAAGTCAGATTAGGTGACTGTGGGGTTGGAGGGACACTTGCAATGGGTGGAGTGCCACATTCACATAAATGAGTTAACAAGCCTAGCATCCTGGCCATTGATTGGGAATGCAATGGCTAGCTTTGGTCTTAGGGGTCGTAGCTTACCTAACGGCTGCCGTTAGATGTGTGAACTCAAAGCACTGTTGAGTAGGCGTGGAAACGGACTGTTGTGATTGTTTTGCAACACTTTTTTTTTATTTGTCTTGTAAAGCTGTGTAGGTTGGTTGGAAATATTCAGTCTAAATACACTACTGGGTCAAATACTTTTAATAATACAAATACTTCTATTTAGAAAGGATACATTAAACTGATCAAAAGTGACAGTAAAATATTTATAATATTACAAAATACTTTTATTTCAAATAAATGCTGTTCTTTTGAACTGTCTATTCATCAAATAATCCTGAAAAAATGATCATGGTTTCTTCAAAAATATTAAGCAGAACAACTATTTTCTACACTGATAATAATAATAAATGTTTCTTGAGCACCAAATCAGCATATTAGAATGATTTCAGAAGGATCATGTGACTGAAGGCTGCTGAAAATTCAGCTTTGACATCACAGGAATAAATGACATTTAAATAATAATAAATATGTTTTTACTTTTGATCAAATAAATGCAGTCTTGGTAAGCATGGAGACTTATTTCAGAAACATTAAAAAAAAACTTACCAACCCCAAACTTTTGTGTATATAGTGTACATTTTACTAAATTCACTAAGTTGAACCAGGGGTTTTCATAATTTTTGATGCAAAATACCCACAAATAGGATGACTTTCAAGGTACCCTCTTCCTACAGATATATATTTTCATGTACCCATTATTAAACACTACATAATATTGTGTGATACTATAAAAAAAAAAAAATTTAGACAGTTTTTTCTACCAACTATGTTAGATTACAAATGTTTCATAGAAGCAAAGCACTCTTGCAAAAAAAAAAAAGGTTCTGTTCATTTATAAACTAAATAGGTCTTTATTTTCAAGCTCATAACATATAGAAGTCATCAGTAGACCAAACGCAACAAATGCTGTATGAAATGATTTTCGTGGAATCCTTTTCTGTCATTTTGAATTATTTTTATGGACATTTCCTCAATTCACCATGCATGATATTTTGATCTAATTCTGTCATTTCCAAAACATTTGTTTTCTATTCTCTAGTGAAAATACCACTGTCGCTGTGATTTGGGGAGAGTAAAGGATTTTGTTATCAGTCTTAGATAAGAAGCCTCTGAAGTGGAATACATACTGTAATGCAATTGACCCCATGTCTCCACACTTTCAAGGTCTGATGCATGGCAGACAGGAGTGACTTCACGAGAAGATAAACAGAGAATACTTAACACGCTGGTGTGTGCTTGTGTTAGACGTTGTCAATGCAGCAAATGTAATGGCAGATTACACTCCAACACCGTAACCTTGCTCTCATATTCTTACAAAAACATCTCCATGTGAATTGGAGGTGGCTGTTGAAGTTATTTACAGGATTTCGCAACAGTCTTCAGTGCCTCTGTGTCAAAATGATGAAAGCAGTGAGGTAAACAAGATAAATGCCGAAAACAACTTAGAATTCTCAAGTTACACAACTACTGACTTTGAAAAGTTACAATTTATATTAAAAAGCTGCATGTTTATAGCTTTATATTGTCAAGCAGCATGAAATCAAGCAGTCGTTATCTATCTTCTAACAAAACCACTCTAATAATAATGCATAAACATGCAAAGAACATGCACAACTAAATACGTTCAAAGTCTAGTTGGTGAGTCACCTGAAAGAAAACAAATTAGTTTTAAGGAAGAGCTGCATAAATAGATGTTTTAGACATCCAATTGGATGAATTCTTAACATTAAAAAACAGCTAGACAGGATGCAAAGGATTGGAACATGTCAGTATGCTAATGAAAGCACCAAAAACGCATAGGGAAAATCTAAATAAACTACTCAAGCTCACTAACCAACTAGTTGGTTGTTGAAGCAGCAGCGTAAAGCTGATCACTGGTACATACGGTGCACTTGTTTTCTGCTTTTTGCAGTAATAGTAAACATGTATTCAGAGGTTCTCGTGGGGCCCTGACCCACTATAATGAGAGTGTGTTTAGTCTGAAGGCCAGGCCCTGTGTTGATGGATTGCACTGCCTGAGGGAGAGTTTTTTTTTTCTTTCTTGACACCACAGGAAGGCTCGACAAGGTGCAGGGTGGACATAGATTTCTCTGTGTGTGTGTGCCCTTTTCAAACTATCGATTACTGGAGCCGATTTCATGTCATAGCTACAGGCCTCATGCATATGTGGTGGCAAAGGGCAAGATGAAAGGCATCAATCAGACAATGTTGCTTTATTATCTCGCTACAAAAAAACATGCAAGGTGTGTAAATAATAAACATACTTGTGCTGATCTATTTATGTTGTGCCTCAGGCATTTTATTAAATGCAAATCACTACCTGAGTTGTACCGTTAAATTGTGATGAGAGAATGTTTGGCCTAGTTTTACAGATTTACAAGGACTGGAATCAGTCCAGACCTTTGTCAGAATCAGAAGTACAATCTTGCTTTTGACTGAGCAGCCATTTTTAGTGCACCATAGCTGAGCTGCTTTCCTGTGTGTTGTGTGCAACTATTCTAGAGGAATAGTTTACCCAAAAATTACATTTCTGTCATCATTTGTTCCATGGAACACAAGGAGAGACATTTCAAAGACTGATTTCCATTCAGTGAACACATACTGGAGCTTTCGAGTTTAAAAAAACAACACAATAAAAGGACCCCCATGACTTAAAGGCACAATATGTAATATTTTTGGATTCAAAAACCACTAGAACAATGTTATATATTTTGTTGACTTGTGTACTTACATTATCCCAAATGTTTCCAAGAATGTTTAAATCCAGAAAAATAAGCAATTTTAACCAGGACACGGAGCGTGACCGTGCGTCGCCTATCAATGACATCATACCCACGTTACCCTCGATTTCTGGTTTTATTTTGTAGAAACCATGGAAACACCAAAGATGCTTTAGTATATTATGTGTTTTATTTGACAGGAAAGCAACTGTTTGGATGGATACATTCATCGACAGAAAACTAATCATGTTATATAGCTCAACACCGTTAAGTCTTATTGTTTAAATCTCGTTTTCTTGATTTAAAGCGAGTACCATGTTTTACCATGCCTAATATCGATCTATTTTACTGCAGTGTGCAACAAGTGTCTCATAGTAGCCACAGAGCGAACAAAGAGTAGCACTATAACAACTTTCAACACACAAATGCGTCTAATATGATAAAACAGCGCTGCGTTACCCCACATACGCTTGAAGCAGCGACTGCGGCATAATAAAAGTTCCATTGCTCTCAAGACGTGTTTCGCACTCGTCTCTCATTAGCAATCGCTCCAGCGGCCTCGTTCATACTACAGTGACGTTAATAATCTCATCCATGAACATGATTTCTGCCCGAGTCCCGTCCCGATTCTTTTCCACTGGCTGTAGATGTGAAGACAACACCTTTCTTGATTCCACGAAATCAAGGGGTCATCAAGCTACGCCTTTGTTTTGAATAAGCGACCTCTAGCGGCGAAAATTTACATATTGTGGCTTTAATGATTCACTGAAAATCATGACATACATGAATCATTCTTTTGAATCAAATCTTTTTAAAATTTGTGTTTTTGCCCACAACATTGTAAAAAAAAAAAATGTAAATAAAAAAATTATTGGAATATGTTTTTTAAGAAAATGCTATTTCACTCTTTTTGCTTCAAAATTTCATGTTTAATTCACTGTGTTCCTTGCTGTTTTTTGTAATTGTGAAATTTACAAGCAATTTCTGAGTGAAAATTGTTTCTACATTTTTTTGTGAAGAATAACATTGAAACACAATTACACAATTAGAAAAAATAAAGTAAAAACAAATCCTTATATAAGGTACTTTCCCATTAATCAAATTTTAGAAGTTGAATCTTCTCTGTGAATTGGTTGATATAGTTCACAAATCTCAGTTTACAAAACTCATAGTACAGTAGCAGATGTTAACTGCCACTTGGGCTAAAGATTATCAGCAAATGACTTAAATATGTTTGAGTATGTTTCTCACATTAAGTTTTCATATGCTTCAGAAGACTTGGCATATTGTGCACAAGTCAAAATGACTACTTTTATGATATTTTCAAGTGCTTTTGCATTGTTTTTTGAAGCTTAAAGGCTTCAATCTCTGTTCAATGTAATTGCATAGAAAATAAAGCCCAGCAGTCTTTTGTGTTCCACAGAAGAAAGTAAGCCAGACAGGTTTGGCACGACATGAGGTGAACTATTCCTTGAACAGAAGTTCAGCTCAAACAAGGTTTCAAGTAGTTAAGAAATGTTTTCTTCCTTAACACTCGACACTTCTTTCTGTGAAATTTTACAGTGCAGCCTTGAAATTCCAGCTGTTCCGAAAACCACTGAATTAGTAAGCTGTCACGGGTTTATTCGCAAACTGCTCACAGCTACTTGAAAATTGAAGTTCTCCTTTCCTCGGCATGCCTCTTCAGAGCACTTCATCCTGAGGGCAGACTAATTTAAAGGTAAGTAGAGGATGTCATCAATTGTGAACAAATAAGACAATGGTGAGGAGGGGCCGGGGTTGAGGGGTGGATGACAGCACTGGAGATGGGTAGGAAAAGAAAAAAAAAATACAAAGATAACGATCACGACTCCTGGATAAAAGAAGCTATTATTTCACAGCAGTTCATCTCGTGTTGACATTCCAGTTAATTACCTGGTGCGGCGGGAGAGAGGTGCGCTGAGACCGAGCATGACAAACACAGAAAGGCTAAAGTTGAGGTTGCAGGTGGGCTTATTCAGAACAACCTGCACGTAACAAGATCCACAGCTTGCACTTTATCTGAGGCACCACGTCAACATCCATTAAGAGCACTCACACTCCCTCGCCGTTTAATGAACGGTGAGACGCCACACGAATGAGTAACGGGGGGGGTCAAATACTGCTGTTGAAATGCGGTATTTAACAAAATTGGAGTGAATTGTGAAGAGCTCTTTCCTTGCGTTTTTTAAAAAACACCAAGGGAGTCGTGCTCCCCATGGCTGTTGAAGTGAATAATGCGATGATTACAAAGCTCTTTTCGATTACAAAGCAGCACATAAATGCAGTCTTAAAGTGATGTGAATTTCACACTCAATTATACACACAACTATCACTGCTGTCTGCTGATTTTTAAACATGTTTTACTTTAAAGTCAACATGAATAGCACTTCCACACTGTTTTGAGTGCATAATGTTACATTAAATGTTAAAAAATATAGGACATGACTTAATTTCGGAGGGCAGGATTTGATTGGGTAGTTAAAAGTGGACATAACATAAAATCGAGCCAGGATAAACGTGAGTTTGATAAAAAGCAAAATAGCTAATTGCCTATGGGTTAAAAATATCCAATAGCCCAAGCTGCTCAAGTGAAGTCAGCAGAAAGGGAAAGTAGTTTCAGAGTACATTATTATTTCTGGAATAACATACACCAGAGAGATTCATTCATGATACCATTTTTAGACCATCAGCACGCATTAAGAAAGGAAATAGGGCTAAAAGTGATTTCATTTTGACTTCAAAGGGTTAGTTCACCCAAAAATGAAAATTCTGTCATTTATTACTCACCCATGTCATCTACACCCGTAAGACCTTCGTTCATCTTCGGAACACAAATTAAGATATTTTTGATAAATCCAATGGCTCAGTGAGGCCTCCATTGACAGCAAGTTAATTTAGACTTTCAAATGCCCAGAAAGGTACTAAACACATATTTAAAACAGATCATGTGACTACAGTGGTTCAACCTTAATGTTATGAAGCCATGAGAATACTTTTTGTGTGCCAAAAATAACAAAATAACGACTTTATTCAACAATATCTAGTAAAGGGCGATTTCAAAACACTTCTTCATGAAGCTTCGAAGCTTTACGAATCTTTTGTGTCGAATCAGTAGTTCGGAGTGTGTATCAAACTGCCAAAGTCACGTGAACTACTGAAATTTTGAAACACTTATGACATAACGAAGCCTTTGTTTACTGACTTTGGCGCTCCGAACCACCGATTCGAAAGAAAAGTTTGTAAAGCTTCGAAGCTTCATGAAGCAGTGTTTTGAAATCGCCCATCACTAGATATTGTTGAATAAAGTCGTTATTTTGGTGCACAAAAAGTATTCTCGTCGCTTTATAATATTAAGGTTGAACCACTGTAGTCACATGAACTGTTTTAAATATGTTTTTAGTACCTTTCTGGGCATCTGAAAGTGTTAATTATCTTGCTGGCAATAGAGGCCTCACTGAGCCATCGGATTTCATCAAAAATATCTTAATTTGTGATCCAAAGAGGAACGAAGGTTTTACGGGTTTAGAACGACATGAGGGTGAGTAATAAATGACATAACTTTCATTTTTGGGTGAACTGATCCTTTAACTAAACTCTCTCAATCAGGTCTAAATGGTCAAAGGTTGACTAAACTATGACTGATCTTTGGTCTGATCTTTTTAAAAATGGAAAAGACCCCATGTCCCTTACATCCCTCTAGTCAAGTACACATCATTCAGCAAGATGCTGTGTGTGAGTGTGCAGTTTTCTTTCTACAGGCACCCCCATGTCCAAAGAGCCATGCTCCCATCAACTGGCCCTAATGAGCCTGAAACGAACCTGATGAACCTGACTGAGACACGGCTCTGAGGTGTTGGGTGGCTGACTGCTGCAAACCTACCCAAGCACAGAGAATTCATCTCACTGAGGTGCTCTTTGGTCTTCTTTTTATGGGATTTAGCTGAAATGTGTCAATGTTTTTTTTTTGTGTGTATATAAAAAGGTTAAATATATACACTGCTGTTCAAAAGTTGTTTTATTTTTAAAGAAAATAAGGAATGTTTCTTTAGCAGCAAATCAGCATATTAGAATATTTCTGAAGGATCATGTGACACTTACGAGTAGAGTAATGGCTACTGAAAGTTCAGCTTTGCCATTAAATTTAAAAAATAAAATAAAATAAAATTGAAAACAGTTATTTTAAATAGTAACAATATTTCACAATATTACCATTTTTACTGTATTTTAGTCAGATAAATGTAGCTTTGGTAAGCATGAGAGATCTCTTTCAAAAATAAACAAAAAAAACTTTTGAACTGTTATTTGTTTGTCTCATTAAAGTAGAGGTACAGTGCTAACTCAGAGAGTGTTTAAAGAACTTAAAAGTCATGTTGACAGCAAGAATGACAATTTTTGTCCCACTCACTGCCTCAGAATAAGAGTATTTTTGTCTCAGACATTCTCAATAATGTTTATCCTCCAGATCAAATCAAATTTGCATGTGTTACTTCCCCAATTAAAATTAAATAGTTTGTTTGGCATTTCCAGATAAAGGAATATGAATATTGGCCTGTTGGTAGATATTCTATGCATGACCTTAAAATATGCACATATAGATCGCTATTTTCCACCTCTCCATATCAAAGATCTTCCTTTGCCTTTTAAGTGTCTTCCCCCTCTATATTCTACAAATGTCAGTCATTCTGTCTTATCACATAATCTCAACAGCCTCACATTTATTTATGAGGAAAGGAGGTTCTGCCAGAATGACATAGCAAGTCAATGTCAAGAAACGAAATACTGTATATAGTTCCACGCATTTGCTCAGAATATCAAGTGTTTCTGGAATAACAGCCCGCTTCTCTTGAAACATTATATGTTGTGGAATAGCTAAGGTCTTATATTTATACGACTTATATTTAGAAGGCCCTTAATCTTATTTCCTGTTTCCTAGTCTTAAAAAAAAACAGCATTTTTCAATATACCTTTGTAACAGATGTTCTTGAATGAAAAAGCCTGCCTGAGAGCTAAATTGGCCCCAGTTGGTCCATGACTGCTTACTGTGTTATTTGTGAAGTGCATTCAATTCTCGGCAAAAAAAATCCTTCTTTTCATTTTCAAAAACACAACACATGCAATTCATACAACCTGCATCCACTCTAAACCTGTGCTTTCCTTCCATTTGGAAACAGCATTCAATATGTCTTTATTCTTCTCAGAACATGTCTTCCACTGTGAACTCAGTGTTATCTTTAGGTGTGAAGATAGTAGTATTCCCTCACAGCTATTGACACAAAGCGCACACATCAATGATGGATGGCCGCTATTATAAGGCAAAGCTCCTGCTACCCCTCAGTACAGGCAGAGAGGCAGGGATTAATCTAGCCCATTACATTTGGGGGTGGGGTGGTGGGCACATTGACTCTGATTAGGCACACTGAAGACTCCTGGAGCTCTAGGGTCCCGTTTACACCTTGCATTAACATCCGTCTTGGGTGATCTTGAATGGTGAACAGCGGTAAAACGAGGTCCAAAATGTTTTGTGCTGCCATTTTGTGTTTTATCAACATCTTTTAACACAATGATAAAATCTGATCACAAGTGGTCACAGGAGATATATTCGAGTCACATGGTAATACCAGGTGTGAACGGTCTGTCTCACCTGCATGATGACTTGTGAACGGCTCTAGGCCCTGATGTACTTCAAGCGAAATTGAAGAATGAACTGGTGTGACAATTTAGAACAAAATCAGGCTAAAACTAAGTTCATTTGGTGTTCGTTTCGGGAGTTCGAAACAGCTTCCCAAAGCCAACTTTGCTCCGTTTGGTAAACACCATCAAACTACCTTTGATCCATTATGTAATAAGTGTGCTCTGAGGCTCCGCCTTCTATGACTTGCAAATCTTCTCCAGTTCATTTCTTGTGTTCAGTCCGTCAAGGTCAGACGACCACGAGTAAAAACACACTGGAGAGCCGCTTTATAGGAAAAACTGAAGTTGTAATTCTACACTGTAACAAATTGCTGTAGTTTTTACAGCAAAATTCTACAGAAACTTACTGTTTTACCATTTTACAAGTTATTACTGTATTTTGCAATGCATTATGGGTCAAAAAGAGTATTACAGTTGTTAACAGTATTTTTCCCTGTCAACTGTAAATTAATTTACAGTTAAGAGGTGTTTTCACTGTAGCTCATACGTTTTTACATCAACTTACTGTGATGTTGCATTATGGGACTGCGGGCTGAATACATTTGAAAACTGGTGGACTGGAGCAGGGCATGAACAGTTGAAGATAAAAGGCATTATTCTATCAATTTTTGGTAAGTTCACTTTAAACATTCAAATCAAATGTATTACATTTAATGCATTTCAGCGATTCATATTTTGAACAGAATTCATAACGTCAGATGTAATGAATTGTATCGACTTAGTTAACAACTGCGTGTTATCAGCACATTTAGTGGGATATAAAAGTGTTTGATTCCAATATTTATTTATTTTTTTGCCGAAAATGTTATGTTTATTTAGTAAAGGAATGTGTCGTTAACTTTAAATGTATTGTTTCAGGAAGCGGAGAATCGCGACGGGCGCCATAACAGTGGAGAGACGGCTGAACTACGGTAAAACCATCGTGAATGTAATGCTAATATGGTTGAATGCTACAGTTTGTTACAATTTTATTCGCATTTGCTCTCAGAGAGTATTTTTAGAGCATTTGCAGTTTGGAAGACATGACATTGATCGAAGTGCTGGTGAGACAAAACTACATAGGCCTATTGTAAATACGAGCGTGCAGTTAGCTTTGCTGACGAAATACATTAGAAAATATATTATATTAACATCGTTGGATGCTGCGATTGTCTCACTTATTTCACCAGTTTGGAGCATGTTTTAAAAACAGTGTTTAACAAAGACCTGCGTTATAACTAAATTGAACGCTCATGCTCCAAACTGGTGAAATAAATGAGACAATCGCAGCATCCAACGATGTTAATATAATATATTTTCTAATGTATTTCGTCAGCAAAGCTAACTGCACGTAGCCTACGTAATTACAATATGTAGTTTTGTCTCACCAGCACGTTGGTCAATACGTCATGTCTTCCAAACTGCAAATGCTCTAAAAATAGCCTACTCCCTGGCCAGCAAAGTCAAATAAGCACCCCTAATAAACATCAAATTTTCATTTTTGGGTGAACTATCCCTTTAATTACATTTACAATTTTTCCTTTTTTTTTTTTTTTAATTTCTTGTAGGTGTCAGCAGCTGATGTAGAAAAAACATCTACACTTACAGACTCCTAGACTTATTGTCTTAGGTAATGTACAATGTTCCAAAATCTTTAAATTACTTAATAAACTTGGCCTGTTGTATTTTAGCATACATTTTTATAAAGACGCTTATATTTATTAATTTTAGGTGAAATTCTCACTGCAACTCAGTGGATGCTGAGTATTGAGGGTCAAGTGGTTGTGAATCCACACCCCAACTTTGTGGCTGGATTTGCTGCTTTGTTTACTGCAAACTACAACTTCAATCTGGCGTACCAGCATGAGGCATCCTGCACACTTGAATTTGTTCAAAGGTAACAATTTACTTAAATATAAATTTGTATATGTTAAAGGGTTAGTTCACCCAAAAAAGAAATTTCTGTCATTAACTTCTGACCGTCGTTAATTTTCGGAACACAAATTAAGATAATTTTGATGAAATCCAAGAGGTTTCTGAACCACACATAGGCAGCAACGTCATTGCAACTTTTAAACCCCAGAAAGGTAGTAAAAACATTGTAAAAATAGTCCATGTGACTACAGTGGTTCAACCTTAATGTTATGAAGTGACGAGAATACTTTTTGTGAGCAAAACCTCCTCAAAATAATGACTTTATTAATTTTTTCGCTTCTTTGTCAGTCTCTGACGCTGTTCACGTAGTAAACAGTCCAGCGATTCTAGGTTCTACGTCAGAACAAAAAGTGTTCTCGTCACTTCATAACATTAAGTTTGAACCACTGTAGTCACTTGGACTATTTTAACGATGTCTTTACTACCTTTCTGGGCCTTGAAAGCTGCAGTGACATTGCTTCCTATGTGTGGTTCAGAAACCTCTTGGATTTCATCAAAAACAAATTAATTTGTGTTCTGAAAATGAATGAAGGTCA
Source organism: Hypophthalmichthys nobilis (assembly GCA_037950665.1). NCBI lineage: Eukaryota > Metazoa > Chordata > Actinopteri > Cypriniformes > Xenocyprididae > Hypophthalmichthys > Hypophthalmichthys nobilis. The sequence continues at coordinate 12,657,909 of CM075469.1, read as the reverse complement.
GTAGTTAATTAATGACAGATTAATAAGTAATTAAATTTTTGGGTGAACTAACCCTTTAACACTACTTAAAGAAATAGTTAATCTAAAAATAAAAATGATGTCATTAACTTACCTTAATTTTCCAAACCCATATGAATTTCTTTCTTCTGTTTAACATAAAATAAGATATTTTGAAAAATGTGGGTAACCAAAGCTGTTTGGTTATACATTCTTCACAATATATTCTTTAATGTTCAACAGAAGAAAGAAATTCATATGAGTTTGGAACAAGTTGAGGGAGAGTAAATTATAACAGAATTTTCATTTTTGGGTGAACTATCCTTTTATAATACATTAGAGCAGTGAATGCTTACAGGTGCATCTCAATAAATTAGAATGTTGTGGAAAAGTTCATTTATTTCAGTAATTCTACTCAAATTGTGGAACTCGTGTATTAAATAAATTCAATGCACACAGACTGAAGTACTTTAAGTCTTTGGTTCTTTTAATTGTGATGATTTTGGCTTACATTTAACAAAAACCTACCAATTCACTATCTCAACAAATTAGAATACTTCATAAGACCAATAAAAAAAAAAACATTTTTAGTGAATTGTTGGCCTTCTGGAAAGTATGTTCATTTACTGTATATGAAATTAACATACTTTCCAGAAGCCTGACATTTCTGTTTAAAATATCTTTTTTTTTTATTGATCTTATGAAGTATTCTAATTTATTAAGATAGTGAATTGATGGGTTTTTGTTAAATGTGAGCCAAAATCATCACAATTACATGAACCAAAGACTTAAAGTACTTAATTCTGTGTGCATTGAATTTATTTAATACACGAGTTCCACAATTTGAGTTGAATTACTGAAATAAATGAACTTTTCCATGACATTCTAATTTATTGAGATGCATCTGTATTGTAAAGTGGTATGTTTTCATTAAGTCTGCACATGATCCTAAAGCTTCTGCTTGTGTTTTTCTGACTGATTTTTGTGCAGACAGCCACAACAAAGGTTGGAGTCAAAAGAAGTGGAAAGGCCTCAGAGAAGAGGAACCACATAGTTAACCCTCATGTGTGTACTCTTCTCAAAAGACTAATGGACTGTTAATGCTGATAATTTTAATAAATATTTTTCTTACAACAGCTTGGTTTGATTATTTTTGTAAAGCATTTACATCAATATAATGGTAAATAATAGAGTACAGTTTACTGTTAAAATAAGTATTTACAGTATTTTCAAAGTATAACGATTACGGCAACATCTTGCCTTTTGGAGCATTTACAGGATTTTATTGGCAACTTTAGTTGCCAGGTAAATACTGTAATTTAGTGCAATTACAAAAAAATACTGTAATGTATACTACAAGTTCAGTTTTATAATCCTGTGAAAAATTCAAAAAAATACTGTATTCCACAAACAACAATATACTGTAAATTGCTTAACAGTATTATACTGTAATCCATTTTACAGCAATTAACAACTATTTTACAGGATTTTATTGGCAACTTTTTTGCCAGTAAATTCCTGTAAATTCTACAGTACATTTTTTACAGTGTAATTGAAAGAGACACTGACACTGTCTGTTCATATTTAATATTGTAAAGCTGCTTGCCTTTAAACAATCTATTGTATAAAGTGCTGTATTAATAAAAGTGGTGTGACTTTACTGGAGTGCTGAATTGCAGAGCTGGTGCAAACATATAACGACATGGATGATCAATTTTTGTTGTGTGGTTATTTTGTCATTGAGAGGAAAGCGCGCAGCACATATTTTACATATTCAAATGACAGTATACCACTTCAAGTATTTTGAACGTCTTTTTACCTCTAAGCGAAGAATTAAAAATTAAATTTCTGTCATTAAGTACTCACCCTCATGTCGTTCCAAACCCACAAGACCTTCATTCATCTTCAGAACACAAATTAAGATATTTTTGATGAAATCCGCAAGGTTTTTTATCTCCCATAGAAAGCAATGAAATTACCACATTCAAGGTCCAGAGAAGTAGTAAAGTCACAGTTAAAATAGTCAATGTGTCTACAGTGGTTCAACCTTAATGTTACGAAGCGACGAGAATACTTTTTGTGCGCAAAAACGAAACACAAATAACGACTTTATTCAACAATTTTTCCTCTTCAATGTCATTCTCCTACGCAGTTCATGCAATGAACACAGAGCAGAGCTTCCGTGTTTACCTCCGAATGCTGGTTCAGTATTGGCCGACACTGTTCACGATGCGTGTGTGTGATGCTGACGCAGGAGCCAGCCAATACTGAACCGGCGTTCTGACATAGAATACGGAAGCTCTGCATTGCGCTCACTGCGTCAACTGCGTAGGAGACTAACAGGGTAGAGAAGAAATGTATTGCAAAAGCCTCTCAGATTTCATCAAAAAATATCTTAATTTGTGTTCCAAAGATGAACGAAGGTCTTGTGGGTTTGGAACACCATGAGGGTGAGTATTTAATGACAGAAATTTAATTTTTGGGTGAACTAACCCTTTAAAAATGGGCATAAACAAGGCCTAGATGTTTCTGGTCTTGCCATGTAACACGGGCACCTATAAAATGTTTAATTTAGTTGAGCTTTTTTATTTTCATACTTAATATAAAAATAAGGGGTTTTCTGATATTCAAAGTTTTTGTTTTTTATATTAAATTGTTAAAATGTAATTATTTACATATTATTTATGCAAAAACATAAAAAAGCTGTATATTGTCAATGTCAATGCTGGAAACTTAGAAGGCAACTAAAAGTATTATATGACATCAGCTGAAATTCACCCAGCAGTGTGTCATTGTGGCTGTTGTGGTGATAGCCCTGCACCACAATATGTTAAGCTATCATTTCATTCCACATATCTGATCTTACGCTGGTAAAAATCAGCTGTGTGTCAAGTGATCTTGCTATGAGAGAAAAAAAGCTGACATGATGACAGATTAAGTGTCTAATAAAAGAGGAGAAGAGATAGATGGGGATCTTGCATGTTCGTGTGAAGCACACCAGTAATTTCCCCAGGTCATCTACACTTACATGTGTACATTTTTCATGTGCTCAGAAAGAAAGACGGGAGAGGAGCGCTTTATAATTTCCGAAGAGGGTAAAATGTGTGAGGTAGTTAGAGAGATAGAATGGTACAATATTCAGTTACTCATATTGTTCACTAATCTATTAGTGCCAATTAATTCAAAGTGGCAACTTGGACACAGTTTCTTAATTTATTATACTAGAGATGTAAAGTGGGGCAGAAGGAGAGACGTAGAAGAAACGGCTTGTGATTGAAGAAAAAGTAGCTTGACATTCCTAGAAAGACATATTCCTAGAGATCTATCTGTGCACTACTTCTCCGGTATGGCATGACCACTACTTTTAAACATTTTCTTGCAAGACTCTTTATGATGAATGCCAGTCAAATGGCATATTCAACTCTTCAACTTAACTCTTCCAGTTTCAGTAAAATTCCCAAGGCCTGTCCTTTAGTAAAAATATCAATAGTTTGTTCCTGTCATGCAATACCTTTTGAACTCTATAACTTAAATGAATGTATAATATGCATAATAATGCATAACAGCATGGACCCTAATATATTTTATCTATGAGCAGTTTAGTGATGAATGAGTTCAGGCTTTATACACTGTGCCCTTTGAGACAGACAAAGTGTCTGGGGGCAGATACTGTGACATTCTCATCTACGTCATACTCCTGGCAACCTGTTATTATTTATGGAGATTATTAATAGCATGCCTTTGAAGATGAAAAGGCAGAAGAGCCCTTGCCGATCACGTCTCGGTTGTTTGGAAGTTCAGATTGAAAGCGAAAAAAAGAGTTGTGCTTTTCTCATGGCAGCCACTCAGTTTTGATAGCTGAAATTTGCAAGTGTGGTCGTGAGAGTCAGAGGTTTATGGCTACATCCTGTATTCAGATTTACACATCAGAGAATCCAAAATGGAGTGGAAAGAAAGAGGAGCGAAAGCACAACCAAAAGGGGGTCTTTTCAAGGTGAACTCCTTCAATGGCAAATAAGAGCAGCGGTTCGACAATATTCAAAAGCCTTTTTGTGTAGGCCTATGCTAAAACAGTTAACCGTTTGCTGGGCTCACTGCCTGAAAACTGTCCCAATAAAATCATTCCTACATGCCAGGTCATGCTGGGCTCAAACATCCTTCTTGCCCCAGCGAGTTGCAGAAAGGTACGATGAAACCATCAGCGAGGTTTCTACAATGGAATGTCGGTTATGTGAAAGAGTTTCTCAGGCACATATCTGAGATTCTCTGCTTATTTTTGGAATTGGAATTTGTTTGCTAAAATCTAAACTAAAATCAATCATTTGAAATGCTATCAATCATTTTAAAGTGAATTTAGGCATCACATACATTATAATGGAGCTACAGTATGAGATTTTGAGATTTGCTAAATATTACACTTAACAGTGTTATTAAATTATTAGTGTTTTTAAAGATTAACTTTAATTGAGCACTAGAAAATGGGAAAGTTATGCTTAATTCAGTGTCCAATATACACATCCAATATTAAATAAAATATATATATACACATACACATACACATATACATACACACACATTTCTACTTGAAAAATAAAATATTTTAAAAAAGATTTGGGGAATTGAAAATATATTAGTGTAAATATTAGCAGTGTATTTTTAAATAAACATATAAATATATTGCCATATGGGTTTTTAAAAATGCATGTCAGAGGTCTTGCATAGTATTGCATCCTTCTCATGGGCATTAAATAATTTTTGACTTTTCAATCTGAGTTAAATCTCTTTTTTGGCTCATTTTATCTGTAAAAGAAAACATACCTAATAATTATGCACACCTGAATATAAGGAGTTTTTCATTTCCAGCCTTCATGAACAATTATAGATCACTTATAAATGATTAAATACAAAATTAATAGTAGCTACTATTAAGATTAATTTGGTTTGGAATTGGTAAAATTTGCCTGGAAAAAAAATACAATCAGAAAATCAACATGCCTAATAATTCTGCATGCACTGTCACAGTATCATTTCAGAAAGATACGTCAATGTAATAGTCTTCATATGTTGTAACTTGTACTTGTACCCAGTGCAACACACACCTTTCCTCCATGTATCTGAACACTTCCAGCTGCTGATATGTATTTAATATCCCCTGTTCCTTTGGCAGAATACATTCCAGTTGTGCCTCCTCCCTCTCAGGGCTACAGGCCTGTCTGCTATTTTATTTTTCCATTCTCCACTAGAAGGATGTGGGCGATGATTTATAGAGCATGTCCAATTGGTTTCTGTGTACCAGCACAGGGCAGGGTGTCACAAGTGTGTTGGTACAGTAGGTCAAAATCCACTAAGGAACGAGGTAGGGGTGACTGATATGGGCATAAGCCAACATAGCCAAAAAAAAAAAAAAAAATGTTGAGGAAATCAAGTTCCCCATCAAAGAGTTTTATGCAGGGGCCCTGTACTGAAGGATTTTCAGTCTAATTACCGTGGAGGCTGGGCAGCCCAGCGTCAGATACCAGGAAAAGAGGCAGTGAAACATAAGACGTTTCGGGCTACGAGACCTGCTCGCTCTGCTACAGGCTTGTTATAAAACCCCCTTTCTCTCTTTGATACCCTTTTCAAAAAATGAGACTGCTTGCCTTTGGCAAATGAAAGTGTACTGGCACAAAAAGAATCTGTGTGTCCTTTTTCTGAGATAATAAAGACATAAGAAACACTCTTTTCACTTGAGAGAGCCCTGCATTAAGCAGTCTTTGGGATGGAGAGCAGGGATTTCTGTCAGTGAAGTGAATGGGGGTTAGCACAGCTGCTGAGGGCTTGGATCTGGTACCATGCTGGCTGCCTGTTTGAAGAGGGCTGCAGCTTAACAGGGCCTTCTAATACCTTCATTGTTTGTCATGCAGGGGTGCAGACCTCGAGTGCCAGGCTGAGGTGAAGAGGTCCACAGCTGCACCAAGTCTGAGAAGAGAGAATGACAGAGGCAAGAGGACCGTGAGGTGTTTCGATTTGGTTTGGAATTGTTTATAATAAACAAATATAATAAATCTCAATGCAAGTTTTAGTACTTAAAGAGCGGTACAACAGCTATGGCATAATATGAAAATTCTGTCATCATTTATGGGGACTAAAGTGCTCAAACTTCAAAAAGGACACTTTTTTTTTTTTTTAAGCTTGAATGCCTCAGTCCACATTCATTGTAATTGCATGCATGCAAATTATTAAATTATTAAACATTTCTTCTTTTGTGTGTAAAAGACATTAGTTTGGAATGACATGAGTAAATTATGACAGAATTTTCATTTCCATATACAAATTGACAATTTTTTAATCACTACATAATCCCCATATTCAATTTCTATTATTTTAGTGTATTCTAAAATGCAGAAAATAGTAATAATAAAGAATGAGGAGGAGTGGTAGTTTATATATGGATAGATGTTGTGTGGTGTATTGAACCATTAACATTGGGTGTGAAAACATTAACATTAACAGTAACATGCTGTGAAAAACAAATTTGCACTTGCTAATGAAGATCTATTTACCACATACACAACCGTTCAAATGTTTGACTTTGAGGTGAGTACGATTTTTTAAAGAAATGTATACTTTTATTCAGCAATGATGCATGCCTAGTTCTGTCATGAAACTCTAGATGGCGCAGGCTGGTGGGTCCTTAATGCAAGCTGGTGATATTTACAGAGTTAATTACTTGGCACAAGCTGATTGGTTCATTTCGCATCTGGAGCCAGTGAGCTTGCTTGCTCAACATTTAAATGGCTGGTTACCATAGCAGTTTGCAATGCACTTTCAGAGTTCAGCTAAAACCCTCCACCTTCCCCAGCTCCACCTGTATAGATCTGCTATGGGTAACTGAAACACTGAAGACTGAAAATTCAGCACTCTCATCACAGGAATAAATTAAATTATATAAAATATATTCAAATAGAAAAGAGTTATTTGAAATTCACAGTATAACTGTTTTACTGTATTTTTGATCAAATAAATGCAGCCTTGGTGAACATGAAACATGAAAAAAAAAAAAAAAAAAAAAAAAAAAAAAACAGATCAGTAAATAGACTGATAGAAGTCCCACAAAGTCCCACCTCACAATAACGGTTCTTAGTTTATTTTGAATCAGACGTAACCAAAAAATGACTGGCGGTTTAATGAGGGAGTCTCGCCAAACTTTTGTGTATGCCTATTTGATATACTTCTGTCTTTTTCTAGTCGATCCTGAAAACAATACTATGTCCCAAATAGACTGAGACGAAGCGTACTGAACTATGAAACAACACGGGTAACACAGGAGGGAGAGGCAGGTTCAGAGGAAACAGTGTTTTTTTTTTTTTCAGAGAAAAGTGTCAAATTAAAACAAAAACCTGGCAGAACAAAATTAGCCCTTTAGTGGCCAAATAAACAGACCACTGCTTAAAAATATCACAAGACAACCTAAATTAAATGCAACAATTCCCCAGCACAGGAGTGCGTTTCATGGATTGTTCATTGCTGGGGTTAAGAAACCAGTCAACTAGTCAAATATTTGCATGCAAACTTTAAAATCATTTTATAACATAAAACTTCAGAGCAGACAGCTGCATTCATCTTTTTTCCTGTAATCTGAACTTATCCAACAACTGAGATGTTAGACGGTGGAGCAAGCAGCCACGAGAATAATAGGTCTATTGATCTCCAGTGCGTGTGAATGTCCCTCCTATTGACTTGCCCCCTTGCAAAAGCACGAATCTGGATCACAATAGGATCCCAATGCAAATTCTAAGCACTGTTAAATGTCCAGGCCAGAAGGGAGTGTTCAGTTCACTGCGTCCAGCACCACTGACCCATACAGCAGGGTCTGGGCAGAATGCAAATACTATTAGACTCTATTTTGGGCAAGACTTGGGTGGATCAGAGTTGGAGATTGAATCTGACCTCAGGTCATGTGGCTGCGTGGTTCTACAGTAACCCAAACAAACATGGTGGAGAGGCTTCCTGGAGTGAATGAAAAGGGAAGCGCGTGGGTGTAGTCGCACATCAGAGTTGCAGCATATAAAGCGGTGTCACAAACAAGCAGAGAACACTTTATAGTGTAATTTAATGACACATTTTGTCTACTATTATACCTACCAAGCATTTTCAAAACACGCACACACACTAAAGATATGCATGACTAATGGATTGGGAACGATCTAGTTACATTCTTAAAGGGATAGTTCAACCAAAAATGAAATTTATGCCATGATTTACTCACCCTCAAGCCATCCTAGGGTTATATGACTATCTTCTTTCAGACGAACACAATTGGAGATATATTTAAATAATATCCTTAGTCCTCCAAGGTTTATAATGGTTGTGAATGGGGGGGGGCGGCGCGTTTTGAAGCAAAAAATAATGCATCCATCCATAAAAAAAAAAAAAAAGTTATCCATACAGCTCCAGGGGGTTAATAAAGGTCTTCTGAAGCGAAGCGATGCATTTTTGTAAGAAAAATATCTATATTTAAAACTTTATAAATTCAAATAACTACCTTCCGGCGGACGACCGTACGCAGAATGCGCAAATCGATTTGTGGAGGAAGAGTATTCTTTGACCTGACACACAATGTAATGACGAACGCAGAGGCACAGAAGATAGAGCAAAACAAATCACCAGTCGCGGATTATAAGTCTAAAACAATAATTTTTAAAGAGAAATGTCGGAGGATTTCGATATAAGAGAAGAGGAGTTTAAATTTGTTGCACAGCCCTATTTGTTTGAACCACGAGAGAACTATCCATTTAATGAGTATGGTTCCTCAATTTCATCAGTGATTCTAGGACTAAGGAATAAATATTTGGAAAAAAGAAATGCAATTTCAATGCAAAATGATAAAATATTTTCAAAGAAATAAAAAAATTGCTTCTTTAATAATTATAGACTTAAAAATATATGCAATCCAATAATTGGCCTTAACTATACATTAAATGAAAAAATCTAGTAACATTTCAATCATTTTTATAAAATACTACTGACAAAACTAATAATGTGCATTTTTAGCTACACTACACATATAAACAGTCAGTAACTACAATGATTTAAGAAGTGTGTGTTTGAACTGACTCATTAGAGTCGTTTGTTCGGGAGTCGATCTACGCTGGTCGTGCTCTAGGTGTTTGATTCACTGAAAATAACCGGCTCATAAGAGTCATTTATTTCGGAGTCGTACTACACTCATTGCAATGCAAGTTTTTGATTCACTAAAAAGAACTAGTTCATTGTAGTTATTCATTCAGTAATCAGACAACACTGTGTTTCGCAATGTAGATTCATTAGAGGTGTCGCAGTGCTGATGAAAGCAGGAAACTTTGTATTTCTGTTAGATACAAATGCATGTGTGATGACTGTTAACAGAACAACATCATTCGGTTCCAATCTTTTTTAAATTAAAAAAATACTGGAACTGAATGACAGTTCCCAACCTGTGATGCTTGATTTACCAATTCATCCTAAATCAGGTTTCTACCACCATATTTAACCAGAGCAAAGGCCTCTAAGAAGCACTTTAGAGCCTATGTCAACCAGGTGAGGGCTGCACTGAATTCCATTTTTTAGTTCTCACCTCAAGCACCCTTCTCTCAGCATTCGTCTTTGACTGGAGCATTGTTAAACAACATTAAATCAGGTAGACAAGCGAGACAATTTCATTATGTGTCTAGATGGAGGTGGCAGACAAAAGTGAAGGCGGAGATGAGATCTACTCGATGTAATGCAAATGCAGAATGGGGACCAGCTCAGCAGGGGGACTAGAGGGAGCATATCTGTAGTATGTGTTTGGAAATGCGGTGCAGAAAATGAATTTTCTGGTATTCAGAGAGGGGAAAAAAAATGGTTGATTTTTTTTTCCATGTGGATGCTGATGGATTTACCAGTGGAATGTAAAATTAGGTGCAACAAGAAGGAAATTTTTTTTTTTAATATATTTATATAAAATGGGTAAAATTATACAGTCAAACCAAAATGTATTCAGACACCTTGAACATTTAATTCATTATTACAGTTTATTCACTATAATTTAAAAAAATGATAATAAAATTTGACAAGATCTCTGTGTCAGAAAACATTAAAGGGGGTGGGGGGGGTAATGCTATTTCATGCATTCTGACTTATTTACACTGTTAAAGAGTTGCATTCTCATGCTAAACATGGCCAAAGTTTCAAAACACGAGTTGGACATATGACAGAGTATTTCTGTGCCACATACACTACTTCCAGTTTCGGTACAGGATTCGGAGAGTTTTTTTCGAGTGTGTCCTGTATGACGTCAAAAGAGAGCGGAATTCCTTGTATAGGCACTTCTCCCTGATAAGCGTGCGCACACATCACCCAGAGCAAGAGCAAGAACACGCCCATCAATGCATTTCGTTCGGGATATGGAAGCCGAGAGATTTTTCAACAATGGCTGTGTCCCAATTCAGGGCTGCACCCTTCAAAGGCTGCATACATCATCGAGGCAGTCTTATTTAAGAAAAATAACCGTTAGATTGCAACGTAAGAAAGAAATTACAGTATTTTACACCTCACAATGAATATCAGTCAATTTTATTACGGTTACTTTTCTTAAATATGACATCCTTGATGACGTATGCAGCCTTCAAATGCGACCTCCGGAGGATGCAGCCTCCGAAATGAAACGCAGCTCCTGTAAACAAAGGAGTGTGTTTTTGGTTGTGAGGGAAAGTTACCTTTTTCAGCTTCCCAACGAACCCAGCGTTAAGGGAACAGTGGATGAAGTTTGTTTTTCTGGGGCAGTTGTGCACGTATGTTTGTTTGTTCCCGGGAATTCGGTGATGAATACTTTGTAAACAAGTCCCAGTTCGGCGCTGGATTTGCAGATCGGGGGCGGTGAGTAAAGCTGCATCAGATGTCTGTGTTTTGTTGGCAATCAGCGCGCAAGTGCATATAATGTAAACAACACAAACGTTTTTGTTCCCTTTTTATTTATAATGATGTCGCAGCTAGCATGCGATCTCTACGCAGAAGCTGCGCGCGCTCGTGACTCTTTAGTTCTGCCCACGGCACTGACGGCAGACACGCCTCCAGGATCTCGGCTTTTTTTTCGGAAAGACTCGGTTTAGTGTATCTATCTTTTATAAATATGACAAAACTAAAGACTTTTCGGAGATATGAAGAATGCATTGTTACTCTATATGTACTCAAGATTAACATGAGATTGGCAGAAACTGTGTGTGACACTACCCCCATTTTTATCAATTTTACTGGTAGTCCACTGTATGAAGGATTTTTGGGTATAATATGTCACAGTTTACTTTATTTTGCTATCCTCACTTACATAAATGAACTATAGTGTGCTGCACCCACTTGTAAAAATATATAAAAAATGTCTGAATAATTTTTGGTTTGACTGTATATTATTCTATTTAAAAGTAGGTGCAACAAGAAGAAAAAAAAGCAAAAGCTCCTCAGATTCATTCCTTACAGTGATTTTACCACATGTTTTAAGCTTAAAGATCATATTACAGCTAAACATCCAATCAGGTGTGAATGTTATGTATCTGTTAGTTTAGTGAGAGACAACATCCTATTAAACAAGCTTTAAAACCGCTGTCATCAGATGGTTAAACCACTGTCTGGACCTTCAATTAAAATACCACATAATAAATATCATCAGCTCTGCAGAGGGATTATGAACCAGTTCTAGTTTCAGCCCAGATTTATAGGAGGAGCAACCTAGTTTTTACAGCGTTGCTTAAATCGCTCTTTGATTTTATGAAGCAGGTTTGACACGATCCCATCTGGAGAAGGGCATGCGGAGAAGAACTGGCTGTTTCCACTCTCAACCCCCTTATATATCTTATAATGGGAAGACAACAGGAAGTAACATTCTACACAAATGCACATATTAAACATAAACACCCTCACCATATCATTCATGCACAATTTCTTACATTTCCTCTTTCTTTTTCTTTCTATCCTCCATATTTTTTTACTTAAGTCTCCCAGCTGCCCCTGAGGTCACTATAATTGGACCCTCATTTCCTGAGCATGAATCGTCTGACTTCATATAATGGACTTGCTTCTCCTTGTGGCCTTGTAATGTTCAAATAGGAACCAAATGCAAATAGCCAAAGAGCCATGACCATCAGATAAAAGTTCATGGCGACAGACAGAGACCTGGACAAGAAAGTTTAGGAGCCACTTCACGGTTGTTCAAGTGTGTTCTGAGATAGCATCAACAAATCTGGACGTTTTACCCATTTGACCTAGAACACTGAGAGCTAGCTGGCACTTATCCCATTATATTTTGCATACTGATAACCTAAAAATAGCTCTTGCATAAACGTTTGTTCCTATTGCTGGCATGTCTTCTGACACTTTATCTACACCAAATGTAGACTGCGGTTATATATAAAACAGTTTTTTTTGATGAGCCTCTGCATAATGATAATGTGTTAGTGTAAATGTTGTGTAAATGGCCGGTGCCTTGAACTCTCCATTCACATTCCAGATTGTGTTGATAATAAACCAGTTCATTTTATTTTGACTCCTTGCATTTGAACAGGCTTTAGTCTGGCAACAATAGATCTTTCCCTCCAGCCACTGTGTTTGCCTTTCCAAAATTAGCATATGACGAAAAGGCTTTAACGAGCTTGCAAGACTGCCACAGTTATCTCAGGAAATGAAATAATCACTTGATTCTGAAATCAGATAACTTTGGAGTTCAGCAAATAGGCCAGTATAAAGGTCAGTTTGTTGTTTTGTTCATACACTTTTAAGTTCAATTGTTGTGCTTCAAACTGTCTTCCTGTTTTGGTATGACTACATTTTGTTAAAGGGATAAATCACCCAAAAATGAAATTACTATCGTTTACTCACCCTCATGTTGCTCTAAACCTGTATATCTTTGTTCTGCAAAACACACAAGATGTTATTTTCAAGAACGTTTTTTGGACCCTACTCCTTTTAATTGTACCGGTAAAAAACTGGGACATTTTTCAAAATATCTTCTTTTGTGTTTCACGCAAGTTTGGAATGACATAAGAATGAGTAAATGATGACAAATTTTTTCTTTTTGGGTGAACAAGCCCTTGAAGTTTTTCCTGTCAGCTGACCAAAATCAATGGACAAGAATGATCTCACAGTCCCTGCATTGCTCTTCAACTGTTTTTTCTGAGATTAGTCAACCTGTAATGCTGAAACTAGATGTTCGAAACATGTATTGACACAAATGACATTTAGACTGTATTTGATAGCCACCACAATGATTATTTGCATAATGTTTATGCATCATTTATCACACATCCAGTATAAAATAAACATTTTCTATCTTCATTTTTAGCCTGAAATATTTACTTGAAATTATTTGTTTGAAATTAAAGGGTTAGTTCACCCAAAAATGAAAATTCTGTCATTAATTATTCACCCTCATGTTGTTTCACACCCGTAAGACCTTCGTTCATCTTCGGAACACAAATTAAGATATTTTTGACAAAATCCGATGGCTTGTGAGGCCTGCATTGAGAGCAAGTTAACTTAGACTTTTAAACGCCCAGAAAGCTACTAAAGACATATTTAAAACAGTTCATGTGACTAGATTGGTTCAACCTTAATGTTATGAAGCGACAAGAATACTTTTTGTGCACCAAAAAAACAAAATAGCGACTTTATTCAACAATATCTAGTGAAGGGCGATTTCAAAACACTGCTTCATGAAGCTTCGAAGCTTTGCGTATCTTTTGTTGCGAATCAGTGGTTTGGAGCACTGCCAAAGTCACGTGAACCATTGAAATTTCGAAAGACTTATGACATAACAAAATCACGTGACTTTGGCAGTTTGAGATCGTTTGATACAAGCTCCGAACAAAACAAACACAAGATTCGCAAAGCTTCGAAGCTTCATGAAGCAGTGTTTTGAAATTACCCATCACTATATATTGTTGAATAAAGTCGTTATTTTGTTGTTTTTGGCGCATAAAAAGTATTCTCGTCGCTTCATAACATTATTAAGGTTGAATCTTTGTAGTCACATGAAATGTTTTAAATATGTCTTTAGTACCTTTCTGGGCATTTAAAAAGTCTAAATTAACTTGCTCTCAATGCAGGCCTCACTGAGCCATCGGATTTTATCAAAAATATCTTAATTTGTGTTCCGAAGATGAACGAAGAACTTACAGGTGTGGAACGACATGAGGGTGAGTAATTAATGACAGAATTTTCATTTTTGGGTAAACTAACCCTTAAATACTTGTATTCAGCTAAGACACGTTAAATTGATCAAAAGTGTCATTTCTATTGTTTTAGGATAATCAGCATATTAGAATTATTTCTGAAGGATCATGTGACCCTGAAGACTGAAGTGATGGCTGCTGAAAATTCAGCTTTGACGTCATATTACACAACGTTATTTGAAATCGTAATAATATTTTGCAATATTACTGTTTTTACTGTATTTTTGATCAAATAAATTCATCCTTGGAGAACATAAGAGACTTCTTTCAAAAACAAACAAAATCTCACCAACACCAAACTTTCGAATGATAGTGTATATATAATTACTCGTATTTTATAGTGAATCTGGCAGTGTTGTGATAGTTGTCCTGAACAGGTGGTCTATCTCACTTGCCTTCACCCTCATCCTGAAAGCCCTCATGTCTGTCCAGCTCAGGATCCGTCAGCACTTCCTCTGAGCTGATATCATGACTGTCATCACCTGGATCTCCGCTCTGGCCTCCACCGAGACTCTTCCTGTAACAGACCTGCATATCTCCACACAAACACACAGAATAACTACCCAAAACAGAGAAGGAAGTTCAAAAACTGTCATTACACATCCCATAAAACAGCACAGGCTGTTTTAAAAACTTTGCATGCTTGAACATCAACAGGTTACTGTAAAATAAGCATAAAAAGACCCTTTAAAAGTCATTAGAGAGACATTACAATCTGAGGGGCGGCGTGCCTTTGATGCCTGTGATTATTAGTGTGCAGTAAAGCCCTGAAGAAGGGTTAGGTTGGGTTCATGTCTGGGATGCAGGTGATTTAGTTTCTCCCGGTAGGAAGCCTCTGGCTCTCTGACATGTTTTGTGTGACCTTCCATGGGCCAGAGTATCATTAATTACTTGCTGAACTTTTACAGGATGGATCAAAGTTGGAATGGAAATGAACTGACACACGTTTTGGGTTTGTTATAAGTGTGTTTGAACTAAAGAGGTTGATTTATCTATATTTTAAAAAAATCTCACCACGTGTTGATGCCAAACACTAGTTGTTTTTCAGTTTTAAGTGTCCATCCAACTGTTTTTGGGGAGGTTTTTGCTTTGAAGATATTACAATCCTGTTGAGTGAGGGAAAGCGAGACAGGCTTTGCAAAAATCCACACCTCAGGCCAGCCATCTGTTACAGAAGCTGGGGAAAAAGAAAAGAGGTTCGTTCTGACCAGTCACCCCTCTCTGTTTTCACACTCTGTCTATCAGAATGTATCTACTATCAACAGCTGGCCATTACCTTAGGCTAGGTTTCTGCTTCATTAAACATCTGGATCTTGCTTCAGGGGTTTAAGTTGTATTAGGCACTTGAACCTTCTGGGTGTGTAATCTCATTTATTGTATTGAATTTTTTAGCCAGTTAATAGGACTTTACAGAAATATTGTAGGTTAGTATAACTGATTTGTGCAATTTTTTGTTGAGCAATTGTGTTTTGTTCCATTAGACCCACAAAAATGACCATCAATGCATTTTAAAAAAATTATTAATTTTTACATAAATTCCTTTCTAAAATAAAAGGACAATTTTTACAAAAACTACAGAAAGAATATAACAGTTCTGCTAAAATAAAAATAAAGTAATTTTATTCTGTGTACAGACCAGTAAAATGACTAGAATACAGCTTATTAATTAAATTTGTTATATGTTAATTATAATAAAATTACCATGTTTCTCGAGTTCTACAGAAACTATATGCTACAGTAAATATTTTTTTCCCAAACAGAAACAAATAAAATTATGTATTTATGTAGATTCTCCCTGTAGTACTTGTCTCATTTATTTTTTAATAAAAAATGTAATTAACAAATTTAATTAAAAAGCAAGTACTACAGAGAATATCTACTAACAGTGACACTCAATTAAAATAAAATAAAATAAAATAAAATAAAACAATAAAGATTCTTCTGTAGATTCTTTCTATCCTTTAGGAAAACTGTCCAGTCAGGAACTTGTTAATTACCAGTCACTTGCATGTTGAGGTAAAAGTAGGCCAGAAGTTACATAACAATATGTCATGAGTTACTCCCATGAGCATTACATATATTATTTAGAGTCAGAGAGGAATATCACCCATTAAATATAAGCCTGGGATTTACATTTTCAATGAATTTGGTTTTAAAGACATGCAAATGATCAGTTAATCCCATCCACCATCACAGCAGTATATATATTTGCGTTATTTTACAGAAGCGGACTCTGAAAACAATGATGTACCCAAAACCTCATAAATAAACTGGCCCTGAGGAACAGTGCGAATGTGGATAAGCAGTAGGATTGTGCTTAAAAATGCTGACGACTGTCTTATAGTTACCCATATAGAAGCACAATGTAGCAGAAAGAGCAGAGGATAGAAGGGTGGGGTGGGGGATTGAACCTTGGCTATCCTAGAAGCTTTCCAGGGTGCATTCATTTGCAAAACACTCAGGGAATGGCTCATCCATTTCGCCCTGGCCTCTTCCAGACCCCCCACTGGAGAGATGGTATCTTGTCACCTTAATAATGGCTGTGCATACAAAAACTGGCTTGGGCTCCACTGGTGCTTCAATTCAGTTCTGGAGGAGGGGGCATAGATAAACACCTAGAGAATGACTTGAATGATAGCACCAAAGGCCAAAGCTTTGCCTTGGGATTCACTTATCTGAATGGTAATAAGAAATGCAAACAGAACTGAGAGCGCAAATAAAAAAGGCACTGTCTTCATTGCTCATGTGGAAAAAGAAAAAGAAATAGGTGCAGGTGGATAGAAGGGTCTTAAACCTAAAGTCTCTATAGCCAAGACAAGTCACCTATAGCGCTTATACAATGCAGATTGTTTTAAAGCAGCTTCACACAAATAAACAGAAAAATAACAGAACTCGATGCAAAAGTCATCAAATATGAGAAATTCTAATTCTGCTGTAAAGCAGCTCTTAAAAGACAATAGTGTCATTATTCAGCTCAAGTCAGTACAGTGTTGATTCAGTTCAGTTCAATAATTATGAATCAAGTTCAAAACGCAATAGTGTTGTTACTCAGCACTACCTAACCCTAACCCTAACCCATTTCAATAATGATTCAATTCAGTTTAGTAACAATGTCGATGTTGCAAAATTAATCAACTCCAAAATAAATTCGATTAAGCTATAAAGCAGTTCTCTAGAAGAAAACAGTGCCATCATCCAGCTCAATTCACTTCAAGTGTTGTTCTTATCCGATAGTGTCAATGCAGTCAAATCAATAATATTAATGAATATTAAAGGGTTAGTTCACCCAAAAATTTAAATTCTGTCATTAATTACTCACCCTCATGTCGTTCCACACCCGTAATACCTTCCTTCATCTTCGGAACACTAAAACAAAATAGCGACTTTATTCAACAATATCTTCGAAGCTTTAGAAATCTTTTGTTTCGAATCAGTGGTTCAGAGCGTGTATCAAGTCACGTGATTTCAGTAAACGAGGCTTTGTTACGTCATAAGTGTTTCAAAATTTCAATGGTTCACCACTGGGGGGTGTGACTTTGGCAGCTTGATACATGCTCCGAACCACTGATTTGAAACAAAAGATTTGTAAAGCTTCGAAGCTTCATGAAGCAGTGTTTTGAAATCGCCCATCTCTAGATATTGTTGAATAAAGTTGTTATTTTGTTTTTTTTGGTGCACTAAAAGTATTCTCGTCGCTTCATAACATTAAGGTTGAACCACTGTAGTCACATGAACTGTTTTAAATATGTCTTTAGTACCTTTCTGGGCATTTGAAAGTGTTAATTATCTTGCTGGCAATGGAGGCTTCACTGAGCCATCTGATTTTATCAAAAATATCTTAATTTGTGTTCCGAAGATGAACGAAGGTCTTACGGGTGTGGAACGACATGAGGGTGAGTAATTAATGAGTAATTCATTTTGGGTGAACTAACCCTTTAAGTGCAACTAAGCAAGCAAAAATGCGACAATGGCAAGAAACCTAAACTCCATCAAGTGACAGAAATGGGTAAAAAAAAAAAAACAGGCTCAGTCACGGGCCAGCTCTCCTCTGGCCAAATGAACAAACATGCTGTGATTTATGATTCCAGGCTGCATCAGAAAGTCATCAATCAAAAATTTTGAATCCAGCTCCTTCTTCTTTACCACTATTACGACTCTCACAGAAGTGACCTATCAAAGCTTGTCTCCAGAAAGTTCTGGAACACAAGCTGCATCCACATGCGGCCACTCTGATTATGACTGGTTTGATTGGCCTCCTGCCTTCTTGAAAGCTCACTGGATCAATTTGCAAGCAGGAAGGAAATACCCCTGAGGAAATCAAGTTTGGACTAATGAAATCCACAGCTATCAAAGGCCTCTCCCGCTGGTCAGATACATGCATATACAATTGGGGAAAAGAGCAGCTGCAGGTGACAGATAAACCACGTATGCATTCAGCTTTTTCAAACCTGATGTGTCAGTCCTTCATAGACACACATATTCACTTAATTACTGTGAGGTAGTGAATAAATATTTGATATCAATTCAGTGGGCATGCTTAGTCATATCTCGTGAAACAGGCGAGGTAACTCCAGGCATTGTGCCAAGCAAACAATCAATTGTGGCCTCGTGAGCTCAGTGTCCTGCAGAGGGGTCCTGGTGAGCACAATCCCAGCATGCACTCAGACGTACACCACACTGAACTTTGTTAAACCTATCCCTGAGCGCTCCTGCCAAAGCCTTTTAAATCGGTACAACAGAAGACGAGTGGTGTATGAAGAGCTCACAGTTTTTGAACATGTATAGCCAATAAGATTATTATAATTTTATTAAATGTTATATATAAAGGGGTCAGTACAATTTTTTTAAAGAAATGTATTAAACTGATCAAATGTAACAGTAAACATTTATAATGTTACAAGTCATCTTTATTTATATAGTGCATTTTATCCAATACAGATTGTTTCAAAGCAGCTTTACAAGAATGAACAGGAAAATAATGATTCAATGATGCAAACAGAGTTCACTTTTGCTGTAAAGCAGCTCAAAAAAAATTTTGTCAAAAAATTGTGTCATTGTTTAGCTGAGGTCAGTTCAGTGTTGATTCTGTTCCGTTCAATAACTGTGTAAAAACAATCAAAAATAAATTCAATATTTCTATTTCTATTAGATATTCTTTAAAAAAAAATGCTGTTCTTTTGAACTTTCTATTCATAAAAAAATACTAAGTAGCACAAATGTCAACATTGATAATAATAAATGTTTCTTGAGCACCAAAGAGAGTAAATAGAAAACCCTTTTTTAAAATTTGAATATGTCACAATATTACTGTTTTAACTGTAATAACATTTTTATGTGCAAACATTTCAACAAAAAACACCCTGTATATTTATCACCAGATAAATACTAAACCAATAAAAATACTAAAGAACTTTAAAGAAACTTCTAATCCAGAAATTCTTTTAACTCTGTGGTCACCATCTGCTGTTTAGCAATGAAAGTAACATGTCTGTCTAGCAAATATAACTCAATTATAATTTCTAGCTGTAAACAACCGAACACATACTCATAACAGTAGTTGCCAATTATTTTATGACTTCACAGTTACTCCAGGTGGCTAAGCACACAAACATGCACTCACAGCCTGATCCTGACTGTGAATGAAATATTTTTGAGGCACTTTAGGATGTTTAATTTTACATAGCACATGAAAATGTGATGCTTTTTTAATTTTTGCGATATTTATGTTACTCATTTTTATTTTTATTTGTTTTGTACATACTGAAAATGGAAAAATTTATCACAAACTTCTAACTGTATGCTTTTACTACATCATATTTTACTCAATTTAATTATGAGTAAAGGTGTGTATGTCAGCATATGTCTTATATGACCTTGGAGTGTGAAAATAACCATCCAGAATGGTGAATAAGTAAGTGGCAACTAGGGTTGACAAATAATATTAAGAAGGCATCATAATTCTCTTTACAAATGCATAAAATGAGTTTTGGATAAACAACATCACTGGCTGATCATCTCATAAATCATCCAAAGAAAAACGAGCATTAGGGAAACCTGCACACATTAGAGCTCACGTTACGATAAGAGCGTCACTTCTTCACAAGAGTTCTGTGCTCAGCTCTTTGATTTGATTTGGAAATGGTTCCTTATTGAAGATATGATCAAATGCTGATTTATTTTGTTTTCTCTCCTCAAGCTGTAGAGACAATTCCCACTGTACATCATGCAAATGGGACCCTCCAAATGCTTGCACAATTCTTTCTTAGCTTATCTGCTGTGAAGCAGGCCTGGCCAGTCTTATCCAATACTATATGTTCAATATTTATGGAGAGAAACGAGCCACAACCAATGTTTTTTTTTCCCTCTTTCAGTTTCTGATAAAAAAAGAAACAATGTGACAGACCATGAGGCTCTCATCAAACTCTGTTTTATCAAAAGAGACCACTGACCAATTGAGTGAGCTGACCCCTATTGCCCTGGATTTATAACCTTATGAATACAAATTCAGGATACAGTCACGGTCTCTCAGCACACCACCTGAATTCCTCATGCCAGATTCCCTCCAAATAATCAAAACATGTTCACAATGGCTTTAGACCACCAGGTTCAGGTCTTTTCAGCTTCAAAAACTCAACCAAGAACAAGTGGTAGTGAGAAATCTTCATGGATCTGGGATCAGGTGTTTCCATATACATGTATATGGACCATCTGCAAAGCCCCGCCCCCCTCACAGACCTGCTTAAAAGAAACCTGATACGTTGAAAGAAATACGGAACAATATCCCCCCTCTTGAACACAATCACAGTTCTGGGAGCCAGACCAGCTCCTCTCAATGACTACTACTGAAGTCCTGCCCAGACAGATGCAGCATGTGTGTGAGAGTGAAAAAACACTGAAAAAGAATTAAATGAAGAGAGTCTGAGAGCGTGTGAGAAAGAGCCTTAGTTTCTACAATTGTGTAAAACACTGCCATATAAATAAATGCCAAATTATGTGCCAATGTCTCATTCTAGGGAAATACTATGGGAATTAGACCATTACACAACTGAAGAATCCACTCAGATGAACTGTTTTTTACATTATGCTTTTGAAAAATAAAACGTAACCTACCCTACATTTTGTGATGACATGTGTGAATGAAAGAACTTCTAAACATTCATTGCAAATGATTCACTGCCCTTAATTCCCTGTTATTATTTCCATTTCAGCAAACACAGCGTGAGCCATGATGTCCGATTCATAAACAATTGACTCTTACTAAGCGGTTCTTTTTAGAGATACAGGAGACCAGGGACATTAAAAATGCATATTCACAACAGAATTTTGTCAAATAAATTAATGACTCAAATTCCAAAAGTAATAAAATATTTTCTAAAAAAAGACAATTGGACATTGCTTAGTAGGCTTGCTATAGTAGTCTGTGTTACTCGCTGTTACACCGATTTCATTACTTGGCCACCGCGGCACTTCCCTCACTGCTGTTTTGCTTTTTTTATAGAAATTAAAACAAATTCAAAAGTAAAAGTAAAAAGTGAGTGCGCATTCAAAAGCAATTTCAGTACCCTGCATACTGATAGTGGTTCCCTGATGCCTGCAAATTAAAGGCCTATACAGAGAGTATGCGTAACCGCGAAATCGATTTCAATACCCTGCCATAGTGATAGTGCTCCCTGATGCTGGCAAATTATATAGCCTACAATATCTAATCCCAAACCATATGGTGTAATCGGTAATACTGGTGTTGTCACAAGTTTATATACTGGTGTGAAAATTTCCTTACCATGACCCCTATTGTTTAGGTCCAGTTACAAAATCTAAGGAAAAGTTTGTTTAGATGACAAAATCAGACAATATTGTTACAAAAATATATCGCTATATATATCGCTAGGAGTAACATGATCAATTTGGAAAATAATATTAAAACTAAATACAACAAGATTTACCTAACTGGGTTCTATACAGATATATAACAAGTTTATTTAATTTCCCAGAAGGATCGTAAGGAAACTGCAGAGGGTTTGTAAGTTGATTAAGACAAATTTGCAGAAAGAACTGAAAAGTGAGAAGTCATGACTAGGCCTACATGGGAGCATACAGAAATCACCCATTGCATGTTTGTTTATTAAATCATTTGGCTAATTTGATTATGTTTGATTACTATAGTCAGCAAGCCTGTAGTATTTCAGCTCTGTTTAACACATTTTACATTTCAAATCAGTAATTGTGCACATTTGCTCCACAATCAGTGCAGAAAATGTGCAAAACAGTCCGCCTGGGCCTAGTCATGGCCCAGAGAGCTCTTTCTCTCTTTTTCACTCTCTGCAGGGGGCCCGTGGCTGGCTTACGGAGCATTGATTTCCATCATCCCCCCACAGCAGAAGGCTCAGGTCACATCCCAGCCTGCCCGAGCAAGATAACGGCAAATAAAGTGAGAGCAAGTCGCCTGGAAATGAAAAAAAGAAAAGAAAAAAAAAAAAACCTGTGATATTGCCTCAAATTGACCAGTTCCAAAGCTGTAGGTGTTTGTGGATGGACAGTGTCTACAGAGAACACCGTGTAGTCTTTTTTTCCCCTCCTACTTATGTAGAGCGATGTTGTTTGTCTACATATTCCCAAACATATGAGCTCTCTCTCTCTCCGAGGCATTCCATCTGATTATGAGTACTTTGCAATCTGCGACAGTTTGATTGATGCTCCACCTCCATGAGCGGAATTTTGAGCAGCGCCTCCTTGGAGCAGCCCGTTATGTGTCTGCAAGCCGGTAACCTTGAATTTATGTTTCCACGGCAACAGAGCTGGTCATGCATTATGGATTATCATTGAAATTCTACACCACCTACCTAACATCATAATGGGGGCTTGAGACTTAATCAAATCAGCTATTCTGTGTGAGTGCGTGTGCCTTTGAGTGATTGTATATCATTCATATGATTGCTATATGAATCTATGTTTACTTATGTTTGTGTTAGCAACAAATTTTTGTGTCTGTTTAAATGTATATATGCTGATGATCTTTCCATATGATACAAAGATGAAGTAGAAGATAGCGGAAACATCTCTGAGCATGTCCATGTGTGTTACTGTCATCTAAGTATGGAGTGTGAAACCCATTTATACTTTGCACCAAAGAGTCTAAAACTATGACCTATCCTATAAAGAAGACGCTTTGAAAGAGTACATTGGGATTTTTTGGCTTGTTATGTGGTCCATGAAAAAAACAGAACATATGAGTGCAACACACATCCAGTCCATTCAGCACACACCAAGTTCCATCATCTATTCTCAGTCTCATCATTGTCTCAATGCTTAGTTTACAGCCCTTGCTACTGCCCAGATTTGTAATTACAATATAAGGAATTAGATTTATTCACAGAAACTTCCTCATGGCAGCACCATAAGGACCTCCTTAGGGGCCGTTCACACAGAACACCTTTTTCCATTCCACTGCGCTAATTTTCCATTATTTTTAATGTAAACACACGCTAGACGGATGTCTTTAACCGTTGCTCTCACGTCTCACATCTTTTGCAGAATCTCGAGCATGACACAACATTTTAAAAACGCGGTGCTCAAGTTAAAATAAGTTAAGTTTTTAAAAAAAACGGGTCTCCAGACCTTGTGCTTTTTTTGTTCTACTGACCTGCATCTCGCGTTTTTTTCTGTTCCGTGTGAACAGGCCCTTACACTCTGTGATCTTAGAAACATAAAGTGGTGTTTCTTCAACTTTGGAGACTTTAATTTCCCAGAGATTGATTTTTTCTAAAACAAACAACTTTTTTTTTTTTTTTTTTTTAAATTTTGTATGAAGGTCAAACAAAACTGACTTGGAAATTTTTTACTATGCCCTCATCATTTATATTTGCCAAATGCCAAATGTACCGATTTTATAATTTTACCCATATCCCAGACAATCATGGGTAAAACAACGAAACGAAACGAAATGAAAAAAAAAAAAAAAAAAAAAAAAAAAAAAAGGCATCACACATTTGTGGCATAATTTCAATCACAAACAACTTTGCCTGTAATAAAGCATTTTCAAATGCAAGCTGCAATTGTCAAATTATGCAAAAAAAAAAAAAAAAAAATTATGTATATATATATATATATATATATATATATATATATATATATATATATGTATATATATATATATATATATATATATATATATGTATATATATATATATGTATATATATATATATATATATATATATATATATAAAAATAAAAATAGTTAATTGTGTGTATTTACACTCAAAAAAAGTAAGACTTTAAGATTTACGCAATTTAAGAAATAGTAAAATTATTTCTTTTTTTACCTTTTTAAATTACATTTTGTATTTTAATTGAATAATTGATTATTCAATTAAAATATATAAGGATAATTCAATTCAATTTTATGGAATTTTACTATTAATTAAATTGCGTAAATCTTAAAAAAAGGCTTTAAAAAATTAATCTTTACCATCAAAGAATGCTATTAAACAATACATAATTTGAAGTGTGGTGGCGATGACACTGTGGAAATTTATTACTTTCTGGGAAAAAAAAGAAAACAAAATTTCCTGTGATTTATGTCCACTGTTGCACATTGTTATACATGAATCACAGGGGAGTGTGAAAAATGTTTATTTTCTAAATGTCCACAGGGCCAAAAGTGGTCATAGTTAAAGAAACAACCAAATGACAGTGATTTTCACCTCTTTCCTGAAGAAAATAGTAGCGTAGTATATTCTCAGTAAAATACCAGAGACGCTGAGTCACTTAATTTACACAAGGGTCAATATGGCCATGATATAAATACAGATTCATACATCCTGGTTTGATCTCTCCATTCTCGCTTAAAGGCTGTAATGTACTTTAATGTGCTTTCGTGTACTGTATTGAGTAACGTACAGCAGGCTTAATCTTCCTCTGCTAGGCCTAAATTAACTCTGTGAATCAATGTAAGAAGAACAGTGGGTCTTTGCTGTCTCTCTGTGAAGGCTCCTCTATTGTTCTGTCACACTATTGACAATGAATCAAGCAGCGGGGTTCATTACGGAGGCACGAAGACAAAAGACGGAGGTGTTATAACTTCATAATTAAGAACTGGAAGCCATCTGACAGCATGGGATGACGTAACCCCACGAAACCAAAGCTGTGCAGTCTATGATTTATAGCATATGTACCAAAGTGCAACACAGAATTTACATAAGACGTTAAGAGTCGCAGGGACTCTTTCAGTTCCATTAATTAACACAAACCTTTAATTAATCGCTGTATATTTAAAGTAGCTTGTGTTCTTGTCTGATAGAGGAGTACCACCCTTTTAGCATTTGTATACAGTAACTGTTTAATGACAAATACAATATTAATGTGCAAAGACAATGTGAAAGATAACGACTACAATATGACAGCTGAGGTTTGGGAGGGAGTGCGTGGGACTTTGATGCCTGATTAAGCAACTATATCAGTCCCTGTCTCTCGCCTGTCATGAGACGCTCTCTTAGATTCCATTATAAACACAGTGTGGGTAGATAAGGCCAGATTTGCCGTGAGAGCCAGTATGTGTAAAACACACCAGGCTTTGGTCAAAGAGCAGACAAACAAACTTGTTTCTGCTATATAATTAAAATATGATAATGTGTCATTTCAAACTATGAATATATTTATAATTAAAGACATATATAGCTGTTGTCAAATAGACATTTTATATAGTAAAAGCAGATAAAGGATTGGATCACACTAACATTAAATTTAGCTGTGATGCTAATGCTTTCATTAACTCTGCTATTGAAAGAGCAATAATTGATTTTAAATATTACATTTTAAATATTAAAATGGGAAGATTCTATATTTTTATGAAATAAATAAGTAAATAAAAAAGTAAATAAATACCCAGTGATAAATAATGTGAGAAACCATAGCTAAAGTTATAACAAATATAGTTAGTTGCTAGTTTATGCTAGTTTAGCTGGTCTCCCAGCCTGGTCAAGCTGATATTCAGCTAGTTTAGCTGGTCTCCCAACCTGGCCAGCTGACAAGCACCCAAACCCCTTTAAAACCATTAAAACAGACCAGTCTAACTGGCCTGGAAAGCCACTTAGGCTGATTTAAGCTGTTTTTATTAGCAAGGATGGCTAGTTCTGGTAGGCTAATTTCAGTGTTATCCAGTGTATAGTTGTAAGTCTAAAGTAAGATTGTAAGAGCGTCAACAGTAACAGTAACAACTATTATATTGTTCTTTGATTCTGAAAATATTGATTTTAGAGACCATTTAAGTTGAATGGTACAAATAACGTCAATACACAAGCTCAGACTTCAGTCCTGAGGGAGCCGTTTGTTTACAAACTGCACTTTCAGTGTAACTTGCAATTTACTTCCACACAAATGAACGAGACATTACCATTCAGAAGATATCTGCTAGCGTCTGTGTGTAGTAGTGTTTTATTTTGAATCACTATTTTGAACCAGTTCTGAGTTTCCATCTAATTGTCAGAAAAAAAACAGCGAGACAGAACGATAAAAAAGCAGTGATTCGCATATTCTGTCAAATGCTGGGTGCTGTGCAAATTAAAAATTGCTTGGTCAAATGAGCTGCTCTGTCTGACTGAGGGCTACACAATTGGTGCTGACAGGTCCCGAGCAGAACATGTCAGAGCAGTAATGGCGCTAAGGTAACCAGATGGCTGGTGATGGATTTGGCTGTCTGAATCTATTCCTACAGCCCAACCACGCTAACTACACGTTGGACTGCTGCATATTCCCCCATAATTAGCTGCACATTTCGTCTTGGCTCCTACATGACATTCAGAAAAACACCGTGCCATGGTGCTGATAGAATATTTTGGAGGTGCAAATTAAGGTTCTGACATGTCATCTCCGAGACAGGGAAAAAGATGCTGTGGTGCAGCGAAATGGTTTTAAACAGAAAGGTTCTTATTTACATAAGGTGCGTACACAGTGATATAAAAAATAAAGTCAATTCAGGGTTTGTCAGAGTAAAATTGGAAATTCCATCTGCATCATTTAAGACTTGTACCGATGAGTTTGAACAGATGAGAGCAGAATGCACATGATTAAAGAACATTTCAACTGAAAGTTCAGGTGAAAACATACATTTCTTGACAGCATTTGGGTGCTGCTTTTAAACAGTTTAACCACAAATGTAGCTATTATTTGTCTGGATTGAACGTCTCAAACAATATTACACTATACTAAACTATTAGGTCTATCTAAATAATTAAATCACACTGACATAAAAGTGTAAGATGCAGCTCAAAAATATCCAAAATGTCAGAAACTTGGTTACACTTTTTTTTAGGGTCGCCTTTAAATATTCTGTTGACTATAAGTAACATTGCACCTACATGTCAACTAACTGTCATAAGAGTATTAGTAGACTGGTAGGGTTAGGGTTTGGTAGAATAAGTTGTCATGTACTTGCACAG
The DNA here is from genome assembly GCA_037950665.1 of Hypophthalmichthys nobilis. Classification (NCBI taxonomy): domain Eukaryota; kingdom Metazoa; phylum Chordata; class Actinopteri; order Cypriniformes; family Xenocyprididae; genus Hypophthalmichthys; species Hypophthalmichthys nobilis. The sequence continues at coordinate 12,630,256 of CM075469.1, read as the reverse complement.
TTACTTATAGTCAGTAGAATGTCTGTTGGGGGAGCATAAAAATAAAGCGTTAGCAGATATTAAGCAGACAGTCTACTAATATTCTAATGCCTGGTAGTTGATATGTAGGTGCAACGTTACTTATAGTCAACAAAATGTCTAAAGGGGACCATCAAAATAAACTGTTACCACAATCTTAATTTTGAACCAATATTCTATTAGCACTATGGCACCATGTTTTTCTACCAACCATTTCACCAGAGCACTTTACTGATACTAAGAAGAGTACCAATAACACCAACTGTTCTGTTATTATACTATATATTCTATTGAATACTTTACCGACCTCATCCCATTCCCATATCCCTTTTTCATTTTTTTACGTTAGCTTTTTTGCTACACATTCTAAATAAATAAAGAAAATTTCATTTATGTACTTATTTATTGTATAAGGTAGAATAGAGTGAATACATCTATCTTATATAATAAATTATACAATATATTATAGCATTTATATGCATATATATTTGACAATAAATATACATATATTGTTTGAGTTTTGTAATAAAATTTACAGAATTTGAAAGACTTTTTCATATCAAAAGTAACAAAGCAAAGCTCATTACAATTTATTGAATGGGAGGCACAGCACAATTTTTTCATGGATCAACTGAAAACAGCATAGACCAAAAGACTAATTACTGGGATATTGGTTCATCAAAATGAGAATGAATGAATTAAAATTGAGAAATCAATATTTTTAACCCATCCTCCATACAGATACATACCGTAACTCGCAGAAGTGAGTACACCCCTCACATTATTGTAAATATTTTATTATATCTTTTCATGTGACAACACTGAAGAAATGACACTTTGCTACAATGTAAAGTAGTGAGTGTACAGCTTGTATAACAGTGTAAATTTACTGTCCCCTCAAAATAACTCAACACACAGCCATTAATGTCCGCTGGCCACAAAAGTGAGTACACCCCTAAGTAGAAATGTCCAAATTGGGCCCAAAGTGTCAATATTTTGTGTGGCCACCATTATTTTCCAGCACTGCCTTAACCCTCTTGGGCATGGAGTTCACCAGAGCTTTACAGGTTGCCACTAGAGTCCTCTTCCACTCCTCCATGATGACACCACAGAGCTGGTGGATGTTAGAGACCTTGCGCTCCACCACCTTCCGTCGTCTTGGAGGTGTGTTTGGGGTCCTTATGATGTTGGAATACTGCCCTGCGGCCCAGTCTCTGAAGGGAGGGGATCATGCTCTGTTGTCATTCATGGTTCCCTCAATGAACTGTAGCTCCCCAGTGCTGGCAGCACTCATGCAGCCCCAGACCATGACACTCCCACCACCATGCTTGACTGTAGGCAAGACACACTTGTCCATGTACTCCTCACCTGGTTGCCGCCACACACGCTTAACACCATCTGAACCAAATAAGTTTATCTTGGTCTCATCAGACCACAGGACATGGTTCCTTAGTCTGCTTGTCTTCAGCAAACTGTTTGCGGGCTTTCTTGTGCATCATCTTTAGAAGAGGCTTCTTTCTGGGATGACAGCCATGCAGACCAATTTGATGCAGTGTGCGGCGTATGGCCTGAGCACTGACAGGCTGACCCCACACCCCTTCAACCTCTGCAGCAAAGCTGGCAGCACTCATACGTCTATTTCCCAAACCCAACCTCTGGATATGACGCTGAGCATGTGCACTCAACTTCTTTGGTCGACCATGGTGAGGCCTGTTCTGAGTGGAACCTGTCCTGTTAAACCGCTGTATGGTCTTGGCCACCGTGCTGCAGCTCAGTTTCAGGGTCTTGGCAATCTTCTTATAGCCTACACCATCTTTATGTAGAGCAACAATTATTTTTTTCAGATCCTCAGAGAGTTCTTTGCCATGAGGTGCCATGTTGAACTTCCAGTAACCAGTATGAGAGAGTGAGAGCGATAACACCAAATTTAACACACCTGCTCCCCATTCACACCTGAGACCTTGTAACACTAACGAGTCACATGACACCGGGGAGAGAAAATGGCTAATTGGGCCCAATTTGGACATTTTTACTTGTCAAAAGTACTCACTTTTGTGGCCAGCGGTTTAGACATTAATGGCTGTGTGTTGAGTTATTTTGAGGAGACAGCAAATTTACACTGTTATACAAGCTGTACACTCACTACTTTACATTGTAGCAAAGTGTCATTTCTTCAGTGTTGTCACATGAAAAGATATAATAAAATATATACACAAAAATTTGAGGAGTGTACTCACTTCTGTGAGATACTGTACATATATATTAGGGGTGTAACAGTACATGTATTCGCCCCGAACGGTTCATGCAGTCACACAGTGAATACAGTCACAAGCAATCCACACTCCAATCCAGAAGGGGGCACGCGGTAATGCAACGCTATTTGCTACCAGTAAAAAGTGCAGAAGAAGAGACAATCGATTAATATGTTTACATGTAATCTCTCAACCAATGTTTCAACTGCGGAAAGACTGCAAAGACATTAATAACACACCTTGAGAATAATATCTCACGTAGCATTATATTTACCTCAGGCATTTAGTGTCAATGAATGAACTCAAGACGGGAGCATTTCGTATATGCACTATATTAACCTATTCATTATATTTACTTAACCTGTTACCGAACCCGCAAGCCACAATAACTACAGTAATAGTTTTTGCTACTGATAACCAGCTGGTGTGGAGACCTACTGTTTTACTTGCCCTTCAAAAACTCCACTGCTCATTTCTAGTCCAGAGAGTGGACACCATGTAGCCTGACTCTCATATCCTTATAAACCCCTCTCTTACTCATGGGGTCCGGCTACTAAGCCAGAGAATGCTCAGAACAGAGACCCACACCCAAAAGGGATGTTTATCCGCTCCTCAGGGACTGTTAGAGACACTCAGTGATCTCCATCTCTCCCTGCATTACCCTGCTGGTAGTGAGAAGGGGGTCAGGGGTGAGAGGAGAGGGGGCTGGTCACACATTCATGCTCTGATATTCTGCTTGTCTGGCTGTGGGGTGATTGATGACCGCAGGTTCGAAGCGGTCTGAGATTTTCGAAGCGGTCAGAGACCCTTGAGAATGTGGGGAAAAAGTCTGTATAGGAATGAGATTAAGGTCTACCACGACAAGCCAAGATTTGACATAATGGTCTGGTTGATGTGCCTAGTCTTGAGTGACAAGGCAAAAAACAGCTTAAACCAACCTAAGGTGGTTAGTTGGTCTATTTTGCTGGTTTTAGATGAGTTCTAGGCCTGTGTCACCTGTCAACCAGGCAGATATGCCATCTACATACTCAAAGACCAGCTTATCTTAAACTAGCAAAGACCAACACACAACCTTAGGCTGTTTTAAGCACTTTTCCCCCCAGCATAGCAAAAAGTGAGCATGAGGTTGAACTGAAAAACCCATGCAGAAATTGGCATGATCTAATAGGCTGTCATGCATGATTGATCTAGCTAATGGTGTTAGTATACTCATTCAGTGACGTAAGGGTGTAGCAGTGGTCCTTTGACCCCACCTCTTCCATCTGCAGGGTCTCCTGGGGAAACATGGGCACTTGTAAAGAGCTTCAGCCTGTGGGAACAGACAGTCTCTGTCCCCGCTGGATCCCTGTATTCTCTTGTGTAAAAACACATTGGGCTGTTTGGATGTTTAGTGTCGCTTGCATGTTTGGGTGCCACAAGTGAAGCACACTATTTCTCATACAACAGAAAGCCTGCAGGAAAAGGTTCTTTATAAATTTGGAAAAGAAAAAAAAAAAAAATACTACTTGTATTATGTTTGGATACCTTGTATCAGTATTACACATGACTCAACATTTTCATATACATATCATATTTTTGGATAATTTGGAAAAAATGTGTTTAAAACGATCCAAACACACAGTTGCTCCACAGATATTTCAGATTTTTTTCTTTCTTTTTTTTAAAATGGCGAATGGCCACAGTTGATAAGAAAGAATGGATCTGTAATGTTTTTAAGGCAGGGCTCAGAGGGGTATCAAGTATTTTTCATGATATAAAGATATGTGCTGATTATATAAGGTGAGTGAAATGGTGTACGTTATTTCACCAAGTAGAACGTGTTCCTGGATCAACATCCTGGAATAACATTCCAATCATCCAATCAGATTGGAGGGATAGGTTTATAGTTAATGTCTAATTTAGGCTTACAATAAGGGTTAGGGGCTTCTACACCATTCTTATCCCTAAAATCAGAGGGAAATGATAGGTGAATAAGTTATGTCTATAGGGTTAGGTTTAGGGGTAGAGATAGTGTTTTTGGTCAGGAATGTTGTTCCAGGATCAACAAAAGATGTTGATCCAGGAACACATCTTACTTGGCAAAATTACAGCGAACTGAGTGAAACATATCTCATCCTACTCTTATTAACTGCAATATATTGTCATTCCGCATTCTACAAGACTGGTTGCAACATAACTAGCAGCTGTTTTGTATTTAGGTACAAAATATATCATACTGTCATACACTCTGACACATAACGGTTCTTTTTTGGCATTTATGATTCAATGAAGAACCAATGCATAAAAGGTTCTATAAAGGAAAAATATTGTTCAGATTACTAAAATGTTCTAAATGGTTCTTTTAAGAATTTTTCACTTAAATGTTCTTTGGGGAACCCAAAATGGTTCTTCTGTGACATCGCTGCAAGTGTACAAACACATAACCATCCAGATGGATCTTGTCAGATGATCCATGATCTGCTTCACTAGTCTGAAACAATCCAACAGCTATGCAATTAGCATGGGAGTTCTTTTAGAGAGTGAAGTACAAATGTGGAAGTAATGCCGTTTCACAACTGTGATTTCAAGGGCCCTGGTATGGTGAAGTTTAGAGCTGTCTGTATTTCAGGATAATTTACTATGTATGAGTGTATTTTGGCACCAGGCTATTTGTTGAACACGATGTTCCCATTATTTATGCAGGCGTTCCAAACAGAGTGCACTGGCAGAGTGTTGAAAATGCCCTGGCATCACAGGCCTTCATTAATCGGTCACATCAAACCCACAGAGTACTAAAAATACATCCTCAGCATGTCACGGCAGATGAGAAGCCAAATGGAAGCGCTTAATCATAGAAAAGTTTCTTGGCCAGTTTCATGACTGTGAATACAGTCGTGTTTGCTTTTTCAGTTCATAAAACCACATTGGTCAGAAAACATTTGTTTGAATTTAGCAGCCATTTGTGACACAGTAATGAGATTAATGCCATTTTGTCCCAGATTTGCCATGAAAACGTATTGTGCACCTCCATCTTGTAATAAATGTCGTCCATAAATGTCATCCAGTATTTTTATATCTATATCAATATATCCTTTCCATTGCACAGATTTAATAGTCAAAGCGTAGGTTAAACAAAACATTAAGTAACAGTTATATCATAAAAATAAATATAAGTAATACAATTGATCCTTCACTAAGCTCCGGCTCCTTTTTGGTTACTGTTCTTAACTCAGACAAACTTTACAGAACATCCCATATGGGATTAACTGGAAATTTTAGTAAAAGAATAGAAACAATTGTTTATCATGTTGTCAGCCATTTATCTTTAAAGTTTAATCCACCCATTGTGAAAAATAAGTACACTTTAGCATATACATTAAAAAGAGTACTTGGTTTTGGACATTTAATTGCATGTTATTTGCAATTAAATGAAAATGTATTACAGTGCAAAAATGGCTTATGATAAATAATGTTATGAAGCAATGAGAATACTTTTTGTGCACCAAAAAAAACAAATAACGACTTTATTCAACAATATCTAGGGATGGGCGATTTCAAAAACACTGCTTCATGAAGCTTCGAAGCTTTATGAATCTTTTGTTTCGAATCAGTGGTTCGAAGCGCGTATCAAACTGCCAAAGTCACGCCCCCCCAGTGGTGAATCATTGAAATTTCGAAACACTTATGACGTAACAAAGCCTCATTTACTGAAATCACGTGACTTTGGCAGTTTGATACGCGCTCCGATCTGAAATGTTTTTAAGGCATGGCTCAGTTAAGTATCGAGTAAATTTAGATAAGTGACCGCCATGATAAAAAGATATATGTGCTGATATAAGTTGAGTGAAGCATATCTTAAATTACTCTTATTACCTGCAATATACTGTCATTCATATTCTACAGGATTAGTTGTAGCATATAACTAGCAGCTGTTTTGTATTTAGGTACAAATTACATCATGAGTCTATGAATGCAAATCACAAAGCCCACTTAAAAGCTTATGTTTCTCATATTTTCCTAGTTTTCACACACAATTCTATCTACGTGAGGCAGCTGGGAGATCCTGCCGTCAATTAGCCCTGGCAATGTTGGGCTCTGGCCTGCCTGTGAGGAAGGAGGCTGTGCAGGCCATACGTATCTGCTGTGTGACAGGAGCCTGGCAGCGAGAAGGCTCAGTTGGCAGAGACGGTTGGCATGGCAGTGGCACAATCCCCTCTTGGCTGTCTGGTGTTGTCTGTGAGCCAACTCTGAGCTCTGCCCCAGAGACGTCCAGAGGAGACAACCGTCTCAGAGCTTGCTATAGAGCTAATGGAGACACATCACCGATAGCCATCTTTCTGACGGGAATCAGTTGTATCTTTCAGAGATCAGGGAGGCGGGGTAATTTGATCCACAGTGATCTGCAACAGCCATGGCAAAACGAACATTACTCAAATGTATAAAGCTGGCTCATACTGGCTCAAGAAAAATGGCAAAATTTCAAACATTATCAAGTTGGCTGTTGGATTGAGAATGATAGGAAACTGGCATGTTCACACTTCCCAAACAGTCCAAAGGGGTTAACACATGGATCCAACAAAACCTGGTGTTAAGCTGGCTGCACACTGTACGATTTATAATAGTCCTTTATGACTATTGCTTGTCAGACTATATGAACATAATGCCCGCTGTAAGCCATCTTACACTGTAGGATCACAGCAGACTATACAGCAGTAAAGACTGACTCACAAAAGAAGACTCGTTCAGAGTTTTACATCATCAATCCGTGACACATTCGGTGATTGAGCTGCATACATGCGGGATAGAAATGGTAGCTAGCAAACAAAAATAATCTCTAGAAATAATTTTGATCATGGCTTTACTGGAAAGAAAACTGGAAAGAAAAAAAAACGTGTTTGGAGCAAGTGGTTTGTTGTTGTCTCACTAATTGCGTCATCAGGTTCGGCGCTCCTATTGGTTTTTGATCTGACGGTTGTCGTATGAGAAGTCACACTGCAGGACTGAGCGTCAAATTTTCTGGCACTGCCAGAATTTTGTCTGAGGTAAAATTTGATCACAATGGCCATTAATTGGCTGTCGGCGAACATGTCAAACTAGCGATCAAAGACATCAGATTTTGGCCTAGGATCAGAGGAATCTTTTAGGATTCATAAAATTTGTCTCAGACAGCCAAATTGTGGCCAGTTTCGTACCGTGTGAACCCGGCTTTAGTTAGGGATGCACAGATATTAAAGTCGCTATGTAATGGAAGTAGCATCAGATCTTTTCTTCTGTATTGTGACGTATATTCAAAATGGGTGAAACAGATTAAAAATGATAGGCGCAAAAAAAAAAAAAAAAAAAAGTTAAAAAATGAAACATATGAATGTTTAAATCATTCAAAACACAATCAACAAAGGTGACATTCTATTTCATGCCCACTTTAAAATTCTGGCAGATACTCATGAGTGATAATTTTAGAGCTGTTAACTGATAAATGGCCAATTTTAAAAAGCTATACTATTTTGTACAAATTTAATAAATTAAAATAAACTTTCACAAAAATAAATCATTTTGAATTCTCTAAGTGAATTCAGGCATCACAACATTATAATGTACAGTATGAAAATGAATATTTATTTTAAGATTTGCTAAAGATTACATTTTACAGTTATTCAATTATTAATCATGAAAGATTAACTTAAGGTAAAAAAGCTGAGAAAATGAGCATGAACAAAAAAAATATACATTATCGACTGATACAAGAAAGAAAATAAACGTAATGACGGCTGACACCAATATATTTACTGGCTTTTGTTGGGACAGTGTGTACAAGCTTTTACAGGACTAGCTACTATACATACAGTACAACAATGCACCATTTATATACATAAGAGATTAATATTTGATATTCAGAAGAGTATGGCATCAAACTTTGACCTAATTTCAAACATGCAAGTGCAAACATGGCAAGACGAGTAAGCACTAAAAACACACTCATACATTCGTACAGGGTGACCCACCCCGTGCTTTGCGACACACGACACTTTTCTTTTGCTTTTCAAGAAGAAAAGAGGGTGGATGTGGAGCAGCAGCAACCGAGGGAGAGCGAGAGAAAGAGAAATCCACAAAGCGTCCTTTATCTGCCTCTGGATTGTACAAACACTGCTTGCCCCCACTGAGGCTCCACTCCTCTGGGGTGTGGTTAACCTCTCCGGGTTACCCACCGACCGACTCTCTAATAAGCATCTCACAAAAGCCTGGACTGTCCAAAGGGGAGGAGAAGAAAGAGAGAGAGAGGGAGAACAGGGGAAAGAGCTAAAGGGAGGGGTAGAGGGGCAGATGCCAGACACAGAGAGAGGAGCAGATGGGGCTTGATGAATCCTGAAAGGAAGGAATTGAAACCCGCTGAAGTTGCCAAAGCGGCCAGCCACAATTATCGCTGTGCCTTTGGGTTCATTGTCAATTAGAGTGGCGGTTGCGCCGAGCAGCAGCTGTGGCAGATGGCGGGCTTCCAGGAGGAGGAGGAGGAGGAGGCAGGGAGAAGAGATGGGACCCGGGCCATCCCCCTCGAGGCACTCGCTCTCTCGCACTCTTTCTCTCTGATAACACAGTGCTGATTTTGAAGGCCTCTAGGCCTCATATCACAGTTACAACTTCTCTCGGCCGCCCCTCGAGACTGAAAACTCACTCCCTTTGCCTGGCACCTGCTGGGCAGCATTGCTGGGTCATATTTAAAATGTGCAAGCTATAGTTTGTGTTTTCACCACTGCAGCATTTTACAGTAGCTTATGTAGTAGCATTCGTGTTCTGCACAGTGCAAACACACAATGTGACAAACCAGCTACTGGATTAAAGGGACAGTTCACCCTAAACATGAAAATTTTGTCATTATTAACTTTATTAATTTTTTCCATGGAACACAGAAGGAGAATTTTAAAGAGTCTTCACAAGGCACTTTAAATAAAGAGGAAATGACAAAGTTCATGTAATCTGAAATAAATAAATACATTAATAATTGTTGTGAATGAACAAATCACTGAGTCAGTGAGATAAACTAGATTGGATCTGGATTAACTGGTTCACATGACTGAATCAAACTGGATCACTGGGTTAACTGAATTCAATCAAACAGTACTGAACCAACTGGTTCACGTAATTGAACAAAACTGGATTAATTTATTTACTGAATCAAACTGATCTGAATCAATCAGTTCACTGAATTGAACAGAAACTAAATAATAGGTTAAATTAAATCGAACAAACTGGTTCAGTGAATTAAACTGAACTGGATCAAATGGTTCACTGAATTGAATCAGAATGAATCAATTGGTTCATTTAAATTAAATTAAACTGGATCAACTGGTTTACTGAAAAAAAAAAAAAAAAAAAATCCTGAATCAGACCAATCCATTTCAAGAGTTTGACTCACTCAATGATCCAGTTCTCAAGATGATAGCTAGAAATTATAATTGAATATCTTAAAATTTTGGTCTGCTCCTCACACAAAGCTATTGTATGGCTCTAGAAGAGTTAGAATACAGAACAAGAGTCATATTTGACCACTTATGTCTATTTTCGAGCTTGGAGTATTGGTCACTGTGAATTGTGAAGGAGGATGAAAAAGTTGGGAAATTTTCCCTTTTGTGTTCCACAGAAAAAATAACATGCCATCTGGGGGGAAAAAAATGTAGAATGAGTACAGAAAAAAAAGGCCAAGCAGGCATATATCCTTGTGCTTATGCGTTAAACAAGCTCAATTTGTACTTATATACTGTAACAACTGGAATACAAAATCTCTATTTGTAAAATTGCTGAAGATATTAAATTTCTGCTTGATTACCTCCCATGAGTTTTTCAGGAACATCACAATATTATGTTATTATTCGTGAAACGGGTGTTGCCTTGGACACAGAGAATTGCTGAGACACTTTTCACAGCCAGGCACAAACTTCCAATTCCATTATCTATAAATATACCTTTCCTAACCACAGATACAACCATTAAATAAAACGTCTCGGTCCCGAAGCACAAGCACAGAATGTGCTTTCCTGCAGAATGGTGAGGTGGAAGGCAGTGGACTAAGGAGCATGTATTGTGTTGGGGTGGAATAAGGTTGAATCAGCTGAATTGGTAATGCATTGAATCAGCTTTGCTCTGCAGTGAGTCCTACTGTGGAGATTTGAGTCTTGACTCCCACAGAGTGAATGCTGAAGCACTGCTGCTCTCCCCTATAACCCCGCCACCTCTACGCTCTATAGCTGTTATTCATCACACACTCTGCATGTGTGTGTGTGTGTGTGTGTGGGTGTTGGTGTGGGAGAGAGAGAAAATGCAAGAGAGTTTGTGCAGGTTTGTTGATATACCATGTTCATACTAGACCTGTGAATCAATTAAAAATGTGAATTAATTACATGTTATGGCAATTAATTAATAAAATAAATCATAATTAATCACATATACACAACCGTTCAAAATTTGGGGTCAGTACAATTTTTAAAAAGCAAATTATTACTTTTATACAGCAAGGATGCGTTAAATCAACAGTCACAGTAATATGTAAAGTTACAAAAGATTTGTATTGTAAATAATGTCTGCTCTTTTAAACGTTCTAGTCATCAAAAAATTCTGGAAAAACATACCACGGTTTTCCACAGAAACATTAAGCAACACAACTGCTTTCAACATTAATAATAATAAGAAATGTTTCTTGAGCACCACATCAGCATATAAGGCCCCGTTTACACTAGTGCATTTTTGTTTTAAAACGGCATTTTAAAAAGAAAACGATCCTCATCTACACTGGCGTTTCCACAGTGTTTTAGAAATGATCTCCGTCTACACTACACGACATGACTGTTCACGGACACTGGGTATGCGTGTACAAGTGTAAACAGTTGCCTCTTGAGCATGTAGGCAGCTGCAGTATTAAAAAAATGCTGAGTTTAACTGCACAATGACTGCTAAAAATTACAACAAAGCCAGCAAAGATTGCAGTTCAGTCTTCATGTTATTGTTTACACGGTCGTCAAGGATACGCAGAGCGAATGTGGGCAGCCATGCCATCGTTTTCAAAAGTCTCCGTTTTGGTCAGCTTATACTGAAATCCAACCCCAGCGTTTTCAAACTAAAACGGGCTCTGCAGTGTTTTCGAAAGTCTCCGTTTTTGAGGTCCGAAAACGCCGGCGTAGTGTAAACGACAGGCGTAACCGTAGCAAAACTTATGTGTTTTAAAACGAAAATGCACTAGTGTAAATGGGGCCTTTAGAATGATTTCTGAAGGATCATGTGACACTGAAGACTGGAGTAATGATGCTGAAAATCCAGCTTTGCCATCACAGGAATAAATTACATTTTAAAATGTATTAAAATATAACATTTTTAACCGTAATAATAATATTTCGCAATATTGCTGTTTTTAGTGTATTTTTGATCAAATAAATGCAGCCTTGGTTAATATAAGAATTAAACTTTTGAACGTAGTGGATATCCAACCCGATCTCACGGCAATTCGTACGTATTTTACGAGATGGCTAATTTGTACGAATTCATACGTTTTGCTAAATCGTACGTATTTTACGAGTTGACAAATTCGTATGAATTCATATGAATTACCCCCCCTCTAAACCTACCCGTCACTGGGGTTTAGACAAATCGTACGAATTTGCATATCAGTACTGGCCACCAAATGAAGATTATTCAAAGGCTACATTATTATGGTAGTCAAAAGCATTGAATGGAATGTCTACATTTATCTATACAAGTAATCCATATATTGTTTGTTTTATTTCAATAACATTAAAGGGATAGTTCACCCAAAAATGAAAATTCAGTAATCATTTACTCCCCCTCAAGTTGTTCCAAACTTGTATAAATTTCCGTGTTCTGCTGTACACAAAGAAAAATACTTGGAAGAATGTTTGTAACCAAGCAGATCTCGCCCACTATTGACTACCATAGTAGGAAAAAAAAAACTATGGCAGTCAATGGTGGGCGAGATCTGCTTGGTTACAAACATTCTTCCAAATATTTTTCTTTGTGTACAGCAGAACAAAGAAATTTATACAAGTTTGGAACAACTTGAGGAGGAGTAAATGATTACTGAATTTTCATTTTTGGGTGAACTATCCCTCTAAATTACAACTTGTCTACAGTCCACAGCTATATATTTTGCAATCAGGTTTTTCAATCTTAACCATGCAGGTACAGAAAGCATTTCTGTATTCCTTCTGAGATATTTTTTAATTGTTGCACCACATACAAGTGACAAGTTTAAAACTTTGAAATACGCATCTCCAGACCCCTGCATAGTTAAAGTTGAACTTCTTTTAACTTTACACAGTGTTTTAAAATGCTCAAGACACTGAAAAAAAGATTACAGTAATCAAATATGTTTGTCTAGTGCATGTTTACATACAAAAACAATTAAAAAAACAGTACTGTAGAAAGCAAAAACACACTCCGTATGATCCAGCCCTTAGGGGGCATCATTTATTGCATTCAGTTTAAAATATGCATGTATAAGTTGCCTGTTTATATCTAAGCACTGCATGTTTATATGTCTTTGAATCAGTGTATATGCTGTTTAAAGCACAGGCTCCCACTCAGCTGGCATTAAGCCCCTCACTCAGTCCGTGGCCCCTCGGCCCCTGCCTGCAGATGGGAGTGTGCCCTGCTGCTGCTCGAGCCTGCAGGGGCCCATACAAACACATGCACACCCTCCACTCCAAGTTTCCACAGTGACGCCTGCGCTGCGCTCCCCCCTCACCTTTCTCCCCATCCCCTGCTTTGTCATGCTGTTTCTTTGGGATCAGGGCAGCTGATAGAGGGGAGGGTGTGGGTGACGGAGCAGCACTAAGGCTGGGTGGGGGTCAAACCCTCCATCTGCTCAAGAGAAGCTCACAGGTCATGGCTCACAACAATGGCCATTAGCAATGCTGACAGGCGGGTCAGGAGGCCTCATCGCCATGGAGACCGGGGCAATGTGGGCCGAGGGGTCTCGCTTTAGCCACTGCTATGACTGGACTCTTTTCATTAGCACAAGAAAGTGAGGTGTAAACTTTTCTAGGGACTTCTGTCTGAATGTACTCTTCCTACAACCAGATGGTCAAAACAAGTTTAGTTTAGGATCCAAGTTTAAAGTCCATGTGTGCTGATGAAGAGAAATTACAGACAGTTTGACAGCTGATTATTATGGATGGTGCAAATGTTTGTCTGTTAAATGTGTGATGATTGAGGCTCTGATTTTGAATAAAGCCAGAAGCAAACACTATGCCAGTGGTTCTCAATGGTTTTGCTTCAGGACAGATTTTAGTTTGGACACTGAGTGACATTAAATAGGCCAAATAGGAATATTGACAATTTTGGTTTCTAAATGTCATTTGAATACCTGTGATTTCATGCTCTTAACTAGTGTTATTATTGTTAATAAAAAATAAAATAAAATAAATAAATGTTAACTGAATTAACAAGAAACATGACTGGGAAAATAAACTGAAAAAATAAATAAATAAATAAAAACATTTACAACCCGCCTGCATTAACTCTTTCCCTGCCATCGACGGAATTTTCTGTCATTTCCCCACTATGGACTGAATTTTCTGGGTTTCCTTGTTTTCACTGTTATACGGTAGGGGGCGCTATTATGCATCTTCTAAAAGTGTAGAGAATCTGATCAAAACAGACAAAAAAGGAGCAGAAACAAGCGATAAAAGCATTGATAATCCACTTTGTAGTCTTTGAAGAAAAAAAAAAAACACGATTTTCTCAGCTTTTTGTCCAAAATGTTGCTTTATTTAAGTGTTGAAAATGCATGAAGCTAGAATAAAACATTTTAGAAAAAGAATAATTTTTTTTTTTTTTTTTTTTTTTTAAAGCAGAGGCTCTGTTCGTTCTTTTGATATATTGCATGTTTAGATAGTCACACAACAAAATATTCTGGGGGTCCATGAAATTTTTGTGAAAAATTAAAAAAAAAATGTTGGCGGGGAAAGAGTTAAACATAAAGATAGCACTAGATAGAAAAAACATTATACCTAGCATTATATCTAACCATATCTAACTTTATATCTACTTTATAACATCCATCTATCCATCCATCCATCTAAAATACTAAAACTAAAACCTAAATAAATTATAATAAAATTAAACTAATATTTTGTTTTTGAAAGGCTTGTCACCACCTGTCCATGCTGCAACATTGCCTTAATTCAAATGAAAATTCTGCCATAATTTATTCACCCTCAAGTCACCCCAAACACGCATGCCTTTCCTTTTTCTGTGAACCATAAAAAAATATATTTTCAAGTGTTTTTGTGTCCACATAACGGAAGTCATTGGTAACTAAAACAGTTTGGTTACCAGCACTCTTCTTATGTGTTATTCCTCAGAAGAAAGTAAGTCATACAGGTTTAGAATGACATAGGGATGAGTAGGCTAAATGATGAAAGAATTTTCATTTTGGAGTCATTGTAAGTTAAGTTTTGGTAAGCCAAAATGCAAAATCATGTTGTGCAATTTCATACTTGTGTAAAGAGGTGGTTCTCAACTGGTGAGTCACGACTAAAACAATGTCATGTGTCTGGTCTGACAGGGCCGGTTGTAGACAGCAGAGAGAAAGAGAGAGAGAGAGAGAGAGAGAGAAACAATGCTCAATGCAAATAATAATATTGAAAAGCCTAACTTTTTAAATGTTTTTAAAAAGTTTTTTCTTGGTTATGCAAACGTTAAGGGAACATTCCATTCTATAATTTTGCAAACATAATGGGAACATTACTTTTGAATGTTCTCTAAACAAGTTGTAACATTTAAAAAACATTTGATCATTCAACTAAATGTTAACGGTAAAAACATTCCGTGAATTATGTTAATTAACATAATGTTTTATTAACATTATTGGAAAAATGTTCATAACTTTAAGAGAACCTTTCTAAAAAGGTTTGCTAGAATTCTGAGAACACTCCCTGTTAGCTGCGATGACAGTGGTTGAACTGAAACTGACTGTAGAAGAAGACTGTTTGTGATAATGCCTGTTTCTGCCTGGCCCACCCTTTGCAGCTATAACAGCTTCAACTCTTCTGGGAAGGCTTTCCACAAGGTTTAGGAGTGTGTTTATGGGAATTTTTGACCATTCTTCTAGAAGCGCATTTGGGAGGTCAGGCAGTGATGTTGGCGAGAAGGCCTGGCTCACAGTCTCCACTCTAATTCATCCCAAAAGTGTTCTATCAGGTTGAGGTCAGGACTCTGTGCAGGCCAGTCAAGTTCCTCCACACCAAACTCACTCATCCATGTCTTTATGGACCTTGCTTTGTGCACTGGTGCGCAGTCATGTTGGAACAGGAAGCATGAGCATGAAATTGTCCAAAATGTCTTGGTATGCTGAAGCATTAAGAGTTCCTTTCACTGGAACTAAGGGGCCAAGCCCAACCCCTGAAAAACAACCCCACACCATAATCCCCCCTCCACAAAACTTTACACTTGGCACAATGCAGCCAGGCAAGTACCGTTCTCCTGGCAACCTCCAAACCCAGACTCGTCCATCAGATTGCCAGACAGAGAAGTGTGATTCGTCACTCCAGAGAACACGTCTCCACTGCTCTAGAGTCCAGTGGCGGCGTGCTTTACACCACTGCATCCGATGCTTTGCATTGCACTTGGTGATTTCTGGCTTGGATGCAGCTGCTCGGCCATGGAAACCCATTCCATGAAGCTCTCTACGCACTGTTCTTGAGCTAATCTGAAGGCCACACGAAGTTTGGAGGTCTGTAGCTATTGACTCTGCAGAAAGTTGGCAACTTCTGCGCACTGTGCGCCTCAGCATGCGCTGACCCCGCTCTGTGATTTTACGTGGCCTACCACTTCGTGGCTGAGTTGCTGTTGTTCCCAATTGCTTCCACTTTGTTATGATACCACTAACAGTTGACTGTGGAATATTTAGTAGTGAGGAAATTTCACGAATGGACTTGCTGCACAGGTGGCAACCTATCACTGTACCATGCTTGAATTCACTGAGCTCCTGAGAGCGACCCCTTCTTTCACAAATGTTTGTAGAAGCAGTCTGCATGCCTAGGTGCTTGATTTTATACACCTGTTGCCATGGAAGTGATTGGAACAACTGAATTCAATGATTTGGAGGGGTGTCCCAATACTTTTGGCAATATAGTGTATGTTGAATAAAAGTGTAAAATAAAGCATTTGATACAGGAGCAAAGTACTACTGGTGCTTGGGTCACAGTGTTGGTAGCGCAGAATGATCACATGACCCTGACTGTACCAAAACATTCAAACCCAGGATGGGAACCACAATCAGTGCACTGGGAAACATGACAACAGCAAATTATGAGGATTTGATCTACCTCCCATTGTCCAGATCTACGCTGACAGATGTTTCAATATACCTGGGGCGGTTTTACAGGATTCAAATCACCAGGACCACATGCTGCTTTATCCCACAGGATCCGAAAAACAGCGATGTAGCCTAGAAATTCAGATCACAGATTCAAAACAGGTCATTTTCATAGAGCAAACAACACCAACAACTACACTGATTGCCTCTTCTATCTTTCTGCAGCAGATTTGTGCATCTATACACAAGCCCACCCTGCATGCTGTGTGTCTGTGAGCTATCATTCCAAATAAGTCAAAGTCAATCTCATCAGACATAATTTTTTTCACATTCAGCATCCCTGCAGTAATTAGGTTCATGAGGAGTTCATTAAACAAAAGAGGCATTAATCTTGCATGCTGTAATCCCTGTGTTTGTTTGTTTGTCCCTCCAGACGGTTTGTCTAGCTACAGACAGTTTGTTTACTGGGACACTCCGAGGAACTCGTCCACACTTTTTTGATGTCAGTGCGAGAACGTTTTCTTCGTCTTCTCGCACATAAATATGAATTTGTCTGGCTGATGTCTCTGAAAATGAGTACAGAGTTCAGTCTATCACATTGTCAGAAAGTAAATTCTACTACTGCTCTCTCTCTCTCTTTATCACCCTGTAAAAGTGTGTAAAAAACACAAAAACATTCCCTCTCTTTCTCTCCTGATGCCTCCCAGGTTTCTCTCCCCGATGTGAGAACTTATCTGCCCACTAGAGTTGAGTGGCAGGCAGCTTGCAGCGAGATAGAGCCAGATTCCTGTTCCTGCAGGACTTAATCGCTCAGACATAGAGAGAGTGAGTTGCCGTGGAGGTATTGATTTGCAGAGGAAAGCAGAAACACCCGTTTCCAGCTACTCCAGATAGCACGGAGCTCAGGGAGAACTCGCTATTGCACAAGACAACAGGCCACTGACCTATTTTAAAAGCTACTTGCTGGGAGCACTTAAAACTGAGGCAGAAAACAGCTTTATGGCCTGTGCTTTTGTGCCAAAGTCGATTTCTGCAACTGTGCATTGCTTATGTTTTCCAGCAACAGACATGTTTAGTTTACCTTCTACATTTCATGTAATGGAATAAACAAGGTAACACTTTACAATAAAATGAGTTAACTAGATTAGTTAACATGAGCTAACAATGAAAAATAATTCTAAGGCATATATTAATCTTATGTTACTTTGAAATGTTAAAGTTGTATCTCTAAACATTATTTAAAGGTAGGGTAGGCGTTTTTTGTTTTGTTTTTGTTTACAGGAAATTTGTATGCAGTATTAAAAACAAACAAACAAAAAATATATAGGCTATAGTGGCAAGTATTTAGTGACATCCCCTTACACTTGAGCAATAGCAGGAACCTGGCTCTCTTAAACCTAAATGCAACGGAAAAGGACCGGAAGGCCAAGAAAACTTTCAAAATCTGATGAGAAGCTTCTCAAATTTTCTTCTTTGAGAAAATGGAAGAAGTCCAGGAGGTCACACTAAATACTGATTTTTGCTTAAAGAAGCCATTTTGGTTTTTACATTTTTTTTTTATTTTTTTTTTTTACATTTTGTGTACATATTTCCAGTATTTTCTGTGTGTATCATAATAAAGACCAAAAAATAAATATGGATGGTCATTAAATCATTGCTAAAACAACAAAACTGGTGGTGGCCTAAGACTTTGCACAGTACTGTATATTTTCTGTGGAAGTCTCAGGACCAAAAAATGTTCATCCAATCATTGCATTCGGTCCAAATGCAATTATATGATGTCCTACCTGCCTGTCAGCATATGTATTTTCATATCTCAGACATCACATCATCAGTGCATTACATAAGGCATGCAGAGTTAGACAAACTGTCAACTGAGTGCCGCAAACAAACAGCAGCCACCTTTTACAGTTCCTCCTGAACCAAAACTACAAGCTTATGCTTTGTTCACGCCATGTTGTAGCCGTAATTACAAGATGGCAACCCGTGTCATTCTACCCAGAGCTGTTCACGTCCTCAGACTCAAATTTATGCGTTTATATGTCAACACCATCAACGCCGAATTGAATCTGCAGCAGTCAGGTGGTACAAATAAGAGCTCTGTAAGTTGTTTACGTTCATTATTATTGTAATGTTATGTGCTTTGAGACATGAGGTAATTTAATGCTGTCTGTCATCTTGTGACACTTTGCAGACTTTGCTGTGTGTGCTCATGTGTTTTGGAGGAGGTATGGCTTTGGAGAAAAAAAATTTGATTTCATCAAAGTTATCTTAATTTGTGTTCCGAAGATGAACAAAGGTCTTACGGGTTTGGAACGACATGAGGGTGAGTACTTAATGACAGAAATTTCATTTTTGGGTGAACTAACCCTTTAAGGTAGGGTGGAATCTTATGCTTTCAAGCTTGATATTGCTAGCCTCTCTGGAATTGCCTACTCTACCTTTAATGGTATGAGCTGACATGAACTAACAATGAATAGTTGAATTTTCATTAACTAACTTTAACAACTAACACATTGTTAGTTCATTTTTAGTTAACGCATTAACATTAACTAATGGCAACCTATTTGTAAAGTGTTACATATTATAATATAATATAATGCTTTATATACTTTATAATATTTTAAACATCATTTTAAACACAGAATTAATACGCCATTTATGTCTACTTTATCTGCAATTCTCACATTTGAGCCTCAGCGAAAATGCATTAATGATTTGTGTTGACTTAATTAAGTGCCCTTCACAGAAGCCATTGTGCAGATTATCTGCTTTTTTGGGAGGATTGTCTCCTCTTGCATGCTTCGTAGTCTGACATCACCCAATGACTCCAAGCCTTTGCTCACTGCAGATTGGAAGATATAAACTAATTTGAAAATAACAAAAGGTACACGGCAGGGCAATTCATTCACCAATAATTCACTCCAAACTTTCAAATAATGTGGGCTGAAAATCTTGGCCTTGCCGGAAGATAGTTGCTTCTTTGCTTTTGTTTTTTTGCATGGTCTGTTTGCTTTTGCATTGCTTATTTCCCAGAACTGACAATCGCATTAAATTATCCAGTTAGCCGTAGAAAGCATGAAGATACTCAAAAGATACCAAAACAAAACCCAGGGAGCAGCTGTTCTCTGACTTCAACAGAGCCTTTCAAATTTTTTTTTACTCTCTCTTGGCCATTGCACAGCTTTGCCAACTCTTCTGCAGTAGGATATGGAACTTGGGCAGGGTCATGGTTTGGTAATGATGAAGCTTCAGAAGCCCTGCTAAGTGCTAGGCTTCTTAACCTGATTACTGAGCTCATGCACACTGCCAGAGAGAAGAATATTCATTAGGGACCCACTGAGAGAGCTGATAAAACAGCAGACAGCTGCACCACCGCGTCTGCACCCTCGCTACGTGCATGAAATGCAGACATTAACATGTGAAAGAGCCAGCCTTCCTGGGCCCCTTAGCAATAACGCTAGGCTTTAGAATGCCGCTTATTCGCCCATTGCTCTGTTACAACATCTTTTTGCCAGTCCTCCAGTCACAGTAAATGATCTACTTTTCAAGCTATGCCCTGAAATTGAAGAGGTCAGGGTAAGTGTGCAGTCTTTAAGACCCATAAATCTGTCCTAAGACAAAATCTTAAAAAATAAGATAAGAAATTTCATGGATTAAATTGTTTTAAGTTAAATAATAATTAAATATTTTATAAAAAGATCAAAATCAAACGGTATTTAAACTATAAAAATATATAAAATGTGACCCAGGACCACAAAATCAGTCATGAGGGTCAATTTTTTGCAATTGAGATTTATACATCATCTGAAAGCTGAATAAATAAGCTTTCCATTGATGTATGGCTTGTTAGAATAGGACAATATTGGCCGAGATACAACAATTATGAAAATCTGGAATCTGAGGGTGCAAAAAAATCAAAATATTGAGAAATTCGCCTTTAAAGTTGTGCAAATGATGTCCTTAACAATGCATATTACTTACAAAAATATATTTTTTATATATTTACAGCCGGAAAGTTACAAAATATCTTCATGGAACATGATCTTTACTTAATATCCTAATGATTAAAAGAAAAATCGATAATTTTGACCATATAATGTATTGTTTGCTATTGCTACAAATATACCCGTGCTACTTATGACTGGTTTTGTGGTCCAGGGTCACAAATATAAAAAATAATATATAAAATAAGATTCATCCATGAAATCCAAATATATAAAAAAAGCAAATTAACCATTTAGATTGAAACTGACTTTTATTAATTTTAATTATATAAATATATCAACTATACATACTGGTAATATCCTATGTTTCCACTGCTCACTACACTTCTCCCAGAGGACAGTTTAGTTTTGGGTCTGGCTTAACACAAAAAAAGCCCGTCACTATTTTTCTTAATTTCCTCAACATTTATATAGTCTCAGTTACCACAAAGGTAAGTGGATGTAGTAAAGGCTTTTTGCGGTAGGCTGGGCCTCTATGGGCTGTTGATATTGCATTAATCATGCTCTTCTCTCCTGCCAGTTGTGTGGCATGTCAACTAGCATACATTTAAAGCAGCACCATGCTTGAGTTCTCTGCCTAACGCATCTGTAAATGTCATAAAACATCAATTATATCTGCCTGCTGCAAGAGGGTTCTTGACATTTCACGCTATTTTGAGTTCCAGGCAGAATCCATGACACCAGCTCCATTTTCTGTTCATCTACCATATTGCAGCAGCCATGTGGCTTAGTCTGGGTCTTCTTCTGTACTTGTATCAATAAAAGATATAAAGAGACAGAAACCTTATCAAATTGATACATAAAATGTGCTCTTAGCCGTGCAGACGTCGGGAGCCAGATCAGATCTGATGAGTATGAATCCAATTATCTGTCATGATTGTGGTTCTGTTCTGCTAGGATTTTTTTTTTTTTTTTTGGCACTAATGTTGCTTTAAAATCAATAACATCCCACAGGCTCAGTTAATTTATTTGATGGTACACAGAAAATATTTTAATTTAGCCCTGCTTGATACTCAAATGTTTTATAAGCTGTTAAAACCACACTGTAAACCCGAATAAGTGGGCAAAACTCAAAACATTTTAGGCAATCAGTTGCCTCAAAATTGTTAAGTTAAGAAATTCAAATTTTTATTTTGTACCCATACATTTGAACTGTTCTTAACTTGAAATGTTTGAGTACACTAATTCATACATTTAACTTCAAATTTTCATGTAACCTCAATGTGAACATTTTTATTAGTGTAAACATTTAGCTAATTCAGAAAAATGCTAACTTGCTAATTTGCTAACATGTTAACAATAACATGGTATAGTACCTGCTGAAAGAATACATCAATATAAAGCATTTAACATACCTGCTCTTAAACCAAGCCGCATACACCACTTGTCACCTTGATGGTAACTCTCCAAAAACCCACATTAACTCTTCTAAACTAGCATAACAAAACATTAATCACTACTAAATCTCCTACTTAACATCAATCTTGCACAAAAAACATTATATAACACTTAATTTTAGCATTTACTCTCCCTTTCGAGTGCCATGGGCAAAGCATGCTGGGAAATAGAAATCTCAGCCCAGTTTCAGTTAAACTTAAGTTAGTCTAAATTAAAAGAAATACGTTCATAAAACTTAAAACAATGAAACAGTTCAGTTTACTTAAAATATCAGTTCTGTGAACTTGCTAAAGAAAGTGCTAAATACTCATAAAAGTTAATTTGACTGAATTAACTTGTTTAAAGTTGCTGTCCGTAACTTTTTTTAGTTAAAAATGATCCAAAATGAATTACTGAGCAAGTACATAACCAGCCATTGTTCAAAACTATCTCCTTACCTTAGCCCGATTCACAACAATAAGCTTGTAATAATGTTTTAGAATTCAGGTGGTACTGGCGGGTTTTCGTGGGAAATTCCAGTATGTCGCTGTTTGTCTTTGCGTCATTGCGTCACGTCTGTTTACATAAAAAGAAATTGAAATCTACAAGTAACACTAATACACACTAAATACACATTGTCACGCAATGCTGATGTTGTTAACATTAACAATTTGAGAACAAAGTATAACAATAATAATAATTTGCATGGTTTGACGTGATCCGAGCTAAGCGATCGTTCGATTTAATCACCATTGGCAGCATGATTCAATGTAATGCTTTTTTTCCCTCAGTTGGTCAGAACAAAAGTGGTAGACATGATACTTGTTCAGATGACATTTTCCGGTGAAAATTCTTATTTTGGTCATACTTCAAGATTACAATCTGTGATTCCGAAGTACAGTATCCACCGGTGCAGTGACTGACAGCAAACATTAGATTCATCCGCGCTGAGGAGTCGTGCCGGGGCACAACCCACGTAAAGTTGATAATTCCACAAATAACTGCAATTGCAGGTTTCAAACAGAGATGGCGACAAAGAGGCAAAACTTATTGACTGCATCTTTAATTTAATTTGCCTTACTCAAATCAATTAATTATTTTGAGTGTTAGGGTTTAAAGTGCACTTCACTGTAATTACTCTTCGACAGTGATGCCATAGAAATATACAGAGCTACCACAAAAATGGAAGTTCAAAGACAAAATTCTAATAATTGTTTCTCTGGTGCATTAGGTCTATAAGAAAAACTTTACACTATTTAATTAGCGTTTCCACCTGGTGTGGAAAAGAGCATTAAGGAATGTATGGTAACGACATGTAAAAATAAATAACAGATAACACCATGTTTTCACCTAAACAGTAAAACTACCTTTTAATTGCCAGATAAGTTTTTCTTGCTCAGACAGTTGTTGTTGAAACCTTTGTCCACCTTTTGTTCAGTCTGTACAAACATTACATTGATGTCTGGGTTTATTTAAAGATTTAAGTTCTTGAAAAAACTTGTTTACTGAAACTGTTCAAATAAATGAATTTGTCCCTACAGTCCACACTTTGCTCACAGTTACCACAGTGATTCTTACTTACACAGTATATTCAAAATTTTTGTCATTAATAGGTAGCTCCAGTGTTGGAGACACCAGTACAACATTAAATTACTTCATGCCAATAGCTTGCAAACCAACAGAAACAGACTCTAGGAAGTCGGTCAGGTCACCAAAGGGCCATTATGTGCAGTTTCTATTGTGATGCCTTATTCTTTACACCAAATGGCAGTAGGCTATTTAAACAGACAGGGGATCCAGCATTTGAGGACTTCATGAATAAGCTAACAAGAATTCCAGTAGGGTTTTGAAGACGCTTTCAGCCTAGAGCATTCCTCTCCATTTTGAGATATCTTAAATAGCTCAGAATCTCAGCATGTTAACATTTTTTAACACACTAAAGTTGCACAGATATTAAGTCATACCTGCCATATCATGCATAAAAACAACAATCACAAAGCACTCAAAACAATAAAGCAGAACATTCTTTAGCACTATTTGGCACATCGATTAAAAAAACCTTTTAACAGAGAATGTTTGTGGTTCCTTTACTGAATGTACTAAATACTGACAGGATTGAGATGTATGCAATTATTAATAAGCTGGGAGTGTTGACTGCATTACGAAACCCTTTGAAATAAACTACTGTATAATACCATTCAAAAGTCTGGGGTCTGCAAGATTCTTCAATGTTTTGAATAAAGTCTTTGATGCTCAAGGCTTCATTTACTTGATCAAAAACACAGTAAAACAGTAATATGTTAAATATTTTTACAATTTAAAACAACTGTTTTCAGTTTTAATATATTTTAAAATGTTTATTCCTGTGATGATTTTCAGCAGTTTTACTCCAGTCTTCAATGTCACATGATCCTTTAGAAATCATTCAAATAAGCTGATTTGTTGCTCAAAAAAAAAAAAAAAAACACATTTCTTATTATTATCAATGTTGAAAACAGTTGTGCTACTTAATATTTTTGTGGAAAAATATTTTCAGGATTCTTTGATGATTAGAATGTTCAAAAGAACAGCATTTATTTGAAATAAAAATATTTTGTAACTTTATAATTGTCTTTACTCTCACGTTTGATCAATTCAATGTGTCCATACTGAATGAAAGTATTAATTGCTTTATAAAAAAAAAAAAAAAAAATCTTACTGACGCCAAACTTTAGAACACGTGTATATAATTAAATGAAGAAATTAATTCAGCTAATCACATGTGGAGCTGTTTCTACAGTTCTGTGAAGCCGTTCTAAGTGGTTCATGATCAGGCTCTCATTATTGAATTAATTGGGAAACCAGCAGTACTTGAATCACCAACTGTTATTTAACATAGAAAGTTGGCAAAAAGGTGTAAATCCATAATGAAGGTGACCCAGCCAGCACAAAGAGAAATTTGAACAAGGCCACATTTCTCAGAAGATCCCTGATTTAACCAGAAAATGACAGTTAATCTGCTCCCTAAATTTTTGTGAGAAAAACACAGATGAGTTAGACTGGGACAGGAGTAAATTTACAAAGCACATCTAGATAGTGCTGAGTAGTAACTAATTAAATGTAGTATGGATTACGTAATCAGATTCCAAAAATTAATTACTTGTAATTACATTACATTTTAAAATACTCATAATCACACAGTTACTTTTTTATTGATTACGTTACATTAAACTGTTCAGAGTATGTTTAGAACCCGAATAGTAAGAAAAGGTGAACATCTATAAAGAAAAAGTACATATTGAATGTATCTTATATTGTTAAGCATGTGTACACATCTTAATCTTAATTAATTTGAAAAAAGGATGTAATATAAAGTATATGTATTGAGCTTTCCAGTAGATCAAACATTAAACTGCTCGCAGGCTTTTAGGGGTTCAGAGTATGTTCAGAAATAAAGCCCATAACTGTTTCTGTTCTTCCTGTTCTATTCACTAGGGCAGGAAACTGACCCTTGACCGAATACCCTAACCGAATGACAGAAGAAGAAAGACACAGGGGGGACGTGAGACAGTGGCATAGGAAGAGTGATGGAGATGAAGAGAGAAAGCTAGGAAATGAGAAAGGGAAGAGAGAATCTGAACAGCAAAAGAAAAGACTGGGTACTGGTCGTAAGGTGTAAGTGGGCCAGAGCGAGGGACGGGAGGGGAGGTTGAGTGACAGCTCAGTGATGGATTGTGGTCTGAATCACTGCTTATGCCCTCTTCACACTCACTCTAGCTCACAGCGCCCTGACAGCCGTCCATCGTTCTCTTTGTAAACATACAGTCAGCCTTATATTCAGAGGTCAGGACCAAGACTTGAGAGAACCGCAATCATTTTGCCCCTTTATTTTACTCTCACTCTCTTTCTCCCCCCTCTCTATTTCTCTGTTCGCCATTCATAATCTCTTTAATCATTTACAACATGCTAATATTGGAACACTAGCAGCACTGCAGTTGGTTTGAGACAATTAATAGATGGGTCAATGACAAATAATAGTAATAAAAACGTACATCTTTTATGTACACTACCAGTCAAAAGTTTGGAAACAGTAAGATTGTTAATGTTTTTAAAAGTTTCGTCTGCTCACCAAGGCTGCATTTATTTAATTAAAAATACAGTAAAAAAAACAGTAATATTGTGAAATATTATTACAATTTAAAATAACTGTTTTCTGTTTAAATATATTTTATAAAGTAATTTATTCCTGTGATCAAAGCTGAATTTTCAGCATCCTTACTCCAGTCTTCAGTGTCACATGTTTCTTCAGAAATCATTCTAAAATGCTGATCTGCTGCTCAAGAAACATTTATTGTGTACAATTGTACAAAACATTTGTGTACAATATATATATATATATTTTTTTTCAGGATTCTTTGATGAATAGAAAGTTCAAAAGAACAGCATTTATTTGAAATATAATCTTCTGTAACATTATAAATGTCTTTACTGTCACTTTTGATCGATTTAATGCATCCTTGCTGAGTATTAATTTCTTTCATTTATTTTCAAAAAAATAAAAATAAAAATAAAAATTCTTACTGAGCCCAAACTTTTGAACGGTAGTGTATAATGTTACAAAAGCTTTGTATTTCAGATAAATGCTGTTCTTTTGAACTTTCTATTCATCAAGGAATCCTGAAAAAAAAAGTACACAACTGTTTTCAACATTGATAATAATCATAAATGTTTCTTGAGCAGCAGATCAGCATATTAGAATGATTTCTAAAGGATCATGTGACACTGGAGACTGGAGTAATGATGCTGAAAATTCAGCTTTGATCACAGGAATAAAATACTTTATAAAATATATTGAAACAGAAAACAGTTATTTTAAATTGTAATAATATTTCACAATATTACTGTTTTTACTGTATTTTTAATTAAATAAATGCAGCCTTGGTGAGCAGACAAAACTTCTTTTAAAAACATTAAAAATCTTACTGTTTCCAAACTTTTGACTGGTAGTGTATACCTTACACATTAAAGGGATAGTTCACCCAAAAATGAAAATACTGTCATCATTAACTCCCCCTCAAGTTGTTCCAAACCTGTATAAATTTCTTTGTTCAACCTTTGTTGTTGTATACAACATAAAGATCTACTGTATAATGTATTCTTTCTTTCCTTTCTTTTTTTTGTGTGACTTATCTGCATTGCTTTTCAAACATAATTAAAGCCAGCACTCATTCTAATTATTTAGGACGGGCATGTCTCTACAATTTTATCATTTCTTTCACCACAGATTCTTCCCTATTAGCATATTTTCATTAACCTTGGAGAATGAATAATTTACAAGTCTCCGAAAGATGAGTTGTGCTGCTTTTGGGAGCAGATTTGCGAAGCCAAGCTTTCTTATTTTGTCTCATACAGTAAGACAGGCCTTGGAGATGACAGGAATAATTAGCCGCACCTGAAGCGACTCTACCCACACACGCAGAGGAGGTGGCTGGAGGTGATGTGAGGTGCTGTAACCTGAGCTGATAGGAGACTCCCCAACCCCTCCCGCCCTTTGCTTCGCTTGACTCTCCGAGGAGGCGGAAGGTGGGGTGAACCGAGTCGGGGAAGGGGGGGCTCCTCATTAGTACAGTACGGCTGGTACAGTGGGGATGTCAGGGCGCTCACGTTACCTCATCAGACCCCAGGGCACTAAAACTGGAAACAAAGGCTTGAGACTGGGAGGGGCTGCACAAAATCTTATAAGCAGAAGTGTATCTTGGGGAAAAAAGATGTTTTGCTTTTCTTATAATGACCAAATAGACATTTACATTCAGAGGAACTGTTTTTTTTTAGCAATTAGGAACTAGATTGAGATTTTTACTGAGCCCAGGGTTAAGAGCAGGGTGTGAAAACACACAAGTTTCACTCACTTCAGTGTGTTTATTCACTCAGCACCCTCCTTTGGGGTTCTCCCTGTGTGGAGGTGGAAAAAGAGAGAGAGAGAGAGATTGTTACCGTACCCCTTAAGATGCAAAATTTCATGGCTTTAAAATCATTTAATGTTGCAGCTGTCACATCAGATTATTGATACGCATGGATTCGCTTTTATCCTCCTGCCCTTCGGAGTCTGCGTTATACAATGTCAATATATTTCTGCTGGGCAATTTATTACTTTTATTCTAGCTCTGTGTACATTTCAGCAACTAAAAGAGAGAAAATAGCACACCATACATTAGTGTCATCCTTAATCAATCTTAAACGGAATCTATTTGAAGATAAACCAGAAAACAGGAGCCATACAAAAGTAATGAACCTCCATGTGGCTTCCTGGGGAATACATCCAATCTTGTATTTTCTGAGAACCCCCATCTCCCTCCCACACCTTTATTAGCATGCATGGAGCACAGCAAGAGCTTCAACTCTAGGGAGGAGCTCCAAAATTCATTTTCCTTTTTCTTTCTTTTCGTTTTTGTTTGATGAAGCTCATGGTGGAATAAAAACAACTAAAAGTCTCTTTCTATCTGACCGCCGGCACTAGAAGAAGCACAGTTGAATATTAAAGTTTCGAAAGGAGCAAACATCCTCTCTTAGGTTTGTACGGCAACAAATGAAAAGTAGTTTAGACTTTGCTTTGATTTATTGCATAATTTTACCTGGAATTAACTATGTGAAATAGTTATGTGAAATTATGCAATGAAATTCATCTTTATACAGAACACAATTCTGTTTTCCAAATTTGCACGTCCTGCTACAAAATCCTATTTTCTAAATGGTTTCATTTTGTATATGCAAATGAGGCTGGTAATTAACAGTGCAAGTGTCAGAGACTTGGCAGTGTGGTGTGATGTGATCTATTATGCTCTCCACACAGAAAAAGATTATGAATTCATAAATAACACCACACACAAGGTAATTAGTCTATAGTGGAGAAACCAGCAAAAAAAAAAAAAGAAGGATGCCAGATAAACATCATCACTGCAGTAATTGCATTTCGAGTCCCTTTTTCTATTAGGATCTCTCCAGCGTACCTTTCAGCTTTCCAGAATTACAGTGTACCCGAATAAATATTGTATAACAGTTCTAGCTGTCTAATGTGGTCGTCTGTGGTGAGATTGCATCATCCACACAGGTGTACAATGTGATTATGTGACTAGTTAGATGCTAAAATACACTCAGATGACAAAACTGCACTGAAATATAGTTTGTAAACTGCAAATGTTTCAGTGCTAAAATATAAAGCATGGAGAAGCAATTCCGACACCTGATTTAACTCATTACTGCAAGACTTGAATTGGGTGTGAATGATGAGGGAGACAAAATGTGCAGTGGTGGGGGTTCGACGGGACAGATTTGAGGAGCACTGTCTTAGTGTAATGTTAATAGGGCTAATGATGTAAGCCTGCATCATGATGTATACAGATAATAGAAGAATGAGTCATCCACACCTCAGACTCCAGCCCTTGTCTGTGGCTTCATATTCCATCAGGTTGTGTTCAGCTAAAAAAATCTCTGAGGACTTTACAAGATGCTTTTAGCCTCATCTACAGCTGAAGATGGCATATGCTGCCTTCAAGCGCACATGGGAAGCTCTTATGTCCATGTTGGGCAGATGTTATTACGACACTCAAGTCTAAAATATGAAAGTGGCCAAAACAAATTCACAATGAATGAACAACTGCAAAAAACTTATTTTGTTCTGTTGTACCTGTGGATAAGCACTTTAGGACAACTTATATAATTAATTTATGCATTGTATAATAATTTATTAATTGGCAACATTTTTCAATAAGGTTCTATTTGTTAACATTACTTACATTACATGGATCATAAATATCTGTGATCAACTATTTTTAAGGCATTTATTAATCTAGGTTAATAAGATACTATTTTTCATTGTTAATTAATTTGTTAGCATATAAATATTAGCCAAAATGAATAAAGGCTGTAAAAATTGTTATTGTATTGTTTTGTTGTATTATATTGTTAATCATTTAATTTTAGCTATTAATAATTGAGCTTTGCCTTTATAAGAATTACATTTTAAAATATATTCAAATAGAAAACAGCCTATGTTAAATTGTAATTTTTCACAATATTGCTGTTTTTCTGGTATTTTGATCAAATAAATGCAGCCTTTGTGATCATAATGCCGGGTTCAGACTACAATATATCAGCTTGATTTTGGCACAATCAATTTGACATAGAGCAGGGGTTCAGAACTCAGTTCCTGGAGGGCCACAGTCCTGTAGAGTTTAGTTCCAACCCTGCTCCAACACCTGTAGTTTTCAAATAAGCCTGAAGGACTTGATTAGCTGGATCAGGTACGTTTAATTAGGGTTGAAACTAAACCAGAGATGGTCTTATTACTGGGAGATACGAGGGTCCGTGGCTTTACTATTGGAAAAAGCGTAACAGCTAACTTGGATCAAGTGTGCCTTGATAATCAATCAGCCTTGATTGGTTACAGTCTTGACGTCATTGAATTTTGTTCAGAGTTGTGCTACAGTCTCACACATTCTTTCACAATTTGAACCTGCTGAATCATTGTCATCCTGGAATATGGCTATGACAGGTCTTCCTAAAGGCAGGAACACACCAAGCCAATGGTCGGCCGTCAGGCAGTTTTTCTTTGTGAACAGTTTTCTCAGTGTGTTCCGCACCGTTAGCTGAAGTTGGTCCTCGTCGGCTTTTTTTCGGCCAATTCGACATGTTGAATCGGCGTCGGAGCTCGTCGGTCCGTCAGGCCATCTGATCATTCTGATTGGCTGTTCAGCTACTGCCACCTGCTGGTACAGAAAGGCATTTCATCTTACGCAGGCGCAGAACGGATGTGCTATTTGGCCGTCGGTTTGGTGTGTCAGGGCAACTTTCGACCCAGACGCTGCCGACGTGAGCCAACCCTGCAGTCTCCTTTCGTCACCACTAGTTCGTCGGCGTCGGCTTGGTGTGTTCCTGCCTTAAGTTTCCTACATGGTTGTTTAAGAAATGAAAAGATACACACTCCATCAATTAGGGTTAAAATAAAAATAAAAAACTTCCCAAACATATAACATGCTAGAAACATAATAATCACAGCAATAATGATCTATATATCTGCAGAGTTTAGATCCAACACACCTGTCTGTAATTATCAAGTGCTCCTGAAGATCTTAATTAGCTGGTTGGAGCTGAATTTTGCAGGAAGGATCTCTAGAAACAGGAATGGGCACCCTTGCTATAGGGCTTTTTTACACCTGGTCCCTTCATGCGTTTTCTCTAATCGGATAGCTATCCGATCGTGAAAAGACCAGGTGTAAATGCCCTCCGAAACGCTTTTGAGATGGATTTAAATCCGATCACTTCAGGAGGTGGTCTGAGACGCATTCCAGATGAAACTGGACAAGTGTAAATGCATCTGGTTGTTGAAACCACATATGCAAATTTTACTCCTCCTAAAATGGTAAAAAATAAATAAACGTGTGAGAGCATGTTAAAGGCTATATGACATTATAGCCATATATGACAGTGCTACTGCAACATGCATCACCACAGATGAGTTGCTGAGTATCTCTTCAGCAAGTCAATGCGCAAACTGCCACAAATGAAACAGAAAGTAAGTCGCAGACACTCAAAACACAATCATCTTCATTAAAAGTAGTGAGACTTAATGATCTTACCAGTGCTGATGCCGCTCTCTCTCCTATTGCGGTCTTTGATCTTGAAATTAGCTTTTGATAAATAAAATGTAGTTCATATCTGTTGCTTTCATTGATGTGAACTCTGTTAAATTTGCCGAGACACATTTATGTGGCCAAGTGAAAATGAAAATGTTTTAACAAATCAGATAGCTGATATCTGATCAGTAAAAACACATGAAGTGACCAGGTGTAAATAGGCCCATAGTTGGCCTGATTCAAGTAGAATTAGTAGAGTATCATTTGATGAAAAGTTTACAGAAGGTATGCTAATGAGCAGACAAACAAGATCCCTTAATGACAGCTAAAATCCAGTCAGGAGATTGACTGTAAGAAGACTAACTGAACAAAGTATCACTTTTCTAGTTGTTATGCCTTTCTACTGAATTAAACATTAGAGCCAATTAAGGCTTTTAGATCTTACCAATATTTGCATTTCAGACTGAATAATTAAAAAAGAAATAAATTACTTAGCACAAACCTATCCTGACCTTCCTAACACACCTTCCAGTCACAATTAACTGATTCTCAGATACGAGTGTCTTTATGAAAAACAGGCAGATATCAAAGGCACTGTGCAGTCTCAATCAAAATAATTATCAAGCTTTTCATGTTGAATATTTCTCCTCTGAGTGATTCTTCTAAGCCGGCATTGAGACAAATTGTGCGGTTAATATCAAGTTAAGACTAGAACATTTATTAATATGACCAAAGTTGTTCAAAGCCTTATTTTATTCCAGGTTTGAAATAAATCACTTATTTATTCAACCACTGAGATTCCTGCTCCTACACAAAATTATTAATCGCACATCAGGCACTAAATCAAACCTGCATGAATAAACTCTCATGGGTCAACTGCATGTAAATAAAATTCTCTCAGTTTGAAGTGTAGATCATCTCAACGATATGAGCAGAGAGCAAGCTAAAGATTTCCATAGAGAGAAGGATGTGCAGCTGTCATCTTTTCAGATTGACCCCATAAGGCCGCTACTAATTGGTGATCTAAGAAGCAAAGCCACAAGCAAAGCGTAACAAACGCAGGGATTATGAATGATAACGGACACGAGCTCACTAGATAGAGGCTTGCCTTTGAGATAATAAATCTGAAAGTGATTCTGAATGCATTATTCACCCTGAGAAGCTCACAAGTCTCCCTAACTCACCCATATTGCATCTGAAAATTATTTTCCTGCCTGAAACTCATCCCCCCACACGCTCTGAGTTACGGATTGCATTATATTTGTTATTCTAGAGGAGCTCTGATGGTGGGTTTGGGGGCTGTTTGTCAGTGTGCTGGTACAGTGTGATACTGAACTTGTTTGATTAGACTGCAGGTTTAAGGGGCAAATACCGGCTGTGGTCGAGATATATGGTTATGGTTATAATGGTAAGTTATAACGCAATAAATTGTGGGTCCAAAGAAAAATAGATGCCCGCACCAAATATGTAACATAATTAAAAAAAAAAAAAAAAAAAAATTAATCAATCACAATTCTACAGATTCTACAATCAAATAATTCTATTTTTACCCCTACAGTTTAATGCTGCTCATTACATTGCATAAGGTAAAAAGCCTATAAAAATCAAGTCATTAGCCTAGGGGTGAAGCTGCAATGTCATGACATAATCATTATGGTTGATTATTGCTCTTAAAATTGTAATGATGATTATTAAGTAGACAAAATTTTTTGGTGGGGAAAAAGCATCATATTCTGGCTACAGACAAAACGAGCCAAGAACTGTAATGAGTTTGTTTATTGCTTTTTTACGGATTAGTAAAAGAAGACTTAACATTGATTATGCCAGTAGCATAAAAACAAAACTTTTTTTCAAACTCGGAATATTGTCATTACATTAATAAAGCGATCAAAGAACACCGATGCGGTCCATGACTTCAGTCTAATGTGAGTTATGCACTTTTGCAAAAACTCCCGATACAACCTCTGAAACTCTCTATACTGCAAAATGAATCTCTTACTTGCATATTTTCTGCATTTTGTTTTTTATGATGATAAACGAGAATTTGCGTCAGTGAGATTCAGAATTTAGTCAGTGAGCGCGCGAAACCCTCATGACACCGGCATTTGCACGGTGACTAATCACAACGTCTCTGATTGGACATTGCATTCCTAAACTCAATAAAAACGTGCGTGATTGGTTAGAATACTCAACACTGCAAACTACACGCATAAAAGAAAATGACTATAAATGTAACATGAACAAATCTACTGTAAATGTAATGCCGCAATTTTCATATTTATTGGTAATGTTTCATATTACGGGTAGACTACTTTCTTTGACCCCCCCCCCCCCAGCATCTTATTTTGTTGTCCTTCAGGGGGGATCAAGCCTTCATTAGGGGGGTCAGACCCCCCCGAACCCCCTTGTAATTCGCACCCTGCTTATTATTATCATCACTGCTGCTTAATATTTTTGTGGAAGCAGTGCCATTCAAAAGTTTAAGCTAAGTAAGATACTTAAATACTTTTATTCAGCAAGAACACATTAAATTGAACAGAAAGTGACAGTAAAGACATTAATAATGCTACAAAAGATTTACATTTCAAATCAATGCTGTTCTTTGGAATTTAATATAAAAAAAATACTGGAAAAAGTTTCATTAATTCCACAAAATTTCATATTAAGCAGCATGTTTTCAACATTCAAAATAAGAACCATTATATATGGAAGCTTGTTTCCGCAACTAAATAAAAAATAAAAAAGGTAATTGCATCTTTTTATCATACAATTCTGACTTTTTTTTTCTCAGAATTGCGAGTTTACATCTCACAATTCTGCCTTCTTTTCTCAGAATTGCGAGATATAAACCCACAATTGTGAGAAAGTCACAACTGCAAGTTATAAACTCACAATTGCACATTATAAACTCACAATTGTGAGAAATAAAGTTACAATTGCAAGTTATAAACTCACAATTGCGCATTATAAACTCAAAATTGTGAGATATAAACTTGCAATTCTGACTTTTTTTCTCGCAGTTCTGGCTTCTTTTCTCAGAAGTGTGAGATATAAACTCGCAATGGTGAGTTATAAAGTCCAATTCTGAGAAAAAAAAAAGTCGATCTCTCACAATTCTGACTTTATAACTCGCAATTGCGACAAAAAGTCACAATTATACATTTTTTTTTTCAGTGGCGGAAACAAGCTTCCATACATTATTAATAATTTAGTATGAATAATACTTGATAATAACAGAGCTCCAAATCAGCATATTAGAATGATTTCTGAAGGATCATGTGACAATGAAGACTGGAGTAATGAATGCTGAAACCTGTAGTGAACCTCTAGTGTAGTAAAGTACACATTAAAAAAACAACAACAAAATGTTACTACTATGGTAAAGGTCTAAAAAAAATAATAAAAAAAAATAAAATAAATACATGGTGATACCGTAGTA
This sequence comes from Hypophthalmichthys nobilis, assembly GCA_037950665.1. Taxonomy (NCBI): domain Eukaryota; kingdom Metazoa; phylum Chordata; class Actinopteri; order Cypriniformes; family Xenocyprididae; genus Hypophthalmichthys; species Hypophthalmichthys nobilis. The sequence continues at coordinate 12,595,250 of CM075469.1, read as the reverse complement.
TATTTTTGTAGGTGAACCATGCAACCACAAGTCCAGAAATGTCCAACTTCCAGAAAATTCCTATTCCTACCACACAAGAACACACTGAACACCCTCACAGGTTCAAAAACTGCCTGTATTTCTTATTCATCTGGTTTGAATGTGCTGTAAAGGTCAGTCCTCCTCTCCACTCTGTGGGTTCTGAGAGTGAGAAGAACATGTTCCACAGCATGACATTTAACGCGTCTTCCTGCATGCACCGTCTCCCACAACCTATCCATCAGAACGCTACATTAATGAAGGTGGCCTTCGTGTCCCCATCACAGGCATAAAACATCGCCTCCGAGCCTGCATTTGAATATGGAAAATAAATATTGGTTTTATTATCAGTATAATTGTTATTTATGAACTGGCGAGCATCCCTGCATGAGAAGATGTAGAGATGAAGGAAGAGCTGTTATGCTGTGGTGATAATGCCGTTCAGGGTGTACAATGACAGCACTAGATCAATAGGCCATGCGGGTCTTAAGGCTCTTGGGATGGATAAGAGAGCGAGCAGTCATAACTCCTTTTGTAATGATGCTAGATCCTTTTGTCCAGATGTGTTGTCCTGTTTATGCTTTCTTTTGATGTTAAGGTCAAAACAGAACTTTGGGCTGTAAATAATGCAATATTTAATGATAACTATTAAATACTGTTGTTTGAAATCCTTCCTTAAAGAGAACCAAATAATGAAATGAAAATGGAAAGACATGAAAATGTAAGTAAAATTATTTACTCATCCTTATGTCATTCCAAACCTATCAGCAGTTAATGTTTTTTCCAAAGAATTTCCAAAGCATTATTTTTTTATTCAGTTTGTATTCTGCTGAAAAAAATAAGAGCATTCAGGTTTGGAACAACATAAATAATTAGTAAATAAAAAAAATTGTATGAACTATTTCTTTAATCCTGATGAGTACATGTAAAAAGCCCTCACTGGATCTTACTGAAGTAAAAAATGAAAGTGAACTGATGCAAAGAGCTACAACAAGAGTGTCCTTTCCCTAGTTGCTGTAAAGGAGAAAGGGTGATAGCCACTTTCATTCTGGGCAGGGAAATTCAGCTCCTGATGAGGCGTTAAGCTCCTCTGTTCAGGAGTGATTTATTTTAATGGGCAGCCGGGGACCTGATTGCACACAGCTAAGGCGTGGGTCAGTGCTTCTGCAAATGAGAGCTGAAACCGGGCATACTCAAGCCGCTTGAGCTCACGAACAGCACCAATCCTCATTGAAGTGAATGAACACTGAACTATAAAGAGCTTTTTGGTAAAACTATTGGCAGAGACTGTGATCACCATGTCAGACACAATTGCAGGTATTAAACGTGACTATGGAGCAAGTGTAGTGGTACTAAACAGCAGAGACCTGACAGAGAGCCTGGGGTGATGTCACAATAGGTAACTCAATCGTATAGTCAGCTCCATGAGTGTTAGTCATTCCTTAGATACTCCAGTGGTCGATGGCAGATGAAGCTGGTGTGATTCTTTAGACAATGACTTCAGTGTATAACAATATGATACAATATAACACAGTTAAATCCAATTTCTAGACCAAATATACTGTATGTATAACATGCAAACACAACACTTCAATCCAATAGGCAAAGATAAAGGGACATAATAATCACATTTCCCCCACAAGGTGAAAGATTATATGAAAGACGCTGCAGTCTGGGACAGGCACTTTGGCATTCTACACCATGCCATCGATCTGTCATTGCCATCATTTCCTGCCTTAACAAGCAGAGGCAGTGTTCCAGGTTATTTATGTAACCCCCGTTGGGAGAAGACCTATTGATTTATTTACTCAGCTCAAACCAAGGATGCATTCCGTGCTCCGCTCTTGCCGGAGAACACAGGTAGGTGGTGGAACACGATTTATGGAATGCCCTTTGAAATGAGCTTTGAATAATTTTTAATCTCATTTGTAGACAGGGGCAATTTCTCTCACATAGAGCATGAGACAGGATCTGATGACTGTCTATCTGCGCTATTTTTTAGGAATTTCGGCAGACGGAAGTGACCCTGAGTGACCTGATGGGGATTGATTTAGCTACTGATTTGAAAATTAACGTTAGAAAGAGAGAGAGAGAGAGAGAGAGAGAGAGAGAGAGAGAGAGAGAGAGAGAGAGAAAGGGAGTGTGCAAGAAAGGAAGATAAAGAGTGAATTATAAAAGGCAGAGGAAGGAAAATGAGAGTAAATGTACAGTTATAGTTTGAAAATAGGCTGTGATATAAAACATGGAATGAATAGACAGAGAGAGAGAGAGAGAGAGAGAGAGAGAGAGAGAGTCCTGACCCTATTGCCTTAGAAGAAATTTTTGGGATTATTATCATTACTTTTATGTTTCAATAATTTTTGGTTTACCAACTACACACCAGTTATTTGCTTTGAAATAATAGTGAGCCATTTTAAATGACATAATGAAGAAAGGTTATTTCATTTGAATCCTCGATTCAGACACCCACAGATGCTCGATTCAAACCCACCACTGATTCAAACACCCACATTCCTAAATGACAATGATTCACCTGTGTCTATTTAACCTTTGACAAAATCTGCTTTAGCGCTGCCGCTGACCCAGAGAGAGCAGTTGTCATGTATGAAACAGCTAAACAAACAGTCTTTACTGTGTTACAAATAATCATATTATCACAGAAATACTGGAATAAAAGATTATAGTTTGGATAAAAACACTGCTATCTACGGAAACGATCAAAATAGAGAAAATTACCTTTTGAAAGTAACTTGGCGCTTCAAATAATGATTGTAGCGATTACATCATTACGCCACCAGTTGATGACAAGTACGTAAGTAAAATGTATGTCACTGAATCACGCTGATTCATCTAGTAATGAAACAAGTTAAGTATTTATACTGAGTCATTGAATCATTCATTCAAACCGAGTTTTTAATAATAATAAGATTAATTAAACATTTTAAATAGACTGCAACTATTAACATTTTGTCAGAACTTGTGGTAAATTACATGTTCGTTTGTTTAGTTGTCTGTTGGAGAATCATGATCTCTGTTTGAATCAAAAAAAAAAAAAATTGTGATTTTCAATTTATCAAGAATCGTGCAGATCTAGATTTCGTCAATCATAACATTCACAGCAAAAAATAGACAGTTTATTTTATTTGACCAGGTGGATATGTATATAACAACAATTGCATATATAGTCTACAGGAATTTATTAGCACTCGAAGACATTCTGACATAATTTTTCTGACAGAAAGTTTAAAATCTTTACTTTAAACATCACCTTCACCAAATGGAAAAGGCACCCGTTTCATAGAATCACTCTGTATTTAAGCGTGCTTAGATGAATGGCCGTAGTGACAATCTTTGATGGATCAGGGGCTCAGGGAAGAGGAGCAGAGAGACGACTGTGAAGAAGCTGTAATTCAATAAGCCAATTTTCAGGGCCCGGCCCCTGCAGAGGTGTCAGGCTGTGAGGACAGAGAGAGAGAGAGAGAGACTGCACGTCTGCCCATTCCATTTGCTCTATAGAAGATGGCACAAATCTCTTCTTCCTAGGCTTTAGGGACAGAGAGTGTGTCAGAACAGGTGTATCCACATCTGGATACTTAATACACATGAGTAGCTGCCGCATAATGTGCCAATGGCCATTTTAGGTTAAAATGTATACGCATGTATAGGGTAAAGTGTTGATCTTGGAAACAAGTTCCTCTCACACAATTTCCAAATAAGAGAAATTGTGGGCCAGACATAGAGAAAGAATCAATAAAAGAGGTCAGCAAGGTCTCTGTCTGAAACTATGAGTCATGACCTGGTTAAATGCTTAGCCAAATCCAGACTCCATCCTAAATCTCTCTTAAAACTATGCAAAGAGATTAAACATTCATCCTAAACTCCCTGCCAAGCCAACCAAGTCTTATTGGCAAAAACATGTGGTTAGCATATATTTTGGCATGTAGTTTTTTTCTTCCACTCAGCAGACAGCACCACAGTGAAGGTAGTAGTAGTCATTTTTCCCCCCAACATATATCATGGAGCATCAGTTAAATTCCTTGGCATCTATATATTTGCCACGAGACAGTGGGAAGCATGGCATTCCAAGATGAAACAAGCAACCTAAGCACAGTGTGTAGCAGCAACCGAAAAATGCAACCGTGATAAATCACTGAGGTGACACCACCTGACAGAAATATGACATCATAGAGTCATAAACTGCTTTAACATCCTCCAGAAATCCTGCAACCGAACCAGCTTGTGACTGTCAGTTCTTCCAGTTATGCACACAGCATGTGCTGCTTAGCTAATGAGGACACAAGTGTGATTTGTCTGAGATGGGCCTAAACACACTTTACAGCAAGTTCTTGTCCATTTAAAACAAAATAAATTTCTGAGAGTAATGACAGTTTGTACATCAAGCAACTGTACAGAGTGTCCAGGAGTGTTTCCAATGCAATAATATACAATGTGTTCCAAAGGTTTGGAAACGGCCTGGGTTCTGGACAGCATCAGCATGAATTCTTAGCTTTTTGTGATGACTTTACATTGATAAGAGACAACAACACAAACTATGAAAACATTTTATTAAATATGTAAAGAAACTATATATTATGCAGTATTTATACTTGTATAGTATGATTTAAAAGTTAATACTTTTATTTAGCAAGGATGCATTCAAATTATCAAAAGTGACAGTAAAAGACATTTAGAATGCTTTCTATTTCAATAAATGTTGTTCTTTTGAACTCTCTTCATTAAATAATCCTGTAAAAAAAAAGTACACGTACAATATTAAGCAGCACAATGGTTTTCAACATAGATAATAATAAGAAATCTTTCTTGAGCAGCAAATCAGCATATCAGAACGATTTCTGAAGGATCATGTGACACTGAAGAGTCAAGACTGATGTAATGTGGCTGCTGAAAATTCAATTTTGCTATCAGAGGAATAAATTACATTTTAAAATGTAATAATATTTCACATTATTAATGTTTGTACTGCATTTTTGATCAGATGAATGTGAGCTTTGTGAACATAAGAGACTTGTTTCAAAAACATCAGAAAAAAAATCTCTCACTCTGACCCCAAACTTTTGAACAGTAGTATATAGGCAGGCATTTTGTTTTATCTCTTTACTTCAGTTGATTTGTTTTTCATGAGGTGTCCTCAGAAAAACACCCATGTATGTTAGTGCAGAGCTATAACTAAAGCAGCAAATTACATATTAACAAGCACTTAAGTTCAGACATTTGCACTTTGACTCTGATTCACTAAGGCATCTGCATGAGCTTCTGCGGGACATGCAGGATCAGATAATCAACATTAATTAACAGTGACGTTCTGGAGACCCGAGGCTCCAAATCTGTCTTATCTTTTGACAGAGAAGAACCTTGCCTATATCATTTAGCATTAACTAGGATCCCATCTACACAGAGATGCAGTTCATGTTGTTTTTAGGTGGTTCTTAGAAGAAGGCCACACTGTCATGAAAGGGTTTCCTCATACAGCAAGTGTCAAAAATGGTTTGCCATAAAAGCGTGAACTTCCAGCAGGCATCGGGCATGGCTTCAACATCACAGGACGATCAGGAGTGAGAGCTGTCATAACCTGTTCTCCAGTCATCTCTCCAGTGACTGTCAGCTAAACGCATCTCCGCTAGTCCTAACCACCTGAAGACCATTCAATTCACACAAACAAAGTCAAACAAAGGTATAAAATAGACCTAAAGTTAAAGGGTTAGTTCACCCAAAAATGAAAATTATGTCATTTATTACTCACCCTCATGTCGATTCTACACCCGTAAGACCTTCGTTCATCTTCGGAACACAAATTAAGATATTTTTAATGAAATCCAATGGCTCAGTGAGGCCTCTATTGCCAGCAAGATAATTAACATTAAAGATAATTGTCCAAAAAGGTACTAAAAACATATTTAAAACAGTTCTACAGTGTGACTACAGAGGTTCAACCTTAATATTATAAAGCGACGAGAATACTTTTTGTGCACCATAAACAAAAAACAAAACAAAATAACTTTTCAACAATATCTAGTAATGGCCGATTTCAAAACACTCCTTCGAAGCTTCGAATCAGTGGTTCGAAGCGCCAAAGTCACGTGATTTCAGTAAACGAGGCTTTGTTACGTCATAAGTGTTTCGCAATTTCAATAGTTCACGTGACTTTGGCAGTTTGATACGCACTCCGAACCACTGATTCGAAACAAAAGATTTGTAAAGCTTAGAAGGTTCATGAAGCAGTGTTTTGAAATCGGCTATTACAAGATATTGTCGAAAAGTCATTATTTTGTTTTTTTGGCGCACAAAAAATATTCTCATTGCTTTATAATATTAAGGTTGAACCACTGTACTCACATGAACTGTTTTAAATATGTTTTTAGTACCTTTTTGGACATCTGAAAGTGTTAATTATCTAGCTGGCAATAGTGGCCTCACTGAGCCATTGGATTTCCTCAAAAATATCTTAATTTGTGTTCTGAAGATGAACAAAGGTCTTACGGGTTGGAACGATATGAGGGTGAGTAATAAATGACATAATTTTCATTTTTGGGTGAACTAACCCTTTAATGTAAAGCCATAGCAAAAAGATCTAAGCACACAAAACATGACATGTTATTAAAGTGTTCATCACTTCCATCACATTAATCACTGTGGAAATTGTTTCAACATAGCTTGCAGTCATCTATTTTTTGAACATGATCATTTTTGAATGAAAAACCTCTTTGAATGGTGCAATTATGACACTTACTAAGAAGTACTGTGGAAAGTTGTTCAGGCTAATGTCACTAAGAAAGAAACTATGCTTTTCCAAACAGAACCATTGCACATTATAATTTCACTATCAGCAATGACACATATGGACATTCTGCTGAAGGTTTAATGGTCACCTTTCACTTGCCGGAAACCGCACAAACCAGTGGTACGGGGCGTGCAGACCAGTGACAGTAACCAATAAAATGTGCTCTTGGCTCAATCAACATGATGCATGTCAGACAAGCACAAATGCCAGTTACTGTTGCTCCCCACCACCTTTGTCACTAATAAAACGTGTCTCCTCATATTTCTTCAAATAAATAAATTTCCTGCTGACCTTTTTCAAATTAATGAGGCTGTATAAAATACCACTTAATCTGCCATTTTCAAGTTTTATTACAGGCTATAATATATCTTTGATTGCAGCAGCTGTTGGTATTGTGTGGTTCTGAATGCTGATGAGCAGCATGTATATATAAAAAAAGATATAAAACTTTATGGGATTAAGCATCGAGGAGGTTGTTCTGGATTTGAGGCACAGTTTCATGCCAGGAGGGCTTTGAAATTATGCAATTATTTGAATAGAATTAAACCTTTACATAAAATAACAATCTAGTTATGATGACCCTTAAAAAGGACAAATATTTTATACATATATATCAACTAGCTTGACAGTCCATGCATGAAAAAGACAAAGGGTTAATTGATGGTTATAACATCCCATTATCTCATGCCATTATTTGTTATTACTATAAATCTTATATGCATGTCCTCATAAAATAGAGATTTCATTGATCTTAAAACAAAACACTATTAAATTTTAGTAGATTTTGTCCCGTTTAAGAAACGGTTGCAAAATTAGTCAGTTATAGTTCTATCGGCTGCAAACTTGAGCAATGTAATTTGAAGTAAGTAAGATAAATGAGTCGGCACACAACACTTCACTAAGTAAAACAATTAATTACAATTAATCACACTGGACGGATCTCAAGTGTAGCCTGTGATAGGCTTGTCTGTTTGATGCATTGCCTTTATGAGGGCCAGTGGCTACATTTCAATCCACTGCTAAGTAGCTGAGTTATTAAAATCAATCTATCTATGTATACAGTCATAATGGCATCCTGCATAATGGCTTGTACAAAGACAGAAACCAAAAGGAAAGTTGCTCGATTTTTCAAAGTGAATGCGCTCTCTCTGATTGCCTCTGCATGCATGTGCATATCCTGTGAAGATCTAACTAGAGAGAGTCATAACTAGAGAAACAAACAGACACATTAAATCATATCATATTATTGATAAAGACAATGGCTGTTATTTATTTCATGCCAAATAATAATTAAAAAAAAAATCTAGAAATGTAAATTTTGGGGATTAAATTGTAAAATGATCACAGTGGTTGAAATATTGAGTGACTCATGGATTCTGGTCCTTTCTTTGAGACGTTTGTAGATGTATTTTACAGTGCAATCACACATGGGATTCTGTCGCACCTGTTGGGACTGTCATTCGCTTTCTTAGCATGGCTGACTGAGGATTCACTCAATAGCTAAAGCTCATTGATATGGCAAAAACCATCTCATCCCTGCCACTCTCAGACAGGCGGCCACCCTCTATCTTTCGGCTCAGTCGCCAGTCGGTGATGAGCCAGAGAATAGAGAGAGGAATACAGATTCAACTGACAGATTTCTCTCTCCATTTTATCTAAACTACGATTAAAACTACATCTGTGACAAGTCCAAGGCCCTAAACTGGACCTTCACTCTGTGATTAAAAAATATACAACAATGATCTGCATTTGAGTGGCAGCATAAAGTATTTATGAGCCTGGTCATCTAGAATTGTCAATGATGACTTTTTTTGTTTTTTTTGGGAGAAGAACGCTTGGTAAATATACAGGTCCAAACATTAGAAGCCTGTTACCACCTCAGAATAAATAAAATAAAGTAACCGTGACTTTATTTTTTTTTTTATAATTGTGACTATATACTGTATATATTAATGTTTTTTTTCTGCCAAGTCTGCCAGTAAAAGCAGTAATATTGTAATATATTATTACAATTTAAAATAACAGTTTTCTATTTTGAATATATTTTAAGATGTAGTTAATTCCTGTGATGGCAAAGCTGAATTTTCAGCAGCCATATCTTCAGTCTTCAGTGTCACATGATCCTTCAGAAATCATTCTAATATGTTGATGTGTTAAGCAATTTTTCTTATAAGTGCTGAAAACAGTTGTGCTGGTTAACATTTTGTCAAAACAATTTTTCAGGATACTTTGATGAGCAGGAAGTTCAAAAATATTTTTTTTGCAGAAATGTAACAATTATCAATATAATGCACCCTTACTGAATAAAAAGTGTATATGTCTATGACTTCATGTGTCATTTTTCACAATGTACAGTTATGTCATATATTGTACAGTATGCTACATTTTAAACTATTTCACAATTACCTTTGTTTTTTGCTCTGAGGTGCAGGAAACAGGCTTCAATAGAGATCGATTTGAAAATCTGGGAGTCATATTTAATTTAAACCTGAAAATAGGTTTATTTTACTTACAAATCAAATGCTAGGATATTTTGAAATCCATTTTTTAATTCAACTTTTTACCACCTGCTGATAATATAATTTGTAATGGCACCATTCAGTTACATTCTTCACATGGCAAATACTCAGAAAAGTAGCTTTCATGAATAACTCAGATACAATGATGTGAATTATCCCTATTAACCTTTAAAAACGGTCTCTAAGAACTCAGGATTACAGATGTGCTCAATCTTTCGCTTGTATGAATCATTGATGACACTGTATCAGCACTTTATCGCTCAATAGAATTATTCTCATCTGTGACTGTGAATTTAGGTCACCCAGTTGAGGTCACTCTGAGCTAAAAGTGATGTCATTCAACTTAGACCGGAAAACCATGATGTCATTACCGACTTCCAGGAAGCATTTTTTCACCAGCGTATCTAAAACGAATTCTGGTGCTCCCAGAGTGCAATACAGGTGAATAGGTGAAGTTGAGAGATGGAAACTAATTTACTTTCTCCTTCTGGTAAACCCGGTGATGTCACATTTAAAGAGCTTTTTTGAGACTTGCAGTCTACAGATTATAGTTCCTGCATGTTCCTCTGACCAGACTGCCAATGTGTCATGTGTATTTAAAGAGCTTTACACAAAACAAGCTGATTACTGCCCTAAATGATGGAGAGTGTCATCATTACAGAAAGTGTAATAATCCTAAGTAGTATCTTATCTATTAATCTGTCAGCATTTGTAAACTAACCATTTCGTCATTGGAATAAGAAAGAAATTACGAGAACCAATACAGAGGACTTAAATGTAGATGACAAACTTTGTTAGTCATGCTCCTTCAAGGCCTGGTGACATCACGTACTGACTTCACTTCATATCATGCGACTGGTGATGTCACCTAGGCTGGTAAAATAAAAATACTAAATCCAGTAAGGTGACATATCTAATACTTTTGAAAATGTGTTGGGATTTTAAAGAATGGCAGCTTTTACTGGATTTAGTATTTTTATTGATATTAGAATTTGGGGTTAGAAAGATTTTTTTACTACTTTTATTCAGCAAGAATGCATTAAATTGGCCAAAAGTGACAGTAAAGACTTTTATAATATTATAAGATTTCTATTTCAAATAAATGTTGTTCTTTTGTACTTTTTTTTTTTTTTTATGAAAGACCCTGAAAAAAGTCTCTGTTTTCCCACAAAAATATTAAGCAGCACAACTGTTTTCAACATTGATAACAAGAAGAAATGTTTCTTAACAAAAAAGTGATTTTTGAAGGATTATGTGACAAGAAAGATTGAAAGTTGCTGAAAATTCAGCATTGCCATCAAAGGAATAAATTACATTTGAAAATATATTAAAAGAGAATAGTTATCATTGTAATAATATTTCACAATATTACTGTTTACTGAATTTTTATTAAATAAATGCTGTCTTGGTGAGCTTAGGAGACTTCAAAAACATTCACAAAACCTAACAGAACAAACTTCTGAACAGTATAGTCAATTCAAATTCCTTTTTCTCTTAAAAATCCTTTAAAAAAGTAACTGAATATTTAAAGCTATTAATTACAAAAAAATTAATAATAATAATTCTGACACCCCAATTTTTATAAAGGTTTGACAAAGCAAAAATGTAAATACTTACAAGTATCCCCTGAAATTAATTACTCCACAAGAGTTGGATAAGAAGTTCTGATACCTTAAAGACTGGTTGGTTTATCTTTCCTTGAAACCTGTAGTTTATGGGGCTCCATCTGCTGTTCAAAGATTGCACAATCTCTCTGACAGACTCTTTTGTACACACATGCTTACATTGTGATATGTCTGTTTGAATGCAGAGTTAGACACTCTCCATTTAGGAATGAGCAATGCTGAAATTGGGAGAGATATACAGAAACACTATGCCAAATCAAACACCATTACACATCTTCACAGCCTTACCTAAACACAACTGACATGCAGATAAGGTCTGAAAATTCAAGTCTGAAGCCCTATGTGCTATAGGGAAGGAGACTGTGATCGGCTATAAGATCAAAATGAATAGGAACATGTCTCAGTCTGATCCCTAGACAGCTGTAATGTTCTAAAAGACCTATTGCTATCGATTCCCTCAGGCCTTTGTGGAACAGAAACTGTGGACCTCTTGGCCAGATCAAAAGAGGTCAGATGGAGCTGAACCTCATGAACACATTTCACCCTTCAGATGGATGCATACTCCAACAAGAAGGTCAATTTATGAGCAGCGACAAGAAATGATCCATTTACAGAACCCGATGTTGACACTGAACACACGTCAAATAAGAAATATTGGAAGTATAGGAAGACACAACAGATCTCAAATACTTAAAGGTACACTACACAGGATTGCTTGCTAAATGCTATGTTTAAAAAGAATTATTGAACAAGTACATTGGTGCAAATAGTGCAAAACCTCCTTTACACCACTATGGTAAGCATACAACAGTGACTGTAGATGTCAGGTTCGATTTGCCAGGAAATGTCAGGCTTATGTCTGTAAACACAGAATACAAGGGCCGGCGGCTACTATATGATATTTACTTGCTCAGATGCCATTTTTCTTATATACTGCTTGTATACAGCTTCTTACTATCAGTGATCTTGAAGTAGCTAGTCATATCTGCTTAAAAACTCGCAAAAGTTAAAAAAAAAAATATTACTCCGTAATGTAATGTTATGTTTCAATCACAGATGTCGATGGAGTGTAGTGTACCTTTTTAATTACAACAGAAAAATAAATAAATAAATACAGAGAAAGCATGCTAAAGATGATCGGTTTACATTTCTTTCTAGTAGTTTCCAGATTTATTTATAATTGCACTGTGAGCACCAAATTAGTGAGACTCAGAAATGAGCAACATAAATGAAACAAACACCCTGAAAAGTCTTTTGAGAGGCTAAAACATCTTATTTCTGTTTGTGCCACAGCTAAATGAATAAGTAATATTTCCAAGAAGCCATGAGATATTTTTGACCTGTGACTGCATTGGGTTTTTTTTTTTTTTTTTAACCCATGCTGACTCTCTCTCCCTCTCTCTTCTCCTGTTCTTGAGTTCTTGCAGTTATAATCACAGTGATCATTGTTAATAGATTCAAGTGTTTAATCTCATAAATGGAAATACTTTGAATATTAGCATGGCAATTCAGTGTACTGGGCAAGATTTCACAGAGGAATAGAATGAGACGAAAAGGAGAATGTGAGGCATTGGTTGATGGGGTCGGGATATGGCGAGCTAAAGCTAATACTATATTCAGACTAGCTGATGTGAGCTGTAATTGCTCCAGGGCCGAGCTAACATGGAGTCTGGAGTGGACCAACTATATAAGAGTGGCTATTAGCAGATGATTAGGCACATGATGATGAAGTGTTTCTCATTGATTTGGTTCCACTCATTTACTAATGTCATTGTGTATGTGTGTATTCCAAGACCTTATATATTATATACGCATGCGCCTGCTAAAAGACCAGCTTAGATTGGCATAAATTTCCATGCTGGTCCAGGCTGGTTTGATGTTGGACAAAATGAACCCACAAGCAGAGATGTAACATGTTTTTTGGTAAATAATAACAAAGACTTTAGATATACAAAAATGGAAAGTGCACTCATATTATCACGAATGGGAGAAAGTGCAATGTGCATTATGGTGGAATTAGCCCCGCCTTTTAAATAAAAGAACCAATCGATGATTGGTAAAGTCATTCACTGAATTCTGAACTACATACTAGTATACTACTCCTACTACGATTACCATATCTTTCTATGGCAGAAATAGTAAGAGTAGTATGCTAGTATGCGGTTCGAATTCAGCAATTGTGTCACTGCATCTGCCATTAGAAGCTCCGGTTGGTATAGAAACAGTCAGTGTCAGCCTTCAATGTTTCTCTGCATCTCTTGACTAAAATTAAACATACACTTTACCTTCCTCTGTCTCCTTCTCAATAATAGGGCTCAAAGATGCATCCCAATACACCATTTCTATCTACCCCAGACTTAAATCAATACAGAGGCCTCACTGCACTATTAGCCGATTTCTCTTCATTCATTACAGCTATTCATCAGCATACCACACGCTCCTGATGTTCCAGTTATCAGAGGAGAGCCTGGGAGGAGAGAGGAGAACCACTGCTGATGCTCAGTATACATTGCAGACACTATAAAGACAACTCAAGTGCTACATTTTTACTAGATTTTTTTTCTTTTTTTCTGGTTAAAGATGATTACTGAAATCATTGGAAGCGTAAATTGCCTCCTAGCAAATGTAAGACAGAAAAACATGTATTGGATCATCAACAACATTACAAACATCTCTGGCTACCTAATGGTTAGGGCAGCATTTAGATATCGATTTCCCTATTGATCATGGATGTCTGCAGCCTGCTTGACATTAACACAAAAGCAACGTGCAAGGTGCATATTGATATGTGCTGTCTGAAGGTTGATGGGATGGTGCATTTTAGCATACCAACTACAACAAAAGTGATCAAAAACACAATACCATCATTGATGATGATACAGTTAAAACCATGCATAATATTCAACACCTATACTGCCCCGTAAGGAAAATATAGATGCGTTTAAAAGAGACCGGGGAAAGTTGTCACATGGTGAAGTTGCCACAAGGGCTATTTGGGTGGAAGGCAAGCTGTCACTGGGGCAGTATCATTTCAAAAGGTACACCTTTGTAGAGTGCATATTAGTACCTCAAAGATACATATTCTCCCCCAGGCCATGTTCCTGGTTGCATTCGCACCAGGAATAGGAACTCTGAAGCGGAACTAAGAGATGAAATCTCCTATGACAATTTTCAGTATTACATATCATCGAGGTGGAGAAAAGAACAACCCTGCAGACAACAGGTAAATACCGTTATCGCTGTTTTCCATGTTTGTGAAGTAAATATGTTACACTGCTTTTTAAAAATGCCGGGTGCCGGTGTCTGACATACGTTTGACCAATCAACGTACACTTACGTCACTGATAGTTCCTATAGTGCTGGTTTAGACACTACTCTGAAGTAGGAGCTAATTTAGATCCCCCAAAAGGAGTTCCTAGAACTAAAATCATTCCTAGTTCCTGTGGTGCGAACACGGCAAAATCCGGGTACTTCAGCCAATAGTTCTAAGAACTATGAAAAGGTTCCTCCGATGCGAAAGCCCCTATTGGTACCAAAAGTGTACATTAGTACCAAAATAGTACATATTAGAATATCACCGTCCCAGTGACAGCTTTTGTACGAACTAAAATTCCAATAATATACATATGATAATACATATATATATATATATTGAAGACATATTTTAAACAATAAGTTACTCACTTTGAACAAAAAGTCGAACTTGTGTTTTAAATTTTGTAATTTTATACAATTCATTAATTATCAAAAAAGGCCAATATGTGTTAAATTAGCTGTATCTTTTTTCCTGGGCAGTAACAGTAAAAACTTTCAAAAGCTTTTTTTTTTTTTTTTGCCAAGACTTTAAGGCAATGTGTTTATACTGAAACTGACGTTCAAAAATAAACCTACCCAGAGAAATATTCACTTGAGTAAAAAAGTGTGACAACTAGCCCCAGTCTCCACTCTATTTATACTTGTTTATATGAGAGAGTCTGCAAATGAGAAATATATGTGGGGAGGCATTTCCTGCATGTGTTTTTGAACATATCGTTAGGTGAACGTCACTGTAATGCAAATTACGAGATTGGCTTGTGACAAGCTGTAATTGATAGAAATCCCTCATGCTTGCATGTGTGTGGTAGACCGCTCAGTCTTGCTTTCCAGTCCCTGCATGCAGAGAGCTCATATTTCCTGCTATGACGGCTCTTTTTCATCAGCTCTCTGGATTGTTTAGACTCCTCTTTTCTTGCATGGCTCTCTGCCAGCACCCCGGCACACCTGGGTAATCCTGCATGGCACCGGAGCCCTGTTGGGACTACAGAAGAACATATTATCCAACCCTGGCTAAGGCAGATAAGTGCCTGTGAGTGGCAACTATGGACGTGGGGGGAAATGAACGGCAGAGCAGTGGGGAAGAAAACTGGCGGGAATACTGATGAAGTTTGAGGGAAATTCAAGAGCCCTGCAAAAGATGTAATGCATAGACTTTACAGTATTACGGAGAGAAGATTGTGTTTGTATAGATCACGGTTTGTCTATAATGCTTTGAGCCGGAGTGCTGGAGGTCTTTAGTGTAAAATTCAGGTATTTAGGATTGGGAGGTAATCTCAGACATGGTGATGTTGTTAGTTTAGTCTCAGGGGTCTAGTCTCTTGATCTCTTTTACCCCCCCTAAAAGAGCTGATAAGAACTCCTGATTGGATTTCTTGGAAATGCAAGATCTTCATAGAAGCGTTTCTTAAACTACCTTTCCAATTTAGAAGTACTGGTATTATCTTGCACTGACAGTTCTTCTGTAACTCTGTAACACAGCCTTTGAAGACCTTTTGAACATTATTTAACAGCTCAGTAAGGCCATCAGAAGAAACAATCCCTGCTGCTTGCATAAAGTGGTAGAAAAGGCTGCAAACCATTGCCGTTTGCATTCACAGACGGATGACTTGCAGCACTTGATACAGTAGCACATCACACAGAAATTCTGCAGGGCGCCCAGCTTATGAATCCATTTTTAATTACCAAAAACGGAGCCCCTGCTGGGGCACTGGAGTTCATGGAAGTTCATTTCGTTTGATGTTTCTATTACAGGCTCACTTTCCTGTGTGATTTTCAAGTAACGCTCATTGAGATGTCAGATAACTTGCTTTCACATAGACACAATTTTTTTCATCATTCCTAGTTCTTGCAGTTATGCAGTAGTTTCCCTTTAGGTTGAGACTATTATTATGGGATGTTTCATGATATATACAGATCCCAAACTTTTGAACAGTATATATACTTTTTTTTTTAATTACTACTTTTATTAAGCAAGGATTCATTAAATTGATAGTAAAGATATTTTTGTACAAAACAAGTCTATTCCAAATAAATGTTGCTCTTTTGAACTTTCTATTCAAAGACTCCTGAAAGAAAATGTACCATGGCTTCCACAAAAATATAGCAGCACAACTGTTTTCATTGATAATAAGAAATGATTCTTGAGCAGCAAATCAGCATATTAGAATCATTTCTGAAGGATCATGTGACACTGAAGACTGGAGCTCTGCCATTACAGGAATACATTACATTTTAGAATATATTAGGACAGAAACAATTATTTTGAATTGTAATAATATTTCACAATATTACTGTTTTTACTGTATTTTTGATCAAATAAACACAGCTTTGTTTAACTTCTTTCAAAAACAATCTTACCGCCCCCAATGTTTTGAACAGTAGACATATATACATTTTGTTTGAATCTTTGATCTATATTGCAAAAAGGCTGTGATTTGCTCAACATGAACCTGTTTTGCTTCTGAAATTTGATATATTTCTTGGTAAAAAAAAAAAATAAAATAAAAAATTCAATGAAAAGTATTGTAAGGTGGGATCACATGTGGTCTTTCCATACCACAATGGATCTGAATGTGATAATACATACATACTTAAAAAGCTAACATTATCCATTAGCCGCTATCCCAAATGGCACCCTAAACACTCGCGGTCTTGCTACGAGTCCTCACTTTTGTGATGTAATGCCACTTTAACTGTTGGGTAGAAGTCTGCTGCGTATATCTAACTTTAGTGCAGTCTCGGCAAAAGTGCGCATCGAGGGTGCATATTGACTACAAAAGGGGGAGCACTCGCGAGCTCGCTTCTGAAACCTAAAATGACAAATGGGACACCCTACTGTGTCGTGGACTTCATGATCACACACACGGCGGCCATTGTTTGCAGGAGCTACAAAACAGCAATCAGTGTTTCAAAGTTCAGTCACAGTGCAGTATGTTGGTATATTAAGTCTGAAATCAGGGCGCTTCCATTTCAAATTTCCTCCATTTCTCAAATATCATTATGCAAGGATATCTGTGAGTGAAGAGAAACATTTAATATGTGTCCGTCTTCCCCATTTGCCATGTAAAGTTTAATGAGAGGCTCTAGGGTTGGCACTGCATGAATTATGTATACATTATTCTATTTTAAAGCCCACACCAGGCATCTATCTTTCGGATGGACCGGAACCAATGTGATGGACTGGTTGAAAATGAAGGGCCCGGGGCAGATGTGTGAGAGACATCACACAGAAACACATTACAAGGAGAGTGAATGTGTGTGTGTGAGTGTGTGAGCATATGTGTTTATGTTGCTAGGTCCCTAGAGAACTTTATACATACATTATTTATATATATATATATATTCATTCATAGGAACAAGGGTTCATCCCTCAGGACCTACCAGAGGAAATACAGAGATGAGAGAGGAGGAAAAACAGAGGGAAACTTAGAAAGTTAAAATAAGAGAGAGGAAAGACATGAGATGCAGAAGAAAGCTCAGAAGAGAACATGAAATAATCTAGATGCAGCAGGGATGGACGGATCAATCTTCACTGGTATCACTGGTGCTGCCACTGCTGAATCTATGCAGCCATTGCTGAATTTTCAGTGCTTTGGCAAAGGAAATCATATTTTACCTGAATTATGAATGCAAGTTTGCAGTCTATATGGAATGTGAAACAAAAAAAGATTGTGTGCCTATAATAATACAAATTTAAATGTAAGTATAAAACTATAAATAATACAAATGAACAAATTACTCTTATGAACCGGTTCATTTCAGTGAATCAAAAACATACAGTATGACTAGTGTAGTCCAATTGCCGAAATGAATGACTCTAAAAGACGAGTTACCAGTTTGAAACACTGACCTGTAACATTTGCAGCATTAACAGAGAAAATTTTCTTCAAATGTAAATGGATTATGGAAGGATTCATTATAACTGAAACATACACAAATGAATCAGAATCGATTCAAATCAAAAACAGAATCAAACCAAATGAACAGCTTGTGAATGTAACTGAATCAAAGAATGTGTATCGATACCCAGCCCTAAAAATAAATCCTTAACTTTCAAGTGTCCAATAAAATTGTTAAAAAAGCATATATGTTGTTCAGGCCCATTTAAAGTTAATATTAATAGCTTTTTAAGGTTAATTGGATATAACAATGGCATCAGCCTTGATAGTACTTGATATCGGATTGAAAAAAATAAACTAAGCCACAGAGGGAAGGAAAAAGCAGTAATGAAGCGTTCTGAGCGATCATGATAATGTGTCTCTCTCTACACAGATGGGTTCAGCTGGAGTCTGCTTTGCCTGGGGGAACCTCGGTGGGCACAAATCCTAAATCACATATGTCCCCTCAGGCTCATCTCTGCTGTTTGCCTCCAGACACCGCAGTATCAAGAAATTTTGAATAAGAATTCGAATAATACTCTCTCTCTCACAGACACATATGAATGCCACATCATGACTATTTCTTGCCGGAACAGAGATAAAATTCTTACAACAGTTCATTCAAGTCTCTATGTACACATGATCAATATTATTAAGGCATAAATGCCAAGGTCAATGGCTAAGGGACACAGGGTCCTCCTGGTTGTCATAGAGACCTTCCTCGGTCTCCATAGTGACCTGCCCTGTCTTAACTGACCTCCTGTGTCTCATCAATTTAGTGACCCAAAGACATGACTCAGATTGTCTATTAGTCGATCAGTTCTATGCGATCAATAACATTGTCACGGCTGAACTCCTCTTCATTTAATCAAAGACCAAGACTGTTCTACCACTGCCATTTGTGAATGATACTGCTCATTACATATGTCTCTGCACCAAGGATGGGCTGGCCATTGGAAGCATTGGGATATTTCCCAGTGGAACGGCCGACTTCTGGGACAGCTGGCAAAACCAAATTCAGATATAAACAAACAAAGATTTTAAAGGCAGAAAAAGTTTAGAGTTTAAAAAAGTTTAGACATTACAAGGCTGCCCTATTAAAATAGTGAAATGTGTAATTAAATGTGCTTGATTCTTAGTTTAAAAAAAAAGTTATTTAAATGTATAGATTTGTTTCTTTGCAATAAAAAAAATCTATTTCTTCAAACATAAAAATACAGAAATTCAATATACACTATCATTCAAACGTTTGGGGTCATTACTATATTATTTATTTATTTATTTATTTATTTTAAGAAGTCTCTCATGCTCACCAAGGCTGCATTTATTTGACCACAACAGTAATTTTGTGAATTATTATTACAATTTAAAATAACTGTTCTCTACTTTAATATATTTTAAAGTTTTATTTATTCCTGTGATGGCGTGCTGCTTAATATTTTGATGGAAACCATGCTACATTTTTTTTTTTTCAGGATTCTTTGATGAATAGATTTTAAATCTATTGTAACATTATAAAAGTCTTTAAAACATTTCATATTATAAACCTTATATATATATATAAAAACCTTATTTTATATAATTTTATATACACATCAGTCTGCCTTAAGTAGTTTGAGTGTTGAGAAAAGTCATTTCAATAATACTTTTGCTGACCCAAAGGAGGATAATCCCTCTTTTGCAGCTGTCTGGAGAAGGTCAAATGGGTGCATTGGGCAGCACAGTTTTGGGCAGCCTGGAATAAAAGCTTCTTAAAATATTTATAATTGTAAAAAAATAAATAAATAAATAAATAAATAATAATAATAATAATCTTTTAATGTAAGCACAGTGCCTTGGCTTGTTGTGTGTGCTAATATACCTGGAGAAACCAATCTTTTAGCATTTCTTTTCATCACAATGGCAACTGCGCAGCTGGAGCGTGACCCTCCCAATATTTTGGGCACGTTTTTTATAGCCAATCACATCAGCTGTAAATGTCATGTGACTTATAACTCTGAAGCCACAGAAAAATTACATCCTGACTCTGACCATGTGATACAAGAATCCCAAGTCCTTAACTATAGCAGCTCATTTAAAAATAATAATAAAAAATTGAGGAATGTGGACTAGTAAAAAAATCTAGTAAATAACAGAACTTTGTCCACAATTTTATTATTTAGTCATAATAATACACAGAAACTTCTGAAAGGCTATGAATGAATAAACATTTTAACCATCTGAACCAGACAAAATTTGATCCTCAGTATGTGCCAGTGTATCACATGACCACATCTCCCTGTGTGGCTGCGTCTGGAGCTGAGGTCAAAGGTCACATGAGAGGGAGTCCGAGATAGCTTGAGGAGAAAGAGGAAGGTTTTTCTCACAAAGGCCCAGTTTGTTAGTCTTTCGTGAAAGAAAGAAAGAAAGAAAGAATGAAAGAAAGAAAGAAAGAAAGAAAGAAGTTTTGTCCATTATTTGCTCTGTGACTAAAGAACACACAACTGCAATAACGACAGATCCAGCAGGATGACAAATGTAATCTTACAAAATGTAACATAACCAGAAACAACTACAACACATGCACTATGATTTTGCCTACCCATCAGACCATGACAGCACAGGACAGGAATTTAGCTTGATATGTAAAAGGTCACATGTGCACACATAAAATAAAGACAGAGAGACTCTATTCACACACATGGGATTTTACAGTCTTAACAAACATGCCTACAGGGACGCCCTGTGCCCCGCTCTATTCTGCAACATCAGAGCTTAAATTAAATCAGATCAGGCTAAGCTGAGCTGGAGGAAAAGCCCAAAACCAAATCATCTCAACCCTCCAATCCAAGTCATTCAGCTCAATGCCGAACGCAGTGCTCCTGCCAGCAATCTATCTGGAAAAGCCCTTACCATACTTCTAACAAAGTGAGTAAAAAAAAAAAAGGAGTAGCAGGACAAAAGATTACAGACTTTTTGATTTACTGTTTTCTCTAATTATTGCATTATAGACAAGACGCAAAAAAAAAGTTATTTATAAAATTAAATAAAATTAAAGTAATATAAAATTAAATTAAAATATAATAAATAAAACATTTCTAATAAATATAAGAAACTTGATATAATAAATGATAAGTAACAAAATAAATATATTTTAAAAATGTCACATCCAATTATTTATTTATTTGGTAAGTAGTTGTGCACTAAACGGGATTACGGACAGTTAGTCGATCATCATTACTGCAAAATAAACCCTATGATTTGTTGTCCCCATGACCTTTCTGCTTTGCTCTGATTTTAGCCTGTAAAAATCACAGCTCTACTAAAACTAACTTTGTATGATTCGATGTGTATATTCCATGCATCCATTATAAGTATACAGGTCTTTTAAGTCCCTGCTTTTACCCACCCAGAACCGATTATTCTATTATTTCCTCCAGCGGTATCATATGTTGTTCCCCACCTCAAGCATACATACTTGCATTTCAAACACACAGTAAAGCAACACACCCATTGAGCACTGGGAGTCTCAGATCGCTTTATGAGAGACGGTTAACCTTCCTCAGCCTATGCCTGTGACAGCTGTCAGCTTTGAAAAGACACCAACCTTTCATTTTACACAAGGGAGATCCAGTGAGCTTCTCTTTCCAGGCTTTCAGGTGGAGAACACTCCAGCAGCCCCTGCATTATATAAGAACAGAGAGGTTTCATATTAGCCCAGTGACTCTGAGTGCATGAACTGATGGAATATTAAACAAATGAAAGAGAGACAGGACAGGATGCATATGTAGTTCATTTCTATAGCCCTGCAGGTTTGAATTTGTACCCCCAACACATGATGAGCCTTTTACTGTGCTTCTATAAAAAGACGGTCATACTTGATAAAAGATAACAAGATCAAAAAACATGTTTAGTTTGAAAAGAATATTTCTTCAAAAGAGTTGACATGAAGTGGAAATTGCAACCGACTTTTCTTCCCCATTGTTATGTATATACAAGTGAGACGGCGTATCGAATGAATAAAAATATGGCAGGACTTGAAAGGGACTTTTATTTATTTATTTTTTTTTAAGTTAATTTTGATTTCATGGTAATTTTATAGTTTTTCACAATTGCTAAGACACATTTCTAGAAACCTTCACCAATTTTCTCACAACATTAAACACAAAACCAAATCTTCAACCAAACTCTAAAAAATAAATAAATAAATACATAACTTTAAAAAGTTTTACAATTTAAAAGTTTTTCATTTTAGAAACTATAGCACACATATGGACAAATATGCCAGTATATTATTCATATTTTGACCTGGTTTATCCTCAAAAGTCAATGATATTTAAAGTTCTTAAAGATAAAATTCTTATAATGACACTGCAAAAACAAGAAGTCAAACAAGAAGACTTTGTGTTAAGATTTTGTTTTCAGAAAATATATCTTGAATTAAGTTTATTGTTCCATTCACAATTTTATTTATTTATTGCTCAATTTTGTTATATTTTTGTCTACAGCAGGAAAACAGAGCAAGAAATACATAAAAACTTCAAGAAACAAACTCAATTCCAGATATATTTTCTTAAAATAAGACAGAATCTTGTATTAATCATGTTTAGATATTTTACTGGACAACAATGCAAAATACTATTTAAGAAAATTGCTTTTTTCAGTGTGAAACAAAATTTTAGTATAATTAATAGTATAAACAACATTACATCAGTGTGGAAACAAAAATATATTTTTTAAATGTGTGAGACAAATGCCACTGATATGATCCCATATAGTCAACTTAAGCATTCTAATCATAATGTGTTTAGTAAATACTATTTATTTTGTGCTTTCAAGAAATTCCTTATTTGAAGCACATTCTTTGTGTGTTCTACGGCACCTCCCATATACTAATCATGTAAAGTTAATGTCTCAAACACTCGCAATGCAGCCACCGGAGACCTGTGCATTCGACAGAGAAATCTCTCTCCTTCCTTCTTTTATCAAAGTCTGCATGCATAACATCTACACTCAGGATGCATCCTTCCCCCTCTCCATATCTGTGTTCCCCCACTTCGCGTTGTCCCGTGCCTCCTCACATATTCTTTTAATCTCTGCTTGGTGCTGTTATAATTGTTCTCTGTTCCTTTCATGATTTGTAACTATGACCCAGAACGGTTGCAACACAGATGAGTCCAGTGACAGCTCACACTGAGATCCAAACCTCGTATGACTGGTGTGTATGATGTGTCTGTGTACAACACTGATGAAAGGCTTGAAACTTTAGAGTGATGTACAGTACGTCAGTACAGTATGAGTAACTGTTACTCACTCCATTTACACTGTCCTTTTACATTATTTGATTTATTTTTGATGTGTTTCATTGCATGCAGCCACACTTAAGGTTGTATATACGATAAAGCTACACTTTATAACTGGCCTTCTAGTGGAAGAACATTGTTTTGTTTGCGCTCATCTGCGTGGATAAATTTGGGGAATCCAATATGGCTGATTAGCGCATCAACCGTAGTGAAACAGTAGTAAAATATTGTTTATTAGCACTTCTGTTTGTCTCAAACTCAGTGTTGCACGTTTTCATGGATCCGTGTGAACGGGGACCATTTTGACAATGTTGTTGTCTGTATGTGAAAAATGCAAAGGAAAAACTTCCGTTTTAGTACATTGTGTAAACGTACCTTTACTTTTCTGACCTGTGTACTGGAATGTGGTCACCTCAGGTATGATGTCATTTCCAGGTCCCAGTGGGCTTTGAGAGAAATGTTGTAAATTGTCAAATTGTGATTTGAGAATATTTCATTTTAAATTACACCTGGCATGATCTTAGATCAAGTTTTTTTTTTGCCAGGGCACAGTTTTGACAAGTAAAAAATCCCATGGCACAACACCACTAAAAATATAAAACATGCACTGCTTCAAATTGCATATAAATGCTAGATATTAAATTAAAAGTAGTACTCACATTTAATGTGAAACTTGAGTTTAAGTCAGGCAGGAACACAATAAGGTCATAGTGTTGCTGGTAATGATAAAACAAATTTACATATCGTCGCTGTCAGGCGGAAGCCTCGTGGTATTTAATTAAACACTGTCGTAGAAGTTGGTGTTGTGGCTTTATATAGCCTATAGCTATGGTCAGACTTACACGTGTCATTATAATATTAACATTTTATGAAAATCAAGGTCAAACTGACTTTACGAGGTTTTTGACCAGCGAATAACAGATTTTACCTGTCAATGGAACAGCCGCATCTGAGGCAGTAAGTGCAGTGGCGTGCACAGACCTCCGTGAGGGCAGGGGCGCAAGGGGTGCGATTGTTCTCCCGCGGTAGAAATCGCGTTTCGGGGGGGAGAAATGGGACCGCGATGCGACCGCAAAGGGCACTATCACTTTTGCGATCAAAGAGGCAGGGGCTTTTCACTCTCATGTTCACACTGTGCGCAGCACTTTCTAATTGGAGGCGGGGTGGAGTTGTGAGGACATTTGACTGACAGTTTGAGGAGCCAATGGAGTTACGAGGATTAGTCCCAACCTCTTTTAAATGCTTTTTATTGGTTAAATATTTGTAAAACCCACATACAGACGTAAAGGATGAATAATAGCATTAATTTTATAAAGCAATGACGAATTATGGAGATACAAGGTTTCGGCCAGACAGCGCAATGATTTATTCTTATTCTTGTTTGTAGCATTTATATTTATATTTACTTTTTTTTTTTTTTTTTGAATTTGATAATTTTCCACGGCACACCTGACAACCTGGCACACTAGTGTTTGGAAACACTGCCTGCGTCCGAA
Organism: Hypophthalmichthys nobilis; assembly: GCA_037950665.1. Taxonomy (NCBI): domain Eukaryota; kingdom Metazoa; phylum Chordata; class Actinopteri; order Cypriniformes; family Xenocyprididae; genus Hypophthalmichthys; species Hypophthalmichthys nobilis. Next base: position 12,570,318 of record CM075469.1, on the reverse strand, counting down.
AACTGGAAAATGCTGCCTTCGGAGGACACATTTCAAGGTAGGAAGGCATCAAGGCACGTCTGAATCCATTGTTAGCTTCACTTCCTGTCTCCTCCTGAAATACCTTCATCTAATCGATTTTTGAAGGCAGCATAGATGTATTCTATACTGTCTTTGATATCCATTCTGTGACAGTTGAGCTAGAAAAATAAAGATGGCGTCCGAAAGTTGTGTTTGCTGGTCAGTTTGTGTGTAAATGTACGTTTTTGACCAACATTTTCCACTTTTGATGTCATTTCTAGCGAGAAATTACTACTGTAGTAATTAAATATTTGTTTAGTTCTCACCAAAGCTCGCGCTGTTTTGCTGTATCATTAAACTGTTACGCTGCCTCAGAAGTCTGTCTGAAATCAATCGTGAGGTGTCTTCATATTCAAACACTGCCTTACAAGTCATTGCCTGATAGGGCAGCAAGGAAACAAGTCAGATGCCTAGGTTTTCGGATGCAACCACTGTCTTAGATGTTTCATAAACTCAGTTTTACAGTTTTCCCTTGCGTTAATTTCACTTTGCTTTAAATACTTGGACATGAGTAGTTTCATATATAAATACAAATTAATTAAAATATTTTTTACAAATAAATATGTAATTCTGAATTTTAGATTAATTATTTTTTAGTGTCTACTAAATACTAAAGTTGTGAATCCTAAACTAAAGGTTCATGAACAGAATTCATTAGTTTGAGCAGGTCATTTTCAGGTGCAAGGGGATTGTTGCAACTGTAACAGGTCTGTGCTTTCCTGTAGCTCAGTGGTTAGAGCATGGCACTAGCAATGCCAAGGTCGTGGGTTCGATCCCAAGGATTGCGCATACTCAGATACAAATGTATGGTATAATGCAATGTAAGTCGCTTTGGATAAAAGCGTCTGCCAAATGTAAATGTTTGCTGTATTATGCCTGTGAAGCCATTATGTGCTGATACATCTCTCTGCACAGACCCTTGCTGGTGTCTGCTCAGATCCTCATTATAAAGCATGTATACTAAAGCCCTTCCGGTTATGATGAATTGCATGCAAACAGCCACCCAAAGAAAAAACAACTTAAAGCACAAACACTCAGTTTCTGTGTGTTTGGGAATTTTATCCAATTCCCAGACAAAGTCAAGTTGCTCAGTCTGCCCCCTATTGGCTCTCACATTGAACTACAACTCACACTTGCTGGTTCTCAGGAGGGCTTTTGACAGACAGCTGCCAGACAGGTAAGTACATCCACTGAGACCACAAAGCTGATGATAAGAGAAGCATTTCAGAGCTACAGAACTTCGGCCAGTGTGGGAACCGCTCACTCAAACTCAAGCTAAATAGATATATCTTATCAAAACAATAGTCACTTAGTCAGGACAGGATGATAAAGGCAGACTATGGGAAGCAGCACAACATGTAGATAGCAGTCTGTTATACATCTAAATAATGAGCAGGTAAAATTGCTACACTCTTCACATTTCCAGGGATCTCAGAAGCAGAAGTCATCATAGTTGGGTAAATTATATAGTGGTGAATGAAAACTGCAACAAATATATAAATTTTGTGTGTTCCCATTTGCTTTAATAGCAAAGGAAAAAAATCAATGATAGTGTTTGTATGACAAAAGAGGGGGGAAAAAATGATTACATTAGTCAGCAGAGAGAAAAATGTCAACTTTGCCATCGCTCCCTCAGCAATTGTATTAGAAACACTCATGCAGCAAAGTTAACTTTTCTGTAATTTAATGCCATGGTAATATAACAAAAAGTAGTGTTATAAATGTACATAAATCTTTTAAAAGCGATCATATAATAAAATACGATTAAGAAAAAAAGTTAATTGTGCAAAAAAGTGTTAATTGCCATGTCTTGTCTTTGGCAACTAAAGCATTCTTGCCAATGAAAAAAATATTACCGTGTAATATTGTATATTGATGTTTGGTATCATCATGGTAACACCCTTTTTTTTTTACATGTGCAGTAGCGTGGCCATCATCGGAGTCATCAGACGAGTTGTGGTTCAGAGGAGGGCCATTGGCAGGTGCGAGAAGTACAGAAACAAGCACACACACGTACAAGGTGAGGGAGGGGTGTTTAATGGGACCTCTACAGAGGCAGAAGGGAACATCTGTGGTCATTAGACTGCATACAAAAGGAGCCCCCCTTATTCAAACAGTCTTAGGGCCTTTTTGGACGCCCAGGCTCTGAAGCGTACCCTCCTAATTCAAGGCTTTCAGCAGTAATCATCATTAACATTTCAGTATGCGTATGTGTTGTGTTCACCCCCAACCAGCACATAGAAAGTGAAATAGGTGGCACACTAAAGAGTCTTTTAGTGATTTGGTGGTTCGTCAAGTGTATTAATTGATCATAAATTATGCAAGGTCTGTGCCAGGATCTTTAATAACTGTGCTAAAATTCAGAATAAAATCAAACAGCTTTTGGAAATAACAGTTGGACACAATTGCCTGAATTTATGATCCTCATAATCTTAAAAACCTTTTTTTATCTAGTCTTACGCTTAAATGCTTGTAATTAGTTTTGTAAATGGTGCACATGTAAAAAAAAAAAAATACAAAAGTGATATATTTATTTATTATATTTTTTTTTATTAGTTGAATGTCCAGAGTGTGCTGTAATCTAGGCTTGTTTATAGAATAAAATGACTAGATTAAAGGGTATTTTATTACTACATAATTTTGGTTACTACATAATTTCCATACTTTCTTTATAAAAAAAGACACACATATATGAGTAATATCACACTCGTAGCTGTGCAGTATCATAGGTAATCACAGCGTGCTGATGTACAGCCATATCGCAAGGCTACGAGTGTGATATTGCGTTTATACCACAGTTCAACGGCACAAGTGTGTAAATAAATAAGAACAGAGCATCTTTAAAAACCCTCTTTTGTGAGGAACTACTTCCTTCCACCACAGATTCCAATCTCAAGTTGACAGTTTAACAGTTGAGCCCAAGCCTCCGTTACTAATTCTAAAACATCACTTTAGAACTAGTAATGAAGGAACGTTGAGTCGCTTCATTGAAACTCACTGTAATATGTATTATGAGAGATAGATCGCCTGAGAGAGTGTATTAACTTACCTGCATCTTGCTGATATTCTTCAGGTGAATCTTATATTCATAATCACAAAATCAGCTTGAATGTCTGCTTGTCTTTGTCCTTTTAACATTTAAGACATTCCCATGACAGTGCTAGTCAATGCATTTGTCAGTTACATCTCATAAGATGTTTAAATTAAAAACAACATCCTTGTTTCTTTGTTTCAGTCCAATATAAAAGTCTTTGTGACTGACTCACTCATAAAGACAGTCTTTGCCGCCATCTCATGGTGTATTAATGTAACTTTCACTGAAGTCGAAATCACTAGCGGACTCTTTCTCAATACCAATAAATATGGCATGTTATTTATATAAAATATTATTGTTCAATAAATATTATTTAAATTAACAACAATAGCCATTATAACAGTATAAGAAGTAAAATAGGAAATAAACACAAGCAAACAGTTCAGTCAAACGTACTAACTAGAGCGCTGCTTTTGTACAGGATTTAATTTCAATGTAAATATAAAGTTATAAAACTTAATATAGCCCTTAAGCCAAATCTATTAGCTCTTGAACAAGTAATATATAAATAAGACCAAAGATTGGCCATTTGATATACCCCAAACGAATTATCCCTCATGTTTAAACACTATCTACATAAGAGCCAGCGGCAAATTCCCGAAGGACTGGCCGAGATGAAGCTGTTCTCTGCGGGTACATGAGCACTGAATGGTTGCTGACGGCCTGGAGCTCGCATCTCCAGCGTCTTAACAATTTTTTTGAATAGGCACAATGTTTACATATAAATCGCATATCTGAGGTCTAAACAACTATATTCTTGCCTAAAACTCTTAAAACTACATTCCGTAACAAAATAACAGTAAATATGGTGGGTTTGCTCGTCCGCCATGACACTCACCGTGAGAATGCTGACAGCAGAGTGATTCAAACGGTGAAACGGTTCCCGTGGCGATACTGGTAGAATATCGCATGGCTGGAAAGACCTCTCAGCCAATCAGATTCGAGAACCAGAAAGAACTGTTGTGTGTGTGTGTATATATATATATATATATATATATATATATATATATATATATATATATACACATACACATACACACAACAGTGTATGTATATATGGCTTTTTAAAATATAAAGATTAAAAAGACACTAGGTCATAAGCATTTACTGTAACCAGTAGGTTGAGCACTTCTTGACTTTGTTTTACCATTGAATTTCTCCTGTTTTCCCCATTAGGCTGTTGTGGGCTCAGGCTGTGGTACATTATAGATGGTGGATCAGCCATATGGCTTATAAGTTATGACGTGAGCGAGACTGCACTCCCAGCCTTCTTTTAAAACAGACTAATGAAAAGAGATTAGCCTTATCAATATTTATCAGAGAAGCCCTACCTCTCCCCAGCACAGAGACAGCCATGTCTGTCTCACCTGACAGATTTAAACATCAAATATAAGGTAATTATTAAAGGTTGCATAAATATTATACAGTGGATGAGATAGTGGCGCTTCTAAGGACAGTATCACATAAACAGAGACTTTATGACTTTTTTAATCAGGGAGGTATTGAAGAGTTTTATGACAATGGATATTGGATATTACATGTCTCATAAAGGTTCTAATATACACACTTTTGCATAACATTTACATGCCAGTAATGCTTTCCAGCAGTTAATGGCATTTTTTCCTGGAGCAGTTACATCCTTTCAGAGACAATCACTCTACAATTCAAGCAATGCTGAGCAGAGACGCTCCGCGTGCTGGGACTGATGATTGTCTCTTTCAGATTCATGTGTGGCCTTTCACAAATCAAATTACTGGTTTTGTGCCTGAGAAAAGCTTAGTGACTTTCTGGGAACCGGTTGCAGGTCTGGTGCACCGCATATAGCAAAAGAAATATGAACATGTCTCATATTAGATTCTGATATTTGTGAGCAGAGACTATTACAGTGGACAGCAGCTATGATCGCTGACACACGGATATTAGCCCTATTCGGCATGCAAATGAGGCCACAGACATTAGCCCATGCTTGAGGAGGTACAATCAGTTATTATCAGCTCAATCAAGCACAGAGCTTTAGCAGTTATAATGACCCACACGGCAGCAGTGTAATGCACAATGGGGCAGATTTTAGCTTGATGGAAGTAAAGGGATGTGTGACTGAAATGTCTTTGTGGTTCTGTCTCTGGTTTTGTATAACTTTTGCTAATGTATAAAATCTAAGTCTGTTCAATCCTCATGTTTTGTTCAGGGCCTGAGAGACTCAAAGGCCATTTTACTAGCTTGCAAAAATTTACTTAAAGGGACAGTTTATCCAAAAATGATAATCAAATAATAATAATAATAATAATAATAAAAGAACCCTGAAAAGAAGTATCATGGTTTCCACAAATTTATTAAGCAGCACAACTGGTTTCAACATTGATAATAATAAGAAATATTTCTTGAGCAGCATATTAGAATGATTTCTGAAGGATCATGTGACACTGAAGACTGGAGTAATGATGCTGATATATATATATACACACACACATACACACATTTCTGAATAGTACATCCATATTTTTTAGTAAAACAGTGGAATAACAATTCAATAATATCTGTGAAATGATGCACATATTACAATAATTTGAAGAGAAATTAATTTCTTATAGACTAATATTATTTTTAAATATAAATCATCTCAGAGATAATCAACAAAGTGTGGGTTATGTTTACTGTTTAATTGCTAAGATTATCCTGCAGACCACCTTCATTGAAAAACAGTAAAAAAATAAAAAAAAAATAAAAAGAAGAAGAAGAATGATAAAATGACAGCTTGAATAACAAAAACGTAGGAGATGTCCTTGCAGCCAGCTGTCTTTCTTCAATGAAGATTTAAACTGAAACAGATAAAAAGAGGTTATATTATTAGACATATCTCACATCTGTCAGTTAGCTTCGCTCATGCTCCTGACATCTCTCAGAATGTTCTGACGCTGGCTTCTACGTGTCTGATGTCTTCTGAGAGCACCTCAATCATTCATATGAAGCTCATATCTATAGGGGATGGACAATGTAACGAAAACTTTGAATCAACAAACTATTATACAGCTGCAGAGTGAGTCATAGATTATTTGCTAATTAGCAGTATGTGTCAGTCATAAAAGATGCCTTACAAGACATGATTGTACAAGCATGTCATGGAGAGTAAATTGCAGTTGCACTGGGAAAAAAAAAGAAAGAGAACCTTTAAAAAAATGGCAGCATATCGCAAGCAAAAAAAAAAAAAAAAAAAAAAAAAAAAAATATATATATATATATATATATATATATATATATATATATATATAAATATACTGGTAAAAACTGGGGTAGGTTGCTACACTTTCCATGTCAGGTGGTACAACTACAATATATACCTACAACTATTTGGTTGTACTGCCTGACATAAAAACAGCCAAAAAATGTAAACACTTTGAAATGTTGTTTAACAACTGAAACTTGTTTAAACACATTGTTCATGACTCAAAAAATATGCATTACATCAGTTTTTAAAAGATTTTTTAAAAACACCTTTTTTGAAGCTTTATTTGTCAATTACCCAAGTATGTAATCACAAAATCAGACACCATCCCAAATCCATCCCAAGAGTTGTATTTGAGATGCAAATTACTACCAGGTGTAAACGCAGATGTGTCTGACTACTTGTGATCAAATCACACAAGAGCAATCTTAAAGCCAGATATAAACAGGACCTGTGTCATTCTCAACCACTTCCAGATTTCTGCACATTTTCAGGAGCCGTACCGGCACACACGTTGAGCTGCTCACAGTCTCTGTCGAAGTGTCACATGTAACTGCCTATTAACTATTAATGGGAGTAACAACTGTCACTGAAATAACTGAAATAAGAGCCACTCCTCTTCGCTAATCACGTTCAAGATGTCAGGAACAGTCTGCGGCGAGGGTCAGAGGTTAGATATGCCATTCGGCCCAGCAGATATGGAGCAATTATGAGCAGCCTGCTTTAACCTTGTGACCCATGTGGGCCCACTGGACAGCTGGGATATATTGGGAATAAGTCAAAGCCATCATTTCTGTAAGCAGAGGAGAAATGATGAGACATAATTGACACGGCACCTCCCCAAATGCCTCTGGCATGGCCCCAGTGAAAGGTCTGCCTAGGACCGTGGGTAATGGCGTGAGAGAAGATGCTCAGGCCTAACCAGACGTCCACAGACACAGAGGGCCAGCCCAATCTATTTCAATCAGGAGGGAATGTTTCACTTTTTATTACTTTTTCAATTCTCTCATTCCGATCAGCCAGGCCCAGATAACAGTACTATTAGCCCCTTAGATCAATGTGTTTTTATTTTCCCTGCCCCTCTTCCCCCTAATGCAACCCCCTCCCTCGACCCGTATTGGGTATCGGAAAACCAAATTACTTTATCTCTTCTCCCTTGGGAAGGCTGCCAAGGAAAAGTTGATTTGCAGCAGCACAATAGCACTCCTTATCCTCTCATCTTCACCACCCTCTTTTTCTCTCTTTTTTCTTTTTCTTTTTTTTTTTTTTTGGCTGGGTGAAGGAGCCAATCAAAGTGCAATGAAAGAGGAAGAGGAAAAAGATGAAGACAAATAATAATTAGAGTTCTGGCTGATGAACGCAAGAGGAATCCACACAGCTGAGTAGGGAATCGCGGATAGACATGGACTCGATGCCCCCCTCTACACTGCAACCAGCACCGCTTCACTTTATCTTCCAGAATTACAGCCATTTATCAGTCTGCGCAGAAAACTGTCAGCCCATTACACGCGCTCACATGCAGGCGGAGGGGGCGTCCCGTCAGACGCGCTCCTAATGGCTGCGGCAGTGGCCCTGACTGAGGGTCACGGAGGACGTTCATTAGAAAACTGTAACTTGGCTAATCGCAGCTCACTTAACACCACATCATGGATGAGTGCCTGCCAATGGCACAAAAAGAGCTCCATTGTGTGGTCTGGTTTAGGTAAACAGTGCAAACGCACACCAAGGAGAATGAATGACAGTTCTGAGGGAGACACATGGCACTTTGGGAGACAATTGGGAGACCTGCTAATTCCTTATCTACTTCACTGCAGCTATTATCCTACAAGTTCAATCAGGGTCCCTCATCATAATAGAAGAAAATGAGGTCTCTCTTGTAGCCCACGTTTACATGGTTATCTTTGTCTGTTGTTGTGAAACGAGTTTGTAGGCCTTGTATAGTAGCAGTGTGTTGGAGGTAAACACGATCAGGCAGGTTTAATGAGAGTTCTGGGAGGACTGCAGTGTTTTCACAGTTTCTATCCCCTTTTTTAGAAGTTAAGGCTTAGTTTACACTGCAGGGGAAATCTTTTTTTTTCTTTCTTTCTTAAATTAATTTTTTTAATTTGCAAGTTATTCGTTGACAGATCTGATTTGTTTCTGTGCAGACTGAAGTTGCTTTTGCTAACACTTCAATGTTGGTTATCAAATTGAAGATGCAAACTGCATGTAGATTCATCATGTGCATACAGTGGATGTTTGATTATTGAGGGCGTTATCTAAATTTGACAACATTCATTGCAACATTGTAAAAAGCAACAGAACTGTTATTTCTGATCTGCTCAGGGTTGCCAAATACACAGTTTTCCCACAGAATTGGGCTACTTTGATTTTTTTTCCTCCTATGGGTTAAAGGTTTGGCATATTGCATAAATATAAAATGCTTGTATTGAAAAATTCTACCAATGATAAAACTGTGCTAGACATTAAGTTTGTGTGTTAAAATAGCGGCTCTTGGCTGTAAATTTAGGTACGGCAGATTCTGGGTCTTAACGATAGTTTATGATAAACATTTTGTAAGCTTTATCCTAATTTACGGAGCCCCGCACATGACATGCAGGAAAAAAAAGTAAATCGTGTGCACGCTTTACTAAGTTGTTCCCTCGATATACTAAATCGTATGCACGATTTACTATTTGATTCCGTCGATTTGCTAAATCGAGTGAACGGCTTAGTAAAGCATGCACACGATTTAGGAAATTGAGAGAACGAGTAAGTAAATGAAGTGCACGATTTATAAATCGAGTGAATGAGTAAGTAAATCGTGTGCACGATTTATAAATAGAGTGAACAACTTAGTAAAGCATGCGCATGATTTAGTGAATTGAGGGAACAACTTAGTAAAGTGTGCGCACGATTTAGGAAATTGAGGGAATGAGTAAATAAATCATGTGCACAATTTATAAATCGAGTGAACGACTTAGTAAAGGGTGCGCACGATTTAGTGAATTAAGGGAACAACTTAGTAAAGTGTGCGCATGATTTAGTAAATCGAGGGAACAACTTAGGGCCCGTCCACATGGAGATGCGTTTAGATGTATACGCAAAAATTTTGTATCATATAGGCATTTCGTCCAGACGGATCCGGCATTGGATTCGACATTTTCGGAACCTGAATCCGCTATTTTTGGAAACCGGGTCCCAGAGTGGATAAACCTGAAAATGACACCCTTTCGTTTTCGTGTGTACAGCCAATCCGTATATTTGGTGAAACGATGATGTCATCACCCCACGTGTCGACCCTAGTCAGACACCGCTGAGTCACGTAACGGCAACAACAACAACAATCTCAGACTACATGCTTATATTCGTGCTGCAGAAGCTACCGAGCCTATTAGCTTTACTAAAATATAGCTTTATTTCTAAGCTTACTTAGGTTTGTATACAGCGCGGAAGGGTAATGCGCATGCTTCAAGTCTTATTCTTTGTTTTAAGTGTATCTATGTGGAATTGCCATCTTAGAATTGTTTAATGTAGTATTTATTGCTTCTAAATGTTGTTTTAGAATATTGCAAGTTATGTGTAGGAATTCCAATGAGGAAAAAGTTATGTCTATTCTCAGAACAAACATAAACACAACAGAACTACTGAATATAAAGGCTACTCACATGAGTGCATTTAAACTAAAGGGTTTATACTTTCATTAATTTAATACGCTACTCCACATAGGAAGAACAGACATACCAGCTTTTCATTGGAAATATGTGGGGCGCTGTAGAGCTGGGGAGGGCTTTGAGCTGCCCCGCTTAGCATCATAAAACATGCCTGTCGAATCCTTGTGCTTCATTTTAATATCCTGCTTACTTTACGACTTAAAATATTCTAGAAAATGCGAAAAATATTTGTTGCAGAACACTGAACACAAATAAGCCATGAAAAAACTTCTTTTAACTTGACATTAAAAATGCACATTAAAAATGCAGAGTTCATGTGTGAAAAACTGAAAAAGCAACAAGAGGCATCACAATATGTCTGTCTAAGGGGCCATTCACACAGAACATCTTTTTGCATATAAAAACATTGACACAAGGCAGTGTAATGGGGGGGGAAAGGCAAGGTCTGGAGATGTTTTTTTTAAACTTGAAGTTCTTGCAACGCAATGTGCGAGCTGCTGCAAAAGGAGTGAGACACGCAAACTATGGTATCAGTCTAGCACAGGGGTCAGCAACCTATGGCACTCGGAGGAATAATCACAGAAGCTTGTCAGATCTGCACACTAGCGCAGGTTGAAATCTCACACCTTAATAGAATTAGCTCCTAACTTAATAAAAGTTGCGTGATTATGAGGACTGATTACCTCAAAATGTAAGCCTGTATGCAAGTTAGAGGTACTTTATTTAAATTAAATGCATACACCTTTTTAGAATTTGTCACGTCAGTGATTATTCCTCTGCGTGCCATAGGAGGCCGACCCCTGGTCTTGTGCATGTTTACAATGAAAAAACAGCACAGTGAACGAGTTCTGTATGAACGGCCCCTATCGCATTTAAGCGAAAAAAACATGAAACCCACAGCACAGCGGAATGCAAAAACAAGTTCTCTGCTCAAGCTTAGAGTATAAAGCTGCTTATTAGGGAGCAATTGATAAATTAATAGGAATGATTGATTCATTGATAGTGCAGAGAGCTTATCTGCTTATCTCCATCTGTTTGGATCAAAAATCATTTGGCTTGGCAACACTAAATGGAGGTTTATGGATCCACCTGCTCCATTAAATTAGTTCTTCCCTCCCTCCAGGTGATGGAACCCGTCATTATCAATACACCTGTATATTACCAATGCAGACCCCTCACCTCAGCCTGACTAAATAGTGTTTGACTTCTCCACTTTAACCACTATAATTGAGTTCATTTCACAGTTAACCTTTTTGGGAAGAAGAGCCATGAACCTCATTTGCAAGTATTGATTGCATCACATGCTAAACAGTCTCTACCATATCTGAACCTGGTATTCCTTAAAGCCATCTCCATATCTCTAAGGGGTGTGAGGCCTTTTCCATAAGCTCTATAATCGGCATTAGCAAACATTTGGATAATGCTATTCAAGCTGTACTCCATTATTCTCACACTAGGGGAAATTTAGGTTGATGCAATAATCATTCTATAGAGAGACTCATTCTCATAAAAAATCTATTAGTTATGCTGCATTCCATTCAACTCTGAAAAGTTGGAATGCTTTGTGGAAAAGTGCAATTAAATGGCTCTTGGATATTTTTGCAGAAGTCTACAAATCCAATGTTGCAGAGATGCTGGTGTATGATGGGAAATCATGGCAGCACCCACACAGAAAAAAAAGGGTTTAAAATTGTACCTTAAGGTACGTAATAAAGGTACCTTAAAGGTGCACTATGTAATATTTTCTGTCCGCTAGAGGTCGCTAGAGGCCTATTCAAAACAAAGGCGTAGCTTGATGACGTCAAGTTGGAATCTTGGGACATGTGGTCTTTACCTCAACGGTCGGTGGAAAAGAATTGAGACAGGACTCGGGAAGAAATCATGTTCATGGATGTGATTATTAACATTACTGTAATATGAAGCAGAGCAGGACCAAATGTTGTAGGAGCTGAACGAGGCCACTGGAGCGATTGCGCAACACACGCCTCACGAGCAGCGGAACTTTTATTATGCCACAGTCGCCGGCGCCGCTTCCGCTTTTCCGGTCATGAGTATGAGGTAACGCAGCTCTGTTTATCATATTAGATACATTTGAGAGTGTTGAAAATGATGTTATAACGTTACTCTGTGCGTTCGCTCAGTGGCTGCTGTGAGACACTTGTTTGAGACACACTGTAGTAAGATCGATTTTAGAATATCATATTAAATGCTGGATGGCTTGTGTTGATAAATGGCATGCAATTAATTTGAAAACGTATTGTATGATGGAGAAAATGCTGTATTACTGTTACTAAAAATAAAGCTGCATCTGATTATGCTACTTCACAAAACAGTGTTTTTCTCTGAGGCATGGTAAAACAATAAGACTGAATGTGTTGAGCTATATAACAATAATTAGTTTTCTGTCTATAAATATATCAAAACAGTTGTTCCCTTGCCTATTAAAACATGTAAATATTAAAGCGTCTTTGGTGTTTCCATGGTTTTTGCAAAATAAAACCGGAAACCGAGGGTAACGCGGGTATGACGCAATTGACAGGCGACTCCTCACACGTCCCAGAGCCTTGGTTAAAATCACAATTTTCTCACAATTTACAAATAGTTGCAAACATTTGGGATGTTGTAAGTACTCAAGTGAACAAAATATATAACACTGGCCTTGTGTTTTTTGGATATTTTACTGCAAAATTCTTACATATTGCACCTTTAAGGTATTTGTTCTCTAAGGTACTAATATGTACCTTTTTAGAGTAAAAAAAAGGCACAAAAATGTCCTTTTTAAGGGTACTGCCCCAGCGACAAGATGTTGTACCCCTAAAAGTATAACTTTAAACCCTTTTTTTCTGTGTCTAAGGAGATAAACAAGTTTAATAACTAAAATACCTCAATGAGTCAAAGTTACACGATAAAACCCAACATAGCCTCATTGGAAATATGTGCCTCTACCTACATTTCTGCAAAACGCATACCTAAACATACAATTCATTGCCATTTCCAGCTGAAATAAATATTAGAGGCAGTAAAACACAAATAACATTTATTCCTTTTCACACATATAATAATTACAGGGGCATATTATCTATCAGACTTTGATTTGATTTCACTTTAAAAGTGTCGCAAAAACCTGCAGAAATGTCGCCACAGGCCTGTTTAGCAAATCTGTGTAGTGAACATATGTGTAAAACTAGGTAAATGATCCTCTCTGCATAATAGATAACATTTATTTATCCTCCACAATTTGGCTGCTGGGAGACTTTTTGTTGAGTACCTCCAAACTTAACAATATTGACATTTTTTTCTCTATGCGTCATTATTTGAGCATGACCAATGGAACGGAAGTCAGATATATTAAGTAATAAATAAACTAAACTAAAAGCACCACTACTTAATGATGTCACTTCCTGTCTGCAGTTAAGTTGAATAACATTCCCAATGACTGGTAAAGTAATGTTCCTCACACCAATCATGGTTACTGTCTTTAGCCTCTTACTTGCTAATGACTTTAGCATATGCTAAAACACTCTGTAAATCTTCTGTTTAAGAATGGTGGGCAGCTTAAGGAAAGGCCATGTATGACCCACAAATGAAATGAGATCTCCACAAAGAGCCCCTTAACAAGGACTTCAATTAGAGAAGGCCAATTTATCAGGGCTGGAATGATGAGCCAGAGGAACCAGCATGGCACAAAGCCCTGCTGAGACTGCAGTCTCATTATACCCCTGCAGCCCATGGTCTAAACCTACCGCTCCACATTCAATGCCTGCGCTCTTGCTAACAGACATATGCAGCGATCCGTTTCACAGGGCCTCTTCAGTTAGACTGGTTGATTATTCCAGGGGATTTAACAGGGCTCTGTAATGGTGGCAAACACACTTGACATTGGGCCTACATGTTTGGGTTGATGACCATAGGCTTATTACGCTCATCCCGCAGACAGACCTGTCTACTATTCTGGATCAATTTGATGCTGTCTGATTATTAACTTCAGTACATATTATTTAACATAAAAAGTGAAAAGTACCATTGAAAGTGCTAAAACTAATATCTCTGTAGGTTTTAAAACCAGTGCTCAATTTCCTCTCCCAGGCACTGATCCAGAACCATATAAATAATGGCAGATATGAATAACATGCACTCAATCAAATGAAACAATAGAAGGCATTGGAGGTTGAAAAACAATGAATGCTAATAAATACTGGCTGCTGCATTGATTTGTTCTTCTAAATTGTTTTGTTTGATTGCCTGGCTGTTTCTTTTCAATGAGAGCAGCGTAATAAGATGAGTTGTAATGTGTCCAGCGTCAGGTTTGCTGACGAGGCCCATCTGCACCTTGTTCATGTATCAAATGCTTGACTACTCACCTGTTTGTGGATTTGTATTTCTATGAAAATCAATAACCTCAGACTAATGGGTTACTCTATATACAGAACAAGTTACACTGTAAAAAATAAAAACAGAAAATGTACTGGTAATTTTCTGCCAGGACTTTATCCGTAATTTTACGGAATTTTCCGTTAATCATCAAAACAACCTAATGCAAACCTTAATTCAAAATACAGGTAAATCATATTAAACAATACTAAACAAACAAAAATGTGGCGATATATATTTAATTAATTTATTTTACTATTGAAAAAAAAAAGCATATTTAATTAAACATTGTCATACAAACAAGAAGATAATAGCAATGAAGTCTCAGTTAGTTGTAAGCTGTTTGTGTTTGATTCACTAAAGACAATCAATTCATTTGAGTCATTCATTTTGGGAATTGGACTAAACTTGTTGCACTGTATGTGTTTGATTCACTAAAAAGTTTTTTGTTCTGGAATCAGACTATGCTGGTCAGACTGTCAGCTTCATGCTGTAGCATAACACAGTCTCATGGCAATTTGTAACTATTTTACATTTTGCTAAAATGGTTGGTAATTCATATGAAATCATACAATCTCATTCATACATTTTCATATGATCTGCTTATGCCCCACTGAGTTAGGGGTAGACCTTCATGCTTACCTTTTTCCATTTTCATATGAATGGCTTCGTAAAAATTCATACGCAATCAGCACCTCATAAAATACTTGCGTTTTCTAATGAGATCAGGTTGGCAGAGCCAACTATTTCTGCATCAGAAATAGTTCTGTCAGCATGAATGCACGCACGCTCAAGAACTGCCATTTGGTTCTGGTATTAAAAACTGGTTCTGACACTGTAGGTACAAATAAAAAATCTCTCTCACAGTATTTTCATACATCACAAAGGACACTGCCTGCAATCCTTGGCTAGAACGTCAGCTTCTCGTTTTGAACCTGAAATGTACAAGCATGGCAGGGGATGTCAAATGAGCAGACATTAACAAACACTGAAAGTGTGTGCGTTGGAATGTGCAATGCATCCTGCAATCATACATGCTTTGCTCTGGCAGTCCATAAGACGCTCCACATATGGGCTTGGCAGCTTAGCGGTGTTTCTCCCTCTGTTCAGCAGGTGACTGTTAGCTACCTGTCTGCTGGTGCTAATTAGCCATCTCTTCCTATCACCCACATGCCTTCAGGAAGTATTACACATGTACACAGGCATGCTGAGGGAGCAGCCAAATGAATATGGCAGTTACAAAGTAAAGGATTCAATTCATGCCAGTTGGTATGTTTGGGACGACATGGATAAACAGAATTCCCAGGGCTTTAAGAGATTTACTTTACAATGTTCAGATACCTGCAAAGCCATTACACATGCCATTAACTATAATTCTTGTTTCTAAAGTTGTACTTCAACTCTGGCTCCAAAATTACACTGTCTGGACTCAAAATTAAAGAATTTGTTTGGGTTCTACTTGGAATCCTTTATCACAGAACGGCTAAATTTATGGCCATGATCAATAATACACAGACATAATATCTGAGAATAACAACTTGTACTTGCTTCTGTTCCGTCTACAAGAACAGATTTTGCTGTATGCTGTCAGATAAAATGTTCAAAATTGCTTCAACAAAAAAAGCTTTCAAAGAATGCTTCAGTGAGCATAGTCTGAAAAGTTTAGTCATGCTCTTTGGTTAGGAGTTAATAGAATGCCTTTTTTTCTGGGTGAATGTTCTCGATGACCCTGTGCTCCAGCACAGAGCTGCCCGCTCTTCAAGAGATCTGAAAGAAAAACAGAGAGAAACTTTAGCAACAAAGGATGATACTCAGAAAAGACTAAATTCATCCACGCTTTTTGTATTTTGTTCAGTAGTGCTGTCAACAGTTGTAACCTGTTGAATAAATCATGTGGCAAAATAGTTAAGCAAGATGTTTTCAGTGAATAACATTTCAGTATTTTCGTCACACAAAGCTTTAATTTTTACATTTATGCATCTGGCAGACACTTTTATCCAAAGCAACTTGCATTCAAAGTATACATTTTATCAGTTCATGCATTCTCTGGGAATCGAACCCATGACTATGGGTTGCTAGCGCCATGCTCTACTGTTTGGACTACAGGAACGCTCAAGCATATGGCTTCAAAACATTAGGAATATAGTGCAATTTTATAATATACAACACAGTTCAGTTTATTTAAAAGAAAAAAAAAATCATTTAACATCATTGTATTAGGTTTCTCATTCAAACAATTGCATTGTGTTAAACTGACTTGAAACAGTTGCATTTTGGCTCAACTCAATATTTTCATTTTGAAACAACATGTTTTAATTAAGCCGGCCAAAAACAACATTTGATGCTTGTTTAATTTACTTAAGTAAATTAAGTCAATCCAACACAATTCTGTTCAACCACTTTACTTAATCCATTTGAGTTGAGACTACATAAATGATAAAACTAGGAACAGGATTTCCCCTTCCCATCATGCTTTGCACAGGGCTGGATAGGGAGAGTAAATATTGAAATAAAATGTTATTTAATGCATTTTTTTTTTTTTTTTTTATCAAGATGATAAAATTGTGAGACTTGTTATTGCTTAATGTTCTTTTATGTTTATATTTAAAAGAGTTTCTGGTATAGTAGTGTTTTGGGGGTTACCATTGTGGTGAAATTTGAAACAACAATGGTCAATACATCACAGAAAACAAAACATTTCAGTTTGTAAGGCATAAAAATGGATATACGAGATTGCAATAGCCCGAAAAAAAAAAAAAAGTGACTGTTCCGTCAGCTGATCCAAAACTCTGTTCATCCTACTGTTGACCTCTGAACCATAACTTGTTATTCGATACACCAACAAGAACCTCTATATATCCAGCAACCTACACAAGAAAAAAATTAAATCATCACAGACAGTCACATCATCATAAGCTATAAATTATGTTGTGCCTTTGGCAACATTGTGTCCCAATCTCGTCATCCTTCCAACAGTAATTCTCCAATAACTCTTGTGCTGTTAGTTTATTGCTGAGTGTTTTATGTGCTATAACGGGTGGCAAATTTGATTTCAGATGCTGATAGTGATGATGTGATCATCATGCAATTTACTAATAGCCCCAGCTAATAATTCATACCCCACATTGCATGTTGGGTGGAAGAAAAAAAACTTTAGGTGTTATAAATCCTAAATGCTGAGACTGTATTACAGAGCAGTTCACTGCTGTGTGTGTATGTGTGTTTTAGAGAACAATTTATGAGATTAATATATAAACCACAGATACGCTGTACACACTAATACATTTGTGCATCTCTCTCCCCTATAAAAGCTGATCTAGTAAAACTACATTGTTATTTTCTGTCGGAGGGGATGCAGGTTGATATTGGCTCTCTGCTGCTGTAGTTGACCCTGCGCCCTGCGTTTTGCTGAGAGAGGTGAAGATTTGACACTCAGCGGGTTATACTGTAACACCCCTGCTGCTCCTCTCTCCTTGGCCTGCCTCACAAACTCCTGCATCTGCTCTTTAAAGCAGCGGCTTTAGGACTCAAACATATGGTACTGCAGTGTAATCAGCCTCCTTCACTTTCTGCAACTTAAAGTACAAAAAAAAGCTAGCTGTTATTTGCTGGTGCATTACATGTAATCACTAAAGCCTCTGTGGAAACCTTCTTGAAGGCTACACATATTAGTGATGACATTTTTTCCAAGTCTTCTTAATGAGAGAAATGTCAAGATCAGTAAGATGATACTCTTATTCAGCAAAGATGCATTAAATTAATCAAAGGTGACAGTAAAGACATTTAAAATGTTACAAAAGATGTCTTTTTCAAATAAATTATGTTCTTTTGAACTTTCTATTTATCAAATAATCCTGGAAAAAAAAATGCTCACAGGTTATGCAAAAATATTAAGGAGAACAACTGTTTTCAACATTGCGAGAATGATTTCTGATGGACAGTGAAGTAATGGCTGCTGGAAATTCAGCTTTGCTATCACAGGAATAATTAGCCTTGTAAAATGTATTGAAATAGAAAAAAGTTATTTTTTTTTTTTGTAAATTGTAATAATATTTCACAATTTTACTTTTTTACTATATTTTTTGATCAAATACATGCAGCATTGGAGCACACAAGAGACTTCTGTAACACTTTAGATTAGGTAACACATATTCACTATTAACTAGTTGCATATTACTAGCATATTGGCTGTTTCTAAGCACATATTAATGCCTTATTCTATATGACCATATTGTACATCCCTTAACCCTACCCCATACCTAACCACTACAACAACCACTTTGGCAGGTTGAATTTTATATATATATATATATATATATATATATATACAACTGTAGTCTTTAAAAAAAAAAAGGCATCTGAAATAATAAATTAAATGCAATGTAGTGTTGCCAAAAATATAGATTTTTCACTGATTGCACTTAAACAGTAACAGTATAATGGATCCATGCGTCAGGACTTAAAGTGACAGCAGCCTAATATACCTGCTGCCAAATTAAGAGATAATATTAAAAATATCTATATGGCAGTTTTTCCTCATTGTATCAATGTCAAAATTGTGGCCAGTGAAAATGCTGAGTGGCTAGTAACTTTGGAAAACCACTAGCCACAGTGGCTGGTGAGCAAAAAAAGTTAATGTCAAGCCCTGACTGTCACGGAGACACAGCCAACGCCCACCAACACCCAAGCATCGTCACCAGATCTCGACACTCCGCCCACTCGTTCACTCTCTCCGGAATACTAATCACGAGCACCTGCACCTCATCATCACGGACACTATATTGACTCATGTTTCCCTCAGTTCATTGTCTGGTCTCGTCAAACATACCTGGACTCCTTACCTGTATTCCTGTCGATTCCTCCTCGTCTCCTGTATCCTGTTCTCCATCCATTCCTGCAAAGACATTCCAAGTTGTTCTCCAGCTAAGTGTCTGTTTGATTGTGCTTGCATCTCTACTCACCATATCATCTGCTGTTACCTGTGTCTCTGTCAATAAACATCTGACATCTTACCTCTCTGAGTCTGACACTGACCTTACTTACTATCAATAAGCAGTAGTTAGGAGTTTATTGAGGGAAAACTCATAGTTAATAGTGAATATGTGTTCCCTAATCTAAAGTGTTACTGAGACTTCTTTCAATTTTTTCACATTAAAAAATCATACAGACATTCCGTTACATCAAAGCAAACTCATGTGTAACGAGCTGGAGAAGGCAGGCTGAGGCGTGGATCTAAACGCAGAGTTTTGAATAAAGTAAGACACATAGAACAAAGAACTCAAGGAACAAAACCATGAGGATAATAGAACCAGAAGCAACCATTACATGTACAACAACTGACCAAGTAAAAAGTGGAACACAAGGGGTATCAATACACAGGGGCAAACAAGAGTTAACAAGGGGGTGTGTTCCAATGAGTGTCCATGGTAACTAACAAGGGAACAGAGTGGCAGGGAAACATGAGGCACACAAACAACAGAGGAGATACAGGGAACACAGGCAGGGATCATGACATCATAACGCACTGACTTTAAATTCTACATAGTTTAAGATAACCTGCAATTGGACAGAACTGATTTAACTGATGAAAATCTGTGTACATAAACATAGTCAATGCACCTTTAATCAATAGTGTCAGTCTTGAGTGACTGGAGGCCGGTTTTGAGCATGCTACACGATCTGATCCAGAGAAAGTCAAACCCCCATTTATGCTAACTCAGCCTCTGACCACAGTATTAGCTGCCCCGATTCCTGACTAGATGTGGTGTGGCCTTGTACTTAACATGTTAATTGCTATTACATTTTCCAATGGCTCAGTGAATTGTTCCCTGAGTGTGGCCACTGACATCTTGACCTATTGTAAATTTTACTGTGATTTATTGGGATCGTCCGACGGTCGTTTCTATCGTCATAATGGTAAAGCTCTGTGGTCAGGCCTCATGAATATTTCAGAAGCCCAATTAAACTACTGCTGACCCCTTAGTGCTTCAGAGCTCCTATGGAGCCAGGTAACATCAGGACAGTGAGGGCT
The DNA here is from genome assembly GCA_037950665.1 of Hypophthalmichthys nobilis. Classification (NCBI taxonomy): domain Eukaryota; kingdom Metazoa; phylum Chordata; class Actinopteri; order Cypriniformes; family Xenocyprididae; genus Hypophthalmichthys; species Hypophthalmichthys nobilis. The sequence continues at coordinate 12,549,886 of CM075469.1, read as the reverse complement.
GTTTGTAGCTATCATCTTACTTCTACAAACCCTGAGCCAGCTTTTCCTCAACTTGAACGTTTTCAATGGTCATCAACTTATCAAATGAAGAAGCAATATCTTTGTTGAGGCTCACATACCCATTACCTTATTCATATTGTTTGTGAAGGTAATGTGATGAAAATGCTAAACAGAAACTGTATAATATTTCCATTGTTCATGGAACATGACTTCTGCTATTCTCTGACGTCTGTTTTCATTGTTTAAAGATGAAAGGAATGATTTCCATTCTATAATGGAATTTAAATTCAAATGTCAACAGCAATTTCTCCTGCTCTACTCCCATATTTCTGCCACTCTGAAAGTTTAGGTGCCCTTGCTTGCCTTTGCAACTCCAGCTGTGTTTTTTTGCATTTTCATCTCTTTAGTTTGCATCTTGTTCAGTTCTTCCATCACAGAGATCTACAAGCATTGAATTAAACAGCAGGCTGTCTCTGTTGAGGGGAACTTTGAATAAATGGGGGTGCCATGTTGGCTGAATTAAACTCTGTCAGTGATTTTTGGTACACTGTTTTACCTTAAGCTCCTTGTGGACTTCTTTCCCAAGTGAAATCACCTTCCTGTATACAGATGCCCAAAGTAGAGATGAGTCTCCGAAAGGGGTCACTTGGAAATAATGGACATTTGACATACTAGGTCAAAATAAGCTGTGCATGTGAGGGTGTTTCTTCAACTGTTGCCATTTTTATATCTTGTTCAAGTTAGATTTTTACAAACAGTCAAACCAAAAATTATTCAGACATTTTTATATATTTTTACTAGTGGGTGCAGGACACTATAGTTAATTTATGTAAGTGAGGATAGCAAAATAAAGTAAACCCAAAATATTTTATACCCAAAAATTCTTCACACAGTGGACTACCAGTAAAATTGATAAAAATTTGGAACCAAAAATTATTCAGACACTTTGACCTGACCATGTTTTGCTTAAGTGTTATGTGACATAATTAAGATTAATTTTTTCTGATACAGTTTAACTCTGAGATCTTGTCATATTTTAATACCATTTTTTTTAACTATAGAGAGTAAACTGTTTTAATGAATGAAATGTTCAAGGTGTCTGAATAAAGTTTGCTTTGACTGTATTTCAACTTCTTATCTTTTCCAAAATATGAAAATCTATTTGAAAAAAATATAATTAAAACAAGGGTTGAAATAAACATACAGTAAATCATTTTAATATTTATTGTGTGAAGATAATTTTTTATACAAATTACGACTTTCCCTCAGTTTCCCATAATTTTTCGATCAAAACCACAATTTTACCCATAAATGTTTTTTTTTTTTCAAAAGGTTAGTGTACTTTGTTACCAAAAAGACCAAAAAAAAAAGACAGATTTTAGTCAAATTATGCAAAAAGTGTAAATATTATTTACACTACTGTTCTAAAGATTGGGGTTAGTAAGATTTTTTTTAAAGAAATTAATTCTTTTTCCAGCAAGAAAAAATATTACTGTTAGCGCAAAAAAAAAAAAAAAAATGAACCTATAAAAGATCACTACTGTTTTCAACATTGATAATAATGCAAATCACCAAATCAACATATTAGAAGGATTTCTGAGGGATCAAGTGACACTGAAGAACTGGGGTAATGATGCTGAAAATTCAACTTTGTCATCACAGGAATAAATTACATTTTAATAATACATTAGAATAGAAAACAGTTATTTTAAAATGTATAATATTTCACAATATTAATGTTTTTGCTGCATTTTGATGCAGCCTTGGTGAGCATAAGACATCTTTCAAATGCATTACAAAATCTTACTGAACCTTTGAACATTAGTATAATTGTGTGTATTTCGGATACATAAGATGTTAACAGTGAAATAAGTGAGTTCATTTTTCAAAAGTGCTCATAGTTGAAGAACCACCCAAACTGAAACATGACTGTCGCCATCTTGTTCATCAGATTATCTTTTATTTTAAGCTGACGACCGAAGTGTGGACGAAGAGGTTCACAATCTTTAAACAGGTCACTCATTTCTCTCCTTTTTCTTTATTCGCTTGATGTTATGCTGATGAGAGTTCGCTCCCTGTGATGGCCCATTTGACCAAATTTCTCCTGTGAGGGTCATCGGAAATTTGATTCAGGGATCCCGAGGGAAATAAGAATGGCAGAAGGAGGCCGGCCAGGCCCAGGTTATAGAGCCACTTGGGAGGGGGAAAAGAAGGAAAGTGGGGTGGTTTCCCATCAGGCAAAGCAATAACCTCACCTACAGTAGGCGAGCAATAATATCGCCACAGGACCAAATAAAACTGCGAGAAGCTTTTCAGCGCCACTTGGGTTGAAAGCCCACTGACTTGAACAGTCACAAAATACAAATTCTTTTGGCATTTATGAGTCGCTGTCATATAACAGGCATCAGTTATTCCACGGAAAATATTTCCCACGGCCGTGTTGCTGGACTCTCCAGTTGCCTCTTCCACCACACTGTACAACAACAGCTGCTCCATTAACAACAATGTAGTCCTAGTCAGACTTCCTGCAAACAATGCAGTTGTATATGACATAATGTCAGATATTGTGCTACAAAAAACACAAACAACACTTATATGACAGTTATATTAGCTTATTGTAAGTGCCTGCAGGTAGATGTGTATACCCAGACTGACCCTAAAACACTGATGATATTTTATAGCCCATTATATCACAGACTGTTCTAATGTGTCCCAGTCTTACACTACATTGTGATAAAATGCATCAATGTATTAAAAACAGACTTTACTGCCTTTCTGCCCACAAAATCTTATTTTGTAATTTATGCTGGCAATCAGTTTGTAACTTTGTGTTTTTCTTACATTAGGTGATATTAGAGATTGATGATGTGATAAAATTTTGACTTAGTGGATGTGTTTAATTATTATTCATGTAGAGACACCAGCAGGACAGAATTTACGGCATCTGTACAGAGCAGTGGCTTCAGCACTGAGGTAATTTGTAAGGTGGATACAGGCAGTTAGCGCACTCTTCTCTAGCTGTATTTTAACTTAATTTGGTTCTATCATACCAATTTTCACTGATTGTGATGGTGCCGGAGCCAGTGTTCGTGTTTTGAAAATGATTTTAACATAAACAATTATTTATTAAGCACCTTTATGTCATAACATGCTGCCAGTCAGAAGTTATAATGAATAAAATTCTTAGCAATCAATTAATGTGTATATGAATAAATAAATGTCACTGTTATATACCCATATGTTCACCAAGGCAACATTTATTTGATCAAAAATACAGTAAAACCAGTAATATTGTGAAATTGTCACATTCCTCAGTCACTAGACCTCAGCACACTATGTTTCCCATCATCCTCTCTGGCTACCACCTGTGCACACAACAATCACCACACCTGCCTGCCATCAGCCTCATCAGTTCCTCCATAAAAGCCAACACCAAACGCACATGGTGGTCTGGTCATTCAATTCTGAACCTCTACCTGATTACTTACCTGTGGATCAAACTGTCCCGTCCTTCGTGTTCTGTCTGCCAGTCTTCAGTCCACCAGCCTCTTCTCTACCTGCAACAGATAAGACTTATCAATCGCTTGCCAGTCTCACCATCACGGTCTGCAATCCAGAGATTCACCTGTTAACTTCCTGTGTGTTATTCAACAAACTCTGTTTGGAATATTACCTTTTGTCTGTATTCTTCTGTTAGAATTTAAAATACCTGTTTTCTATTTTAACATATTTTGAAATGTATTCCTGTGATAGCAAAGCTGAATTTACTCCAGTCTTCAGTGTCACATGATCCTTCAGAAATAATTCTAATGATTTGGTCCTCAAGAAACATTATATTTGTGGAAACTGTGATACAATTTTAAGCGTTCTTTGATGCATATAAAGTTCAAAATAACATTATATATTACAAATGCTTTTGATCAATTTTTATTAAGACAAATTATTGGTCAGGAAATTGCCAACTTAAAGTCCCCCTGTAGTCAATAATTGTATCCCTTAAAACTAATCTTTGATCATCAAAATATAGTTAAACATTTTTTCCTGTGGAGAAAAATTCTTCATGCCTTAAAATAGCTTGAATGGAACTCTACACCCTAGCTTTATTTAGTATACAGGGATCTATGAATATGCTAATTAGCCCCGCCTCCACTCACTCGCACGAGCTCAGAGATCCACTCGGTCAACTTACTGAGGTAAACACTGCAAAATGGTATCGCTTTTTACAATGTCAGACACATGACGGTAATATAATTAATTATATGCACTGCTAAAGTATGTGCTGTGTTTGCATACACAGCTGAAGTGAAATAAATGCAATATTTGACGACTAATAAACTGATGTTTCGGAGACATTTTCATTTAATATTTTATGTACTGCTTACAGCATCTGTTTGTACAAGAATAAAGTTCAACATAAGCATATATTTAAATGCAATGTAGTGAGGTCTATTTTTTTTTTTTTTTTTCAGTTTTATTTTGATAAACAGAACACAATACAACATTGTGACTACATGAAAAGAGCTTTATAAAAATACAGATTTGTGACAGTTAACATTATGCTAAAGCTTGCCGACATGTTGACATGTTTGGTTACAAAGTAGTTCATGACATCACAGCGATTTTGAAACTGTCTTTAGATCACTGCAGTTTTAAAGAGAAAACACTCAGCAATGGTGTTGAATTTGCATATGGTTTGTCTTAAAGCATATTAAAAACACCACATAGACATATAAACAACATTAACTTGATTTTCACCACAGGGAGACTTTAAGCAAATACACTACTTAAAAAGCCATTGCTATCTCAAAGACAGAATGAAGTGTTTGGCAGAATATGTGAAGTTGTGTGTTGAGTGATGAATCACAATGAAACACGAGTTGCATGGTGATGCTCTAGAGCGCTGTCTTCGAAAATCTGCTGAGAAATATAATAATAAATGCATCTCTACCACAGTGAAGCATGGAGGAATAGGTGCCTTTGTGTCGGGAGCCTTTTTAGCTGCTGGCATTGGTATGCTTTTTCACTGTGAAAAGTCATTTAATGCTTTGGAGTACAGGAGGATATTGCAGAATGGCTTGCTTCCCACAAATGAAAAGTTGTTATCTAAAGAGGAATGATCAGATGTTATTTTTCACCAAGACAATGTTCCTGTCCAAATTGCAAAGACAATCAAGAAGTGGCTTGAGAACAAGTCCATCAGGCTCATGTTTTGGCCTGGTCAGAATCCAGATTTGAACCCTATAGTGAATATTTGCTATTACATGAAAAGAGAAGATGCTACTGACAGTAATCTTTGGTTCGATTCCTCTAATTCTAAGAGACTAGACTGTCTGAATCTGCTAAAGTCTGACAATAACAATAAGGCAGACTGGGAGTATAAAGTTCTTTTAAACCAGTCCTCAGCACTGATGAAAGCCTTCCTCACTAAACTCATGAAGCGCTCTTGTGTACTGACAGTCTGTCCCCATCTACCTTGAACACCCACACAGAAGAATACAAAGTAACTGAACTCCAGGTCCATAATGCTTATCTATACGTCACATTACCATCCAGACTGTCTCACTACTGCCCTCTTATGGAGACCACAGTGTCACTGTGTCACTCACCACAGAGAAAGTGGGGCATCGCACATGTTTCTGTCTTCACTGAAGCGCTGAGCTCTGACCTCACACTTTCTCCTCCTGGAAGCTGAAAAGCAGGTCACTTCTGTTTAACCCCGGGGCCACGGTACTCAGTCACCTCTGAGGATAGAGAGAGAAAGCCATTCAGCCAACTGATCAGCCACACAGACACGGGAAAGAAGCATTCATAAATAATGTAGGCCGTGCTGGGAAGAGCTCCGTCAGGTTCACAGCCTGCCGCTGTATCTCAGATGGAAGACGAAAACCTTGTGATGCCGTGGACACTTAGATCTGAGAATGACATTTGCGGAAACAGAGGGAGGGAAGCTGAGGACAGGGAAGGAAGGGAAGCAGAGAGAGAAAATGACAGCATGATGGAGAGGGACCAAAAAGTGGGCAAAGTGAAAGGAGAAATGGGGATAAAAAGAAGGGGGAGGGAAACGGTACTGGTATGGAGGCTGATTTAGCTCCTATTGAAGTTCCAGTGGTGCTTGGGGTTAAAGAGCAAAGTGTGATGGATACGATCTCATTAAAATGGGAAAGTGAGGCTTTAATTTCCTGCGCATGTTCCATCTTTATTAATGTCAAAAGCAGCAGGTAGTCAATTGCATTAGGCCTTCGATCACTGCCTGTGCATGCCCCAATGACAAATATCAAGCCAGGGCATTGCTCTGAAGGAGATCGTTGTGAGTATTACTGGAACAAATTACTAACACATCACCAGGTCAAACCGGAGACACACAGAGAAATCAAGAGTACAGCATGAGATCAAGGCCACATCAAAACAAAATCACTTACAGGGATAATTCACCCAAAAATGAAAATTCTGTCATCATTTACTCAACCTCATGTCATTCTAAATCTGTATGACTTCCTTTCTTCTGTGAAACACAATAGGATATATTTGAAATTATTGTGAAATATTACAACCCGAATTCCAGAAAAGTTGGGATGTTTTTTAAATTTGAATAAAATGAAAACTAAAAGACTTTCAAATCACATGAGCCAATATTTTATTCACAATAGAAGATAGATAACAACAAATGTTTAAACAGAAATTTTACAAATTTATGCACAAAATGAGCTCATTTCAAATTTGATGCCTGCTACAGGTCTCAAAATAGTTGGGACAGGGGCATGTTTACCATGGTGTAGCATCTCTTCTTTTCAAAACGGTTTGAAGACGTCTGGGCATCGAGGTTATGGGTTTCTGGAGTTTTGGTGTTGGAATTTGGTTCCATTCTTGCCTGATATAGGTTTCCAGCTGCTGAAGAGTTTGTGGTTGTCTTTGACGTATTTTTCGTTTAATGTTGCTCTAAAACATTTAAATTCCTTTCAGCATTCATAATGCCTTCCAAAACATCCAAGCTGCCCATACCGTATGCACTTATGCATCCCCATACCATCAGAGATGCTGCCTTTTTGAACTGAACGCTGATAACACACTGGAAGGTCTCCTTCCTCTTTAGCCCGGAGGACACGGCGTCCGTGATTTCCAACAAGAATGTCAAATTTGGACTCGTCTGACCATAGAACACTTTTCCACTTTGAAACAGTCCATTTTAAATGAGCCTTGGCCCACAGGACACGACGGCGCTTCTGGACCATGTTCACATATGGCTTCCTTTTTGCATGAAAGAGATTTAGTTGGCATCTGCAGATGGCACGGCGGATTGTGTTTACCGAGAGTGGTTTCTGGAAGTATTCCTGGGCCCATTTAGTAATGTCATTGACACAATCATGCCGATAAGTGATGCAGTTTCATCTGAAGGCATCCAATAAAGGTCTTCGGCCTTGTCCCTTACACACAGAGATTTCTCCAGTTTCTCTGAATCTTTTGATGAGGTTATGCATGGTAGATGATGAGATTTGCAAAGCCTTTGCAATTTGACGTTAAGGAACATTGTTTTTAAAGTGTTCCACAATCTTTTTACGCACTCTTTCACAGCTCTGCCCATCTTTACAGTACTTCTGAGAGACTCTGCCTCTCTAAGACATCCCTTTTATAGCTAATCATGTTACAGACCTGATATCAATTAACTTAATTAGTTGCTAGATGTTCTCCCAGCTAAATCTTTTCAAAATTTCTTGCTTTTTCAGCCATTTGTTGCCCCCGTGCCAACTATTTTGAGACCTGTAGCAGGCATCAAATTTGAAATGAGCTCATTTTGTGCATAAAATTGTAAAATTCCTCAGTTTAAACATTTGTTATGTTATCTATGTTCTATTGGGAATAAAATATTGGCTCATGTGATTTGAAAGTCTTTTAGTTTTCACTTTATTCAAATTTAAAAAAACATCCCAACATTTCCGGAATTCGGGTTGTAATATATTTTAAAATGTAATTTATTCCTATGATGGCAAAACAGCAGCATCCATTACTCTAGCTTTTTTTTTTTTAAATAGAATTTTTTTTGTAATATCATAAAAGTCCAATTCAATACATTTTGCTTGCTGAATAAAAGTTGAATTAATTTCTTTAAAAAATAAAATAAAATCTTACTGACCCCAAACTTTTGAACAGCAGTGTATCTTTTCATTTTTTTAAAAAATATCTAATTTATTATTGTCATTTTATGATCAGTTTATTTGTTCATTTGCAGTGAAGATGATACATCTTGTCCTTGTGGAAGTGGAGGCACCTTCAGATGCCCTGCCTAGCTATTGTTTTATGTAAATGTAAAGTGCGAGGTGAAGATGGGAGAGGGAAGTGCCTATATGCAGCCACTCTGCTGGAACATTGAGACTGCTTCTCATTGAGATGTAGCTGGCCTGTTAAATCCACATGCTTTACAGCACTTGTCAGTTCGATTGATAGCTACACATTCACTTTTGCAGGTGAGAAGAGGGGTAAAGCGTGAATTTTACGCACATATTTAATAACGCTGGTCACAAATCATCGGCAAGAACATGCATCACAGTATCCCATACAAGAAATCGAGGCAAAATCTAATGTTAGGGAAACTAGTGTCAGTCATCCGAACAAACTCATTTCCCATACCACACTCTTTTTTAAAAATAAGGGAATAAACACCACTCTTACAATGCAGGGGATGTCATCCATTGAATAGGCAAACAAGAAGTCCTACATTTGAAATGAAGTACATTTACACTACATTGCTTGCTAATATTTGTATAAAATCCGGTTTGAACAATTTAAGGCTGAACACCATTACTAACAAACGTTACTTTGGCTGTGTGAGATTCTCCAGCTTTGTTGTTGCGCAACCAAAGCGCGAGCTGTTAAAGCTCCGCCCTCTTCTGGAAAGCAGGGGAGGGTGCAGCAGCTCATTCGCATTTAAAGGGACACACACAAAAACAGCGTATAATAAATTATCTGTGGGGTATTTTGAGCTGAAACTTCACAGACACATTCTGGGGACACCTGAGACTTATATTACATCTTGTAAAAGGGGCATTTTAGGTCCCTTTTAAGTACTCACCCTCATGTCTTTCCAAACCCGTAAGACCTTCGTCAAAAATATCTTAATTTATGTTCCGAAGATGAATGAAGATCTTACGGGTGTGGAATGACATTAGGGTGAGTAATTAATGACAGAAATTTCATTTTTGGGTGAACTAACCCTTTAACTTTGGAGCAATGAGAGAAACTTGCACTGGATGGATGGATGGATGGATGAATAGATAGATAGTAAAAGAAATTACAAAAGAGTGAGATGAAAGAGAAAGAGACAAAATAAAGTGGATTTGTGCAGATTCTGGCAGCTAGAAGACAGTTTTTGGAGGATGGTGTCCCAGGGGAGTCCCCGTCAACTTCTAACACATACCTCATTGATGAAGCACCGCCATAAAGGCTTCATAAAGGCTTCATAAATATGTATTATATTAGATACAGCTGCAGCCTAGATTACATTCTGCTCCATTCCAGGTCTCTGATTTGAATGATTACATGTCTTGTTTTAGAAGCTGATTCCACTATCCTTGATGTGTTTTTAAAATTGGGCACCATCACCAATAAAAGATTTTTGCACATATTTCATATTAATCATATTAAGATTGTTTTAATATTGTTTTTGGTATATTTTGAAGCAAATTTTGATTGTTTTTACATATAACTTTAAGGTCTTTTAAAGGGAGACCAGCTGACATGCCTGTAGGCAATACATCAGAACTATGTCACACAGTATGAGGGTGTAATTGCTCTAATTTTGTAGCTATAGAGTCCCTCCGGAATACCTGACAAATCTGAACTCCTGCGTCATGACACTATACAGACAACCCATAGGGAGAGGTCAGAGGTCAGGTCCAAGCTCAGGGTTGACCAAGCAGTGAGAGCTGAGTTTGTGCAGCTGCCGTCTTGTCTGAACTGGCTTTTATCACACCCGTGACCTTTTTCTTGCAGAGCCACGGAGCAATGCTGCTCTATATGAAGGACTGGGCCACCTTTGAGACTATAAAAAGACAAGAAATCCACACATATTACTCTTGAACTATTAAAACAGAGTGCAACCTTTTTTAAAGGGAAAGGTTCCCCCAAAAATGAACATTCTGTCATCATTACTTGTTCTAAACCTGTATGACTTGCTTTCTTCTGAAGAAAATAAAATAGTTATTTATAGCAGAACTTTCAGAAGATTTTCAGTGAATAAAGACTTAAATCTCAGTCTGTTCCTTATATAAACCTATTGTATGGCTTAAGAAGACTTGGTATATAATGCACAAGTCATATGGACCACTTTATGATGTTTTTATGGTTTGTTTGGAGCTTAACAGCCCAATCTATTGTCATTGTATGCTAGAGAGAAACTCACACATTTGGCTAAATTTCTCCTTTTGGATTCCATGGAAGAAATAAAGCATTGGAACAACATGACGGTTAGGGTTAGGGTTAGGGTTAGTAAATGATTTTTATTTTAAATATAAATATTTATTTTAATATAAATTTAAAGGTACAGCCTATTTATTTTAAATATTTATTTTAATATAAATTTAAAGGTACAACTTACTGTACTTATTTTTGATAAAATAAGAATTTACAGTTTAGTTTGTTGATACAAATTAAATCCATCCAACTGTGCACCAATATTGCACAAAAAAGAAAAATAGCAAGAATAAATTACCCTTTCTTTTTCAAGCACACTCATTCACAGCTGAACCAAAACAACAGTTTGTTCTCACCCAATACTCAAAGGATCACATTAAACTATCCAGAAAATAAAATGACTTGTCTTGTCAAGGTGCATCCGTCCCTGTCCTCAGGCATGAGAGGAATGCTTTTGTTGCATAAACCTTCTACCCCCGGCTCTGATCAAGTTCCAATAATGGATATGTGTGCTTGAGTTCTCTCTGTAAGAGATGGTCTAAGGTTTATAGAGGACCATTGACTAGAGAACAATACTTGAGCTCACTTCTCTACTATGCTGGTAAAAGTAGCTGCACTCTAGCCATGGTGGGCCCCTGAAGAGGGTCTCTGGAGAGTTACTCTGTGTTTGGACACCTGTTTGCATTTGGTTTTCCCCACAGAGTGAGAGAGAGGGGACTATTGTGATTGGCCACCCACAAGGCAGACTGAAAAATATCTGTCATGTAAAGAAGAAGCGCCCCCTGTTTGATTATTGTGGCGCTGATCAACCTTGGCGCTCTACTACAAAAATGTAGCATGTTTTGACATAAAATGTCACATTTTTTTTCCAGAAATGTGTTTGTTGAGAGCCACAGTCACAGCTGGAACTCAATGTTACATTGTTCAGTTCATTGGGAAAATTATTCAAATGTGGAAGAGATCAATACAGCCATGCTCAAAGTAAGCGTTCTTAATTATTGGACGTGACAGAGGAAGTATTGAATTTCTCCCGTTCTGTTGACCCAACACACTGCACTGACATTCTGCCTCCCAAGAGGGACTGTGCTTCACTATCAGCCTTCTGTGAGTGTGTGTGAGATAATCAGAGAGTGTGTGAGATGAAGGATGGTAAAGTCACTGCTGTTCAATCCCTGAGAGCATTCATTCTTAATACAGAGGACTCTGGTAAGCCTTACAGTAATTTCACTTCAAAGCACATTTTTCCACAGTGTTTATACCCTTTTTCACTCATTCATGGAGCCTGAATTAAATTGAAATGGTTCTAACTGGACTCTGTTGTCAAATTTCTGTAAAGGCAGCCATTTAAAATAACATATAAGCATTCTGTGATGATGTCAGAGTAGTGCCTCCTCTAATAAAAGCTTGATTAAAAACATTATAACATATATCTGTCTACGTAGTGAGCAAGGCAGTATAGCAGCTCACTAGGATTTGGAACAAAGCTATCGACTCCTGTGAAAAATATATCACAATTTTCAATCAAATTTTATGTCTCTAAACAATGGAAGAACAATAAAACCCTGAGTTTATCCATCCAGTTAATGGGAAAATCCATTTACACTTTACCAAACTCAGCATCCTCCAAAAATAGACTCCACTACTGACTCTTCCCTTGAATCAAAGCAGCTAATAAGCATATGCCCAGTCATCATTCTTCAAACTAATCAAACTCTGACCTCTGTCTATGTGTTCACTCTCACCTTGTCTTTCCGCCCCAGTCTAAAGACCTCTTCAGAGAAACCGTGCGCTATCTTTAGCAGCCTACACAATACAGTCTCCTTCCCCTGAGAAAGCCCCCGCAACTGATACCAGAGCCCCTCAGCATTGTCCTCACGTTCACTTCAGACTCTGATTTACAACCTGTGTCAGGTAGCCAAAGCTCTAAATCCGCATCCTGCGTGGGGAGTCGGCGGAGGAAAGCTGCTGATTTAGGGTCTGGGGAGAAAGGCTACGAGCGCGGATATTGGTGTCATCTCATGAATGTGATCCATCCAGTTGTTATCTATGCAAGTTCCTATAGTGCGCTGAAAATGTCAAACGAGCTAACTGTTTCCATTTCAGGAGTCAGTCATAAAACAATATAAAGTACTAGCTTAAAATCTTCTCTATAGTAATATGGCAATATATATTAAATTAGTTCATACATAGTTCAGTCATGAAACTCTAGATGGCCCAGGCTGATGGGTCCTTAATGCAAGCTGATGATAATTATAGTGTTAGCTACTGGCACAAGTGGATTGGTCCATGTCACTTCTGCAGCCAATGAGCTTGTTGCTCACACATTTAAATGGCTGGTTACATTCACTATAACCATATATACACTACCAGTCAAAAGTTTGGACACGGTAAGATTTTTGATGTTTTTAAAAGAAGTTTCATCTGCTCACCAAGGCTGCATTTATTTAATTAAAAATACAGTAAAAACAGTAATATTGTTAAATTGTAAATATTATTACAATTTAAAATAGCTGTGTTCTATTTGAATATATTTTATAAAGTTATTTATTATTGTGTTTGCAAAGCTGAATTTTCAGCATCATTACTCCAGTCTTCAGTGTCACATGATCCTTCAGAAATCATTCTAATATGATGAGTTATGATGAGTTAACATTACAAATGTCTTTACTGTCACTTTTGATCGATTTAATGCATCCTTGCTGAAAAAAAAAATTAATTTCTTTAATTTCTTTTCAAAAAAATAAAAATAAAAATTCTTACTGACCCCAAACTTTTGAACGGTAGTGTATAATGTTACAAAAGCTTTGTATTTCAGATAAATGCTGTTCTTTTGAACTTTCTATTCATCAAAGAATCCTGAAAAAGAAATATTGTACACAAATATTTTGTACAATTGTACACAATAAATGTTTCTTAAACTTCAAATCATCATATTAGAATGATTTTTGAAGGATCATGTGACACTGAAGACTGGAGTAATGATGCTGAAAATTCAGCTTTGCCATCACAGGAATAAATTACTTTATAAAATATATTCAAACAGAAAACAGTTATTTTAAATTGTAATAATATTTCACAATATTACTGTTTTTACTGTATTTTTAATTAAATAAATGCAGCCTTGGTGAGCAGACGAAACTTCTTTTAAAAACATTAAAAATCTTACCGATTCCAAACTTTTGACTGGTAGTGTATATATTCATTTTAGATAATAAAAAAAAAAAAAAAAAGAAAAGACAAAGAATGAACAAAATATTTATTTGAAAATATAAAAATATTAAAAATTATTATAAAAAAACAAAGAAAGGTGCAAATAAAATAGATTTGATGTCTGCAAACTTCAGTAGTGTGTGCAACATTCTGCAGAAACTAAATCACTTTGTCATGCCCACCTAAAAAACATCATACATACTTGTGTACAAACAGAATTTTTGTTGAAAAAAATTTGAGAATGAAAAAAGTAGAAAAGTGAAAAAAGTAGTAAAATGTTTTCTTCAAAAGAAGAATGAAAGAAACTCCCACAACCACAAATGCAGTCTTGTCAATCAAACATTGTCCAGCACTTAATTTGTGTGATTCAATAATAAATGTGGTACATAATAGCAACTGTACTTTCCTTGTCCGACAGTATGCTTGTTTGTGCATGTTCAGGCCACAATCAATATATTTCTGACATTGTTGTGAGTTCAAGTGCGCTGCTACAGTAAAGCTAAATCAGTAGCACTCGGCCCTCTGCTAACATTGACATTGCCTGACCTTGTACCTAAACGCCTGTTATCATCAAACAGGGATAATGCAAGTCTACACTTCCGTCAGGGGTCAAAGCATCTGATAATGTTTTATGACCATCACCACTCCTCTCAGTGATTGGCATAATTGATAGGGAACATTTTATAGATCTCACAACAGATGAAGCATATTGTGCTCTAGTAGGAATGTGCTTTTGCACATGAGCACACAATCACAAATACACACACACTCACACTCACACATATGCTTTGCCTCCTGTGAGTTGAGCTGTAGCTTGAGAGAGCACACCAGTAATACCCAGAGAGCAGAGAGGCTGTGACCATAACTGTCAGCAGCTAATAAATGTGTGAAACTGTGGCCTCTAATTTTCTCAATGACATGAAATAATGGGCAAAGCGTTCACTTCTGTGAAAGACTGTAATGTACCACTCATGACTTCCAGTGTAAACCATTAGCGCGACAAGCAAACCACACATGCTCATATGTCTTCAGATAAACTGAGCTGTTCGGCCCACCGTCATTTTCACATCATACGAGATTATAGGACAAATTTGTCACTTTTCTAGCTTTTTCACAGGCAAAAAGTATTTATTATTGGGGAAATATTGGTGTTAGCTTGCAGTGCTGTCAGTTATTGGGTAGTTGACATGACATGTGAAGCAGTGGCAGCAGTACTGCAGTTTGACACGCATACTTTAAGGTAACAAGAATTCCGAAATGAAAACCGGAGATATTTCTAGCTATCAATATATCATTAATTACCAGTGTTTACTATAATGAACAATAATAGCTTTTTAATTCTACTCTAAATTATAGTTAGACACGCAACTGTGAACCGTATACTCTTCAGAGTTCCTCACAGCACCCTTGTTCTCCTAAATCTAATGATCATTGACTGACAATGACTGTAGCTGAGACCTGTTTTTTTTAAACATCACTTTTTATTCTAATTCATATATAATTATTATGCATGCCGTTGTAGGGCTTTATTTTTGGTGAATTCAGGTTGATTGGGACACTTTTTTTCTTTGAAATGACTGGGAAGTGTCCCAATCAACCTCAATTCACTCCTATTGAAAGGCTACATGGAATATTTTACTTAAAAATGGATTTGTTATGCACACACACACATGGTCGGTCAAACGTTGGAAATAATTAAGATTTTTTAGATGTTTTTGAAGTCTCTCAAAATTCAGCTTTGTCAATATATTACAATAGAAAACAGGTCTTTTAAATAGAGAGAGAGAGAGAGAGAAGGATAGATAGATAGATAGATATATAGATAGATAGACAGACAGACAGACGGCAGCTGTGGTGGCCAGAACTTTACCGTAAAAAATACGGTAGCAACGTTTTGGGTTTTACGAGACAGCACTTAGTTTACTGTCTATTTTACAGTTCAAAACCGTATAATTTAAAGGTTTATATTGTAATGATTATGGACTGTAAAAAAAAAAAAAAAAAATCCTTTAAATTTACGGTAAAAACCTTATTTCATGAACTGATATAATGTTAATTTACCAACCTATTGAAGTACTAATATCTGTTTTGTACCTTTGTAATACACCAAACACAGTGGTGATGAGAGTCACATGATGAATCAAAGTTCATCACAAGCAGCTTTTCCACAAGCTGAGAAGGACAATAATAATATATAGAAGGTGCACACAGTCTCATTCACACAAACACTAAACACCATCATGGTAACACACATGAAATTTTAAAAATACAATAAACAAATTATTTAAACGAAAATACATCAAATTTGAAGTGTCATGCAGGGAATTGTGAGAATGTCAATATACGTTTTTTCACTGTAAATTATATAATGACTTGTTATTTTTCACTGTAAATTTAATGGTATTTTAGTGTAAAATTACATTAAATGTACCTTTAGATCTATTACAGTTATTCACCGTATACAGTATGGAAACTTTCTGTAAACCAATTAACTGTTTTTCACTGTAGCATTTTTACAGTCTTTTACCGTTAAAATAACGGTCATTTTTTTACAGTGTAGATAGATAGACAGACAGACAGACAGACGATAGATAGATAGATAGATAGAGATAGACACAAAAATGAGCTAAAAAAAAACTATAATATTGGGTGCCTCATTATTATCTACCACATAAACACTCACACATACCTGACCATATACTTATATATGTAAAACGAACAACATTTTAGTAATATTTCTCATTTTTAAAGGTGGTCTTGTTTTTCACATTTAGATCCACCCCCAGCCTAGAGCTAAAAACATTAGCCACATTCATTTTCTGCTTCATTAGGCCTCAGTGAGTTTAATATCGATAGAAGTGTACACACTGTAATTCTTCTGAGTTAACTATCATTATGTTATTAGTTGATTCAGCTCACTTTTAATCAGCGAAGTGATTTATTCCCCATTAGAACCCCGGACCTGCTCCATCTGCAAATTTGCTGAGCTAGCCATGCCATTAACTTTGATATTAGACTTAAAAATTAGTTATACAAACACACACTGAGACTGTATTTCACTTACACACACACCAACAAAAAAATTCACTACAGAAGCACATTAGAGAAAAACCTCTGTTGTGAATCATCTGAAACTAGCCCACACATATGCATACTAATCAATTAAGCAATACTGTCCCTGGTTGGAGCACTAAAAAGTGGGAAAAAATCTAAGGTTCTTGAAATGCAGCTGCTTTTATAGACATAATCCTTTCATATATGAACACCAGCATATGATTTGATATTTAATCATCTTGCTTTGTCGAGACTGATTTTGTTTTAATGTTTGGAGGTCTCCAAGACCCCCATAATGTTAAAAAATATAGTCTTTTAATAAATGAATTTAATAAATCAAAATAAACATCTGCGAGTGTACTGCTTTAGTTTGTATGCCAGTCAGATAGACAATTACTGCATTTATTCATGTTTTATCTTAACAATTAATGTAACATTTTTATAGAATGTTAAAATCAGTTCTCATAAAGTTTGGAAAAATCATAAAAGATCAACCTAATACCATTTTTAAATCTATTAAAAAAGTCTTTGGGGTCTCTGAGAACAAACAGAACAAGAGTGTTAAGCTTTGAATTCCTTACATCCAGAGAAAAATAGATAGAGGACAAAAACAAAGACAGGATAGAGAGAATAAATGAGTGCATGTGTTATTTATGTGAGCTGCTTGGAAATGCTGCTTATCCGCTTGCAATACTATAAAGGGGAATGTGGGTTCCAGAACACACTGAATAAGATTTGTTGGGGGGAGAGACACATGGAAGGGTTTTAATGCTAAATTGAGTTAGATAGGGAGCGGCCTGTCGGAGAATGCGTGCAGGATGATGAATTATATATGAAGTTAATCTCAGCATGTCTCGCAACCCTTGATGGCTGCCTGGGGGAAAAAAATAAGCAAAATGTGGCGGCAGTGGACAAGCCTGACACATTTTCAGCCTCTCCGCTTCACACTCTGCATCCGCTACGCTGGCAGGCCAGGCAACGGTATCTAATGAACAGGGGCAGGGATGGATGGCCGACCTGCACAAACTGTGGGAGATGGCAAGGCTGTGATATGCATCTGTGATGAACATGTGAGGTGGGTTTGTGTAAAGAAGAGGATCTTTGATCAAGTGTGGTCTAGATCTGTCCTGACATGCTACACTTTAAAAAACGTTCTATTACTTTTACAGTCTATGATCACTAGATAAGTATTTGTAAAAAATATATATAATCTTTTGTGTCGAATCAGCGGTTCAGAGCACC
The DNA here is from genome assembly GCA_037950665.1 of Hypophthalmichthys nobilis. NCBI lineage: Eukaryota > Metazoa > Chordata > Actinopteri > Cypriniformes > Xenocyprididae > Hypophthalmichthys > Hypophthalmichthys nobilis. Next base: position 12,531,976 of record CM075469.1, on the reverse strand, counting down.
AAAGTTACGTGATTTCAGTAGTTTGGCGGTTTGACACGTGATCCGAATCATGATTCGACACAAAAGAATCATAACGCTCCGAAGCTTCATGAAGCAGTGTTTTGAAATCGGCCATCACTATATAAGTCGTTATTTTGTTTTTTTGGCGCACCAAAAATATTCTCTTCGCTTTATAATATTAATATTGAACCACTGTACTCACATGAACTGATTTAAATATGTTTTTAGTACATTAATAGATCTTGAGAGAGGAAGTGTCATTGCTGGCTATGCAGGCCTCACTGAGTCATCGGATTTAATCAAAAATATCTAAATTTGTGTTCCGAAGGTGAACGAAGGTCTTATGGGTGTAGAACGACATGAGGGTGAGTAATTAATGACATTATTTTCATTTTTGGGTGAACTAACCCTTTAATTTTACTACAGTCAAACCTGAACACAGAGGAAGGCATTTTGTTACACATAACATCAAAATTCAATAAGAAATATAACAAAAATGAACCGGTATGTTTTATTACAGCTTAATAAACCTGGGTCTGATCTGATTTAAACCTCTTATTTGAGTTTTGGCTCAATTTTACCATATTGTTACAGCCACACCGGTTCATTTGTGTGTGTATAATGGTGTGTTGTGTGTGTGTGTGTCTGTGAATGTGTCTAAGCGAGTGTGTGTTGGAGTGGGTTTCTGTTTTGAATTCTCAATGTTTTTGAGTGTAACCTCTTTCTTGCTGTTCATTTGTTTACTGCTTTGAGGCTGAATTATTGATTTTATTTCACACATCTGCATAAACTTGCTCTGTGTTATAGTCATTCTAGTTCATATTTATATGTGTGTGGGGTGTCTATTTTGCACTCTTGGCATTTAGGAGTGTCACCCCTTCATTGCTGTGCACTTTTTTCTGCACAGTGGCTGATTTGTATTTCGTACCAACAAAAGATTCTCAGAGTCTTCGTATTTTTTCGTATTTCCCATTAATTTCCTATGTCGGTCATTCTTGACCGCAAAGAAGCCTTTTTTTTTTTGACCCTTTAACATATCCGAATCATGTCCTTGATTTTTTTGTGTTCATATTGCTAATGCAACAAAAGTCTAGGGTGACCACCCGTCCCGCATTTTGCGGGACAGTCCCGAAATTAGGAGCTTTCTCCCGCGTCCCGCAAGACTTAAACAGTGTCCCACATTTCATTTATGTCTGTATTATCATTTTTTTCATCCCTGAAATTACAATACCACAATATGAAATATAATAAAAACTGTGACTGGCATTTAAAAATCTATTTGTGTTGCCGTCATATTCTAGCTGTGAAAATAACCAACAAACGCAATCAGAGAGAGAAGTTTTCCCGTTCCTGACAACTGAGTGGACAGCGCAAAGGAATAGCTAAGCGCGGGCCTCATCAAAGTCGGTAAACACATCTACACCAGTAGGAATTTCATCTCACATACTGGATAAGAACCTCAAGAGCTGCTCAAAGCTACCCAAACTGATGATTTAAAGCATGTAATCATCCATCCTGATGTTAAATATTTCCAACAAACATGCACCAATCCCGTGGATCCTCGAGCGCCACCCATGGAAATGGTCGAGCACCTACAAAAAAACACAAGATATTCTCCATTCGTTTTTACCAATAAAAAATTGATTGTGACTTTCAGACATGACTTTCTTCTCGCGTTAATAGTTCATTTAATGCGGGTTCAATGGTGTTATTATAATGAAAAATGTCGAGAGCGCATTATTGAAACACAGCACATCAAATGCGCGAGCAGGAATCTCTCGCTCACAGGCGGATTCTGGAGGCGCGCGCGCTCTCGCTCAGATATTACATGTGCATTGTCCTCCTGCATGTGCAGCCGTGAATCTAGAATTGTCTTCTCTCCAGGATGTAATGTTGCCAGAAGCGCAACATTATAGTGTGGGCATCCACCGCCAGAAACATTAATCATTAAAGTTTGCCAACAAATGTAAATAAATATTTACATAGCGTAGTGGTTGTAAATGTATCTGTCTCACACGTGTCCCACATTGTCCCGCAAAATCACATCTACTGTCCTGCAACAGATCAATAGCCAGGTGGTCACCCTACAAAAGTCACCAAGTGTCATCTCATTCTGATGAAGCTACAATTTTTAACATTTCAAAATATAAATTTTTTCGGTTAAAAATGACCGAAGAGGGCCAGAGGGTTACGCTGTAAGTGTTAATAAACCTAAAGAAAAAAAAATTCTTAAACATTTTGATTTTATTATTTTCCATGGCTCCTTATATTTGCAGTCTCATATAGCATTAAGAATACGGTTTAAAATATTTTACAACTTAGAATCAAAGAAACCCAAGCTTTCTGACCCGTGCAAAGTCACTGCACTCTTGACAGTATTTATAACGTAATGTCAAGGAGCTCTACTATATATTAACGACATCTAACTCTTTAATCAATGCCAGATATACACACACATGCATACAGACCTCTGATTTACAGTGGTAAAGCCCAAACGAGAGTGAAGGGCATCATCATGTGCACTGTGTGATATACCAGTCTGCTCAAAGCGGTTTAACCGTGACACATGGAATCACGACAACATCCATCCAAGTGTGTGCGTGTGAATTTATGACATTCTGTGATGACTGAACGCACCTTCTTCCCTTGTCGTCAATCAGCGAGTTTTATGAGTGATATCAGCAGACTGGCAGTGTCACAGTAAATTGGCGGGTCAGCGCTCACAGAGCTGATGGCTGTTGAAGGAGAGACAGCACTCCAATAACTGAGTATCCCATGCTCTCGGGCCACAACAAAGAGAATCTCATAAAAGTGTGGGAGGCGTGCGGTGTTGTTCAGGTGGAAAGTAGTAACTCAGCATGTGCTGTCACTGTTAACCCAGAAGTAGTAGGGCAGCCATAAATTCACTTTGTTATAAACGAATAAATTAATGTGAAGAAGATGTGACATATTAATTGGGGGAGGCTTCATAGGAGTGGACTGCGGTTATGTCTCTTTTACTGGGCAGAAGGTTCTGGACCACATGTGAAATAGCGAGTTATGAGATTTGGCTTTTTACAGAGACACTTTAGGCAAACTGTAACATGTATAGTCTGTTTTGGTTTTGTTTTCACTGCGTTCTGTTCACAATACTGTTAATACATAAATACATACAAGGAAAGCTAAAGTTAAAAATCTAAATGTGAAATCGTACCTCCCACATTTAAATCTAATATATAATTTAATAAACTACATGACTCTGTATACTAACAATAATTACTTTAAAGGCTTTGCAATGTAAACATCATAAGGTTTGTAATTACCAGGGTTATAGTGCCAAGGTTAAAATGAAATTTAGAACATTAATGATAGAACATTAATGCCTCCACCGGCTTGCCTTCTTCCCATAGTGCATCCTGGTGCCATGTGTTCCCCAGGGAAGCGATGCACATGCACCTGGCCATCCACGTGATGTAAAAGAAAACATGATTCATCAGACCAGGCCACCTTCTTCCATTGCTCCGTGGTCCAGTTCTGATGCTCATGTGCCCACTGTTAGCGCTTTCGGTGGTGGACAGGGGTCAGCATGGGCACCCTGACTGGTCTGCGGCCATGCAGCCCCATATGCAAAAAACTGCGACGTACTGTGTTTTCTGACACCTTCCTATCAGAACCAGCATTAACTTCTTGAGCTACAGTAGCTCATCTGTTGGATCGGACCACAGGGGCCAGCCTTCGCTCCCCATGTGCTTCAATGAGCCTTGGCCGCCCATGACCCTGCCGCCGGTTCACCACTGTTCCTTCCATTGACCACTTTTTACAGATACTGACCACTGCAGACCGGGAACACCCCACAAGAGCAGCAGTTTTGGAGATGCTCTGACCCAGTCATCTAGCATTACAATTTGGCCCTTGTCAAACTCATTTTTCCTGCTTCTAACACATCAACTTTAAGGACAAAATGTTCACTTGCTGCCTAATATATTCCGCCCACTAACAGGTGCCAAGATGAGAGATAATCAGTTTTATTTACTTCACCTGTCAGTGGTCATAATGTTATGCCTGATCGGTGTAATTTAGTTGCACTACTAAAAATGGCTAACTATATTACAGCTATACCTTCTTAAGTGGGCAATACCTTTTTGATATATTTAATAAATATAAATACATAAAATCTGTGCAGTGATATTGGCACAAAAACAATGAGTTATTTTAAAATAATGTTTTTACATTTTAATTTCAAACTGAATTAGGTTACATCAAAATTTACACACAGTATATATACACTGATGAGGCAAAACTTTAAGACCAGTCACAGGTGAAGCGAATATCTCCTAACAAAGCCACATATGAAGGTCTGGGTAGATTAGATGGTAAGCAAATAATCAGTTCTCATAATAACATGTTGGATGCAGGAGAAATGGGCAGGAATGAACATCTGCGGCCAAATTGTTATGGCAAGGTGCCTGGGTGAGAGTATCTCTGAAACAGCAAAGGCTTGTGAGTTGCTCCTGGTCAGCAGTGGTGAGAATTTTCCAACAGTGGTCCAAAGAGGGACAAACCACTAACTGGTGTCAGGGTGTTGAGCGCCCAAGGCTCATCGATGCACAAGGGCAACGAAGGCTATCCTGTCTGGTCTGAGCCAACGGAAGGTCTACTGTGGCACAAGTCACACAAAATTTTAATGATGGTTATAGGAGGAATGTGTCACAACACACAGTGCATCGTACTCTGCTGCAGATGGGGCTGCATAGCCGCAGACCAATCAGAGTGATGACCCCTGTCCACCGTCGAAAGCACCTACAATGGGCACGCGAGCATCTAAACTGGACCTTAGAGCAGTGGAAGAAGGTCGCCTGAGATGAGTCCTGTTTTCTTTTACATCACATGGATGGCTTGTATGTGTGCACAATTTGCCTGGGGAAGTGGCACCAGGATGCACTGTGGAATATTGAGAAGCCAGTGGAGGAAGTGTGATGCTCTGGGCAATGTTCAGCTGGGAAACCCTGTTCCGGCTATTCATGTGGATGTAAATTTGACAAGTGTCACCTACCTAAACATTGTTGGACTTGAAGGATCTGCAGCTAGTGTCTTAGTGCCAGATAGCACAGTACATATTCAGGGGTCTTGTAGACTCCATGCCTCGGTGGGACAGTGCTGTTTTGGCAGTAAGCAGAGGACCAACTGCATATTAGGCAGGTGGTCATAATGTTTTGGCTCAATGGTGTATACACTACACATTATATAACTTTTGAAGACATAGTGCCGAACTAGATATGGCATATGTTCTATCATATGATCTACAACACTAGCTGTGCCGCTGTTCCACAGGAACAAATAACTTGCTACTTATTAAAAGCTAGTCACTCAACTGAAAAATGCTTAAAAAATTTCAGTTAGTTACTCCCAACACTGTTTATAACTAGCATCAAAGCTGGTGCATTAAGCACAAATCTGTGGTCTCTGTCATAGTCAACATGGTCAACAACAGCAGCTCTTAACACTGTAGAAAACTCTGTGGAGGTGACCCTCATGTCTGCCTCTTACTGTGCACTGCAGGCTGTGTCAATCAGTCATAAAGACATATAAAGGAAGTTCAGTGCTTTTTTATCTTTTACAGACTCTTTTTGTCTGTTTGTGAATGGCAGCGCATAGAAAAGGTTGAGTACCATCAAAGGAAAGCTACACAAAAACTCTTAGAGGGCATATGCAAGAGAAGTTCTAGTTTGTCTATAGCTTCACATTTCTGCTTTTAACTCCACTAAAAATTGGCCCCATTCCCTTTCATTGGTAAGTGTTCACTGTATTCTCATTTTTTTATTAATTGTTTTTAAGAAAATGGAAGAGCTGATTATTTAAAATGATTTTTTATATAATTTTTTGTGTTAAAGGTGCACTATGTAATATTTTCTGTCCACTAGAGGTCGCTAGAGGTCTATTCAAAACAAAGGCGTAGCTTGATGACGCCAAGTTTAAGTGCAGAATCTTGGGACATGTGGTCTTCACCTGAACGGTCGATGGAAAAGAATTGGGATAGGCCTCGGGAACAAATCATGTTCATGGATGCGATTATTAACGTTACTGTAGTATGAAGCAGAGCAGGAACGAGTGTTGTGGGAGCTGAACGAGGCCGCTGGAGCGATTGCGCAACACGCCTCACGAGCAGCAGAACTATTAGTATGCCACAGTCGCCGGCGCTGCTTCCGCTTTTCCGGTCATGAGTATGAGGTAACACAGTTCTGTTTATCATATTAGATACATTTGAGTGTGTTGAAAATGATGTTATAACGTTACTCTGTGTGTTCGCTCTGCGGCTGCTGTGAGACACTTGTTGCACACTGCAGTAATAGATTGATTTTAGAATATCATATTAATAAATGCTGGATGGCTTGTGTTGATAAATGGCATGCAATTAATTTTAAAACTTATTGTATGATGGAGAAAATTCTGTATTACTGTTACTAGAAAATAAAGCTGCATCTGATTATGCTATGTTAGCTACTTCACAAAATAGTGTTTTTCTCTGAGGCATGGTACTCGCAAAAAATCAAGAAAATTAGATTTAAACAATAAGACTAAACGTGTTGAGCTGTAAAACAATAATTAGTTTTCTGTCTATAAATATATCAAAACAGTTGTTCCCTTGCCTATTAAAACATGTAATATATTAAAGCGTCTTTGGTGTTTCCATGGTTCCTACAAAATAAAACCGGAAACCGAGGGTAACGCGGGTGTGACGCCATTGACAGGCGACTCCTCACACGTCCCGGAGCCTTGGTTAAAATTGCAATTTTCTCGCGATTTACAAACAGTTGGAAACATTTGGGATATTGTAAGTACTCAAGTGAACAAAATATATAACACTGGCCTAGTGGTTTTTGGATATTTTACTGCAAAATTGTTACATATTGCACCTTTAATCATCAACAAATTATCAAAACAAATGCTGTTAAGGGAGCATAAATTGTACCAAACCAAAAATATTCCTTTAAATTTCAAAGAATACAACAATATCAGAGGTTCCACATAAAACAGCTTCCATACATTCAAACACTGATGATTCAACAAGACAATCTAATAATAATTTATCTGTATTTTGAATGCACCAGTCCAAGAGTCAGCTTTTGATGGTATGGCTCTATTTGTGAATAATGTGGTCTGGCCAAAATAAGCACCTTGCATAATACGAAACGCCAGAGATTAACTAGAGCTGTCTACATCGACATCACGCTCTAAACTAACGACAACAGTGTCGCTCATGAGTACACGTTTTCTTCCCATGGTACACAGTGTAGCGAAACACATTCGTCTGGATGCTATAAGTCCTTTGTATCCCAGGCTCTTAATGACTCCAGGAGGAGTGCGGTGAGTAATGAGCAACTGGGTGTTTGATGAACAGCAGGGTAATTCTGTAAGCCACCGCGTCGAGGCCCTGAGGAATTGAGAGCGGGGCACAGCTGAGGCTGTCGGCAGCCGCTGACAGGCCCTGAGGTTGATTAAAGTTGACCTTGATCGTGAAGTGAGGAAGAGGGAGAGAGAAAGAAAGGGAGAGAAGCACCGCGTGTGGCTGTAACCCCAGCTGGCCGTCCAGCAATCACCAGAAAACAGCGGCTGTTGCGCGAGGAGTAATTGCAGTGGAAAAGACTAAAGGAAATCAATGAAGACCGATCGATAGCAATTTGATTTTTTTTATTGCTAATTTCTTTTGACGAAGGAGGGGGTGCGAGATTGATCAAGTGCATCCGTACTGTATCGGCAGACTTTGTTATTCATTGAGAAGAAATGCCCAGCAGACTGACTGATGAATCGAGATCATTAAGTGTGAATAAATGCTTGTGATGAACACAAAATGAGCTTGACGGTTAACCTTGATGTGGATTCTTCTTATGTAAATACACAAAGTTGGGAAAAAGGCATTATAATGTCCTGTGAGGAGAAATAGTGTACTTTTGAAGGCTGAGACTAAATGACTATAAGTCTAAAATCTCTAAATGTATTAAATTTGTATACAGAAGTTGCGTCAAATCCAATGCCTCAAGTTAGACTTATTTCTACAAAACATATTTAAATCAAAACAGAGAAACAGATATAGAGGGAAATGGTGATTATCTGAATCAGTGAGGCAGTTAGCTGTTGATAATCTACTGCTTTTCTTGAAATTATAAACATACCTGCTGCTTGTGTCCTGAGCAGCTTCACTGTTGTCTGTTATGGTGATATGAACAATGTGTGAGGTGGCAGAAATCCATTGGCTCCATTTTCACTTCCTGACTCCTGAGTGAGTGGCAAACAAAGACCAACAATTACACATCATACTGAATCAAACAAGTCTCAATTTCCATAGAAAAGCCCCTCTAGGTTGAACTTGTATTAACAGTAGGCGCCTTTAAAAAAAAAAAAAACAAATCAGAATTCAGGTACATTACCGTTTAAAGTTTGGGGTTGGTAAGAAGATTTTATAATGTTTTTGAAAGAAGTCTCTTATACTCACCAAGGCTGCTTTTATTTATCAAAAATACAGTAAAAACAGCAATACTGTGAAATATTATTGCAATTTAAAATATTCTGTTTTAATATATTTTAAAATGTAATTTAATCCTGTGATGGCAAAGCTGAATTTTCAGCAGCCATTACTCCAGTCCTTCAGAAATCATTCTGATATGATGATTTGGTGTTCAAGAAACATTTCTTATTATTATCAATGATAAAAAACAGTTGTGCTGCTTAATATTTTTGTTGAAACAGTGATATACTTTTCAGGATTCATTGATGAATACAAAGTTCAAAAGAATTTATTTGAAATTGAAATATTTTGTAACAATATAAATGTCTTTATTGTCACTTTTGATGAATTTAATGTCCCCTTGCTAAATAAAAGACCCTAAAAAACACCAAAACTTTTGAACAGTAGTGTAAATTTCAATGGTTCTCAATTATTTTTGTGTTGTTTTGTCTGCTTAATTTGGCTAACTTCTGCAAACTGATAGATGAATTTGTGTCAGAACACTGTAGAGCCTTATTGTTGAGTACCCCATGCTGCTTGGTATAGGGGGAAAAAGACAAAGTTCCTCTCATTTTCTGTCACACTGCTCCTATCGGTACTTCAGTGCCTGTTAAAAGATAAAATCATCTTACACAGCCCTTAATAACCACAAGTAAACAATCAGAACCTGGAAAACAACTTTATCTCTGTGCTTTCTAATAATATCAGTTAGATACCATGTTATTTTCTTTGCACTGAAGAGGCACCTAACCGACAAGCAGAAGCACCTCAAACGGTCCTCTTTGGGTACCTCTTATCTGGTGATCTCTGGCGATGGACACGCTGCCCTCTGAAGAAAGGCCATTAATCAGTGTTACTTCAGCCCGCTGACACTCTCTCACTCACTCATTCAGTCACTTACAGGCCGCTCTGTGCCCTCTTCTGCCTTTCCTCAACAATGAACGGACTCAATGAGCCTGTCAATCACTGTTAAAGCCGAGCCCCCCATGAGTGTCACCTGGAAAGGTTTCCACAACCACCGAATTGACTTCTTTAAACCTTTCGGCTCAAAAACAGCTTTAATTTCCAGCACCTAAATTGTGCTTGGGGATAAACTTTGAAAAAAGGGCCTAATTTCCTTAACAGCAGGTGTTTGAAATGCGATTTGGCCCAAGCAGGAGGGAGAGATGTTTGACCTCTGCTGCCACGCTGACTCTGGCTGCAGTCCCAGTAAAGTGGCACTGACACTGATGCTGACGGGTGGCTGAATATGTGAGTGAGTTTAATAGGAATCTCAAGACCAGCAACACACTGTGTCAATCTCGAGCTGCTATGAGGTGCATTTGGAGCTCTGACATGTGTAAGCGAGTCAATTTTGAAAATATCCACTTCCCCAAGGTTACATTAAGAGCATTCATCACAAAAGGTCATCGTTTAATACACGTATTGGAATCCGGACAGTCGGATTATGCACAACTACATCTTCATAGCGTCCCTCAATGGATCCATCTTACAACTGTCTTTTCAGAATACCAAAAAATGTAAATGTCCAAACATCCATCAGAAAAAGCACTGATTTGCATTGCTGTTGGAAATAGCAGTGCAGTCTGAGCAGAAGAAGAGTTTTTCTCTCTCTCTCTCTCTCTCTCTCTTTTTTTTTTTTTTTTTAAAAAAAGATTCACTGTATGACCCAAACAATCGTCTGTCTGATCTGGTTATGATGAGATGAATGATTTATGGTGGTCTCCACACCCCACATAAAATAAAAGAGAGCAAGAAATACTAAAAGCGAGACTCTGGCAAGGTTGAGAGGACTCCCTGTAAGTGCTGAATTAATTTATGACTCTATCTGAGCTTGAGCAGAGCTAAAATATTCGCTTCACAGCACTGATTTTCTTGCCTTCTGTCTGAGGCGGCATCTACGAGCCTGTGAATTAGCATCGCTGCTTAAAGGTGTTCACACATACATACACGGCCCGTTAACAGGTATCTACCCCCTGATGAGTGGAGACAGGGAGTTTTGGAGACTTGTTTCTGCTGCTTGGCTGCTCTCATCTCAGGCTTGGCAATGAACTTGGAGTCGGTATAGTCTGGGCGATTTGCAGACTACATCAAACAGAATTTAGGATTTAAAGACTCTGCGTGTTAGAACACAAGTGAAACTGCAATTTTGTTGGACATATGTAAGGGATAAGCCACACAGCCAGAAATTATCATAAAATGAATCTCTGAAGGAGTTTATTTTGTGATAGTGACCAGTACATTATCCCCCAACTTATTCTAAGTAAAGAAATGGACAAATATTTAAATATTGATTTGACTTGAAATTGTTATCTTAAGCTTCCACTAAGAAAGTAGTCTTTCACATAGAACATAGAAGTAACAATAAAAACACTGCAACAATAATACTTTATATACTCATAATCTGCATTCAATTCTCTTACCTCTTTTTCTTCTTTTAAGGGGAAGTTTTCGTTTTCTTGCAAATGTTTTATGCTCACCATATATATTACATTTCAAATTTTAAGTCCTCAATTGTTAATTATATTACAGTTGATACTAGTTGTAGTAACCGCTCTGAGTTACAAGCTGGCGCTAATGAGCTATTCAAAAAAAAGAGACTGTGAAATAATACAGGAGTTATGAATGTACAGGGGTTTGACATTGAAAATGTGAAAAACACTGGCCAATATAGTGTTGGAGGTTTCATGCCTATATGTGTGGCCTAGTGGCCAGTCTTCACTGATTTTACATTCCATCAGTAAGAGCACAGTGTGAAGGGTGAATTTGCAGAGCAATAGCACAGCTGTACATAAAATATTGTAATCCACACAACATAATGAGAGACATATCAGAGTTCAAAAGAGGACAAATTGTTGGTGCACATCGCGCTGGCTCATCTGTGACGAGCACAGCAAGTCTTGGTGGTGTCTCCAGGGTAATGACGTAATGTCAGTATACCACCACGTAGGATGAACCACATCCAACAGGAGTAAATGTTGACACAAGAGGAAGTTGTCTGATGTCCGGGTACTAACCCTGATTATATCCAAAACACCACAGCTCCAAAAAAACAACTCACTGCAGAATTAAATGTGCACCTCGACTCATGTTTCCACCAAAACTCTTTGTCGGGAACTCCACAGAGTCAATATTCATGGTCGGGCTGCTATAGTCGAAACTTTGGTCAAGTGTGCCAATGCCCAATGTCAGTTGCATTGGTGCCAACAGTGCAAATCTTTGGCTGTGGACAATGTGAAACATGTATTGACACTGTCTTTCCAACATCTGTGGGAATTACGGTTTGGAGAAGCCCCAAAGGGGCTTAACACCTGGATTGTTGCGTGCCCAGAGTAAAGCACAGGGGTGGATCAGTGATGGTTTGGGCAGCAATATCATGGCATTCCCTGCTGTGATTGATGGGTGCGTCACTGCCAAGAACTAATAAACCATTCTAGAGGACCATGTGCACCTAATGGTTCAAACATTGTACCCTGAATGGGGTGCCGTGTGTCAGCATGCAAGCACCAATACACAAAGTGACTTGTGACAAAATAGTTTGATGAACATGAAAGTGAAGTTGAACATCTTCCATGGCCTGCACAGTCACCAGATCTAAATATTTATGAGCCACTTTGGGGTATTTTAGAGGAGTAAGTCAGAAAATGTTTTCCTCCACCAGCATCACTTAGTGACCTGGCCACAGTTCTGGAAGAGGAATGGCTCAAAATCCCTCTGGCCACTGTGAAGGAATTGTATGTATCATTCCCAAGATGAATTGATGTTTTGGCAGCAAAAGGAGGCCCTACACCATACTCATAAATTATAGTGGTCTTAAACCAGGTGTAACAGTTTTATTGTCTAACCCTTGTATATAGTACCATGCGTTTAACTCCATTTTTAGAGATACACTCACAAACTTCCCTAAGCACTTCCCCTCGGAGGAATCCCCACTACCATTTTGAAGTGCATTTGAAGAACTTCGTCAAGTGGTCGAGGGAAGTTTGGCCAGACTCTCGACACCTCAATTTTGACATAGGGAGTGAGTCTACTCAAAATGTACAATTCAGGCAGATTAATAGACCACAATGCACCATGATTGTGATGTCACAGCAGATCACGCTTAATTTACCCCCACCCCACACAACTTATATGATATTGGAGTTTTTTTGACATTTAATCACATAACATTTGTAGATACCATAAGTTGATTGTTTCATTTGTCATTTTTTATATTTTCTCCAACAGCCAAAGCATACATATAAGCCTACAGAATGGTACGTAAAACAAATTCATAAGAAAAAAAATGTAAATAATAAATCAGCTCTGTTCCAAGTGAAGGAGACAGAGGGAAGTTAGCGAGGGAAGGGCATAAAAAATTGGACGCAGCCCATATTTTGCCATGACCATTGACCAACAGTGAAATATACAATTTAGCATCATTATACGCTCATGCTTCAACTGACCAATCAAAATGAAGTAGCTATTATGGAGCAAATGTATAATAAACCATTCAAAAGTTTAGGGTCAGCAAGGATGCATTAAATTGATCAAAAGTGATAGAAAGATGTTTGCATTGTTACATTACAAATAAATGCTGTTCTTTTTAACTTTCTATTCATCAGAGAATTCTGAAAAAAGCATCAAGGTTTTGACAAAAATATTAAACAGCACAACGGTTTTCAGCATTTAATAATGAGAAATGTTAGCATGAATGATTTCTGAAGGATCATGTGGCACTGGAGTAATGATGCAGAAAATTCAGCTGTACCATCACAGAAACTACTATACTTACTGTATTTTTTTTAAAAATTTACATGTATATCATAATAATACAGAATAATATACAGTCATTAATATACCTTGACAATGATCGGATTTACTGGTTTAATATGGTTTTTGCAATGATGCATTTATGGATATCAAATTTATTAGAGCTGAGTAAGTAAGTGCAATTAACTACAAGCAGTCTTTAATTCCTAGCTCTCTCTCTCCTTTTTTTCTACCTTTCTTAACAAACACCACTTTAAGTTGTTCAGGCACTGATAAGCTAAGCCGTTCCCCAGCGACTCACCGTGGCATTGAATGAGTCTGGTTCCAATACATCCCCTGCCCAGCCAATCAATCACTGGCAAGCACTGCAAACTAATCATTTATTGATGGCACGGCACAGCCATGAATTTCTAATAGCATTCGTCTTATTTAACAGTCCAGATCAAACAGAGAAAATCCAAACATGCTGGAAGGGAAGGGTTAGAAAAAAGTTAATTCCTGGACATATCCTTCTTTTTGGCAGCCAACCGACAGATATTGATGGAGAGGGCTGCCGAATAAGAGAAGAGGGCAAGGTGGAGGCAGAAAGGGAGTTTGTGTGTGCATGTTTGTGTGTATGTATAACGGAGCTAGTATTACAAATCTGAATTTCATGGACCATTTCAAATCAGATCAGGGCATCTAGGTGAAATGTTTCTCTGCCTCAGGGTGATGAGAAGTAGATTTATAGATTTGCTTTTTTTTCTTTTACCATTTCATCAATGTGCACTGACTATGTGCGCTAACAGAGCTTCAGGGTTTTGGGGTAAAACGATGCATGAGAGCAAAGAGCAGTTTGTTAAAGGAACAGTTCACTCAAAAGTAAAATTTCTGTCATTATTTACCCATCTTAATGTCTTAATACGCTTATTTCTGTTGAGGACAAAATAATTTTTTATGCAGTTCCTGTCCATACAACAACAGCTCATAGTTCACTTCACTTTAAATGTGATTGAGAGACAGTGTGATTTGGAGCATCCTACATTTACAGTCTGTTGGGGCCACTGGATTACACACCGTGCCACAGAGAAACACAAACAGTGACAGACAGAAGAGAGGTCAGCAGCAGATGCACACAAGTCTCACATTACCTACGGGGTCAGAAGAGGTTTGTTGGGCCTCTGTCGCCACCCGCTGGTGAGCACTAGATTAAACGTACTATCTGAGTACAGTATGTGGTGACAGTGGAGTGAAATAGCTCTGCTGAGGAATTATACATGGGCACAAGTTATAAAGAGCGACATAATAATGTTATGTATAGTTCCAATTCAACTCAATTGAATTTAATATATTTCTCATCAGATTCTTCCAACAATAAATGATCTGAGCTATGCAATCCATATTCATACCACATTTTTTTTCTCTTTAGACATTTTAGGGCAATTGAGAAATTTAAGGTTTAGCCGGTTGCATAAACTGATAAAACTAGTCTTAAAAGTTAATCATCACTTCTTTTTTTTTCTGCAAGACTTTTAAGTCAGTAAAATATGCTAGTCTAATTTGATACCAAAAAGTAAGACTGATTACCCTCGAATAACTTTCACTTTTTTTGGCTTCAAAATCTCATACTCTATTCACTGCCATTATAAAGCTTGGAAGAGCCAGGACATTATTTAATATAACTTCGATTGTATTTGTCTGAAAGAAGAAAGTCATATACACTTAGGATGGCTTGAGGGTGAGTAAATCATGGTGTAAGCCCATGATGTTGTTCCAAACCTGTATGAGTTTCTTTCCTCTGTTGAACACAAAAGAAGATATTTTAAGAATGTTGGTAACCAGACAGTTGATGGCACCTATTGACTTCCATAGTATATTTTTCCTACTATGGAAGTCAATGGTTGCACCATCAACTGTATGATTACTCTCATTCTTTAAAATATATTCTTTTGTGTTCAACAGAGGAAAGAACTATCCCTTTAAAGCTGTAGTCCGTAACTTTTTTTGGTTAAAAATGATCCAAAATCAATTTTTGAGCAAGTACATATCCAGCCAGTGTTCTCCTTATCTTAGCTCGATTCACAACGGTAAGCTTATAATAATGTTTTATAATAAGAGCGACCTGGTGGATTTCCGCGGGAAATTCGAGCATGCAGCAGTTCGTCTTTGAGTCATTACGTCACGTCTGTAAACAGAAAGAAGGAGTCCAGGCTAGTCAGCTTTATCATGTGAGGAGGATGCTGCTTGTAGCGGATCATTTATAGCCTTTTCTCACAGCAGCTGAAATAATTAAACGTATCATTTTGATGGTGGATTGTAATCCAGAAAGATCCAAATGACAATCATCAGTGACAACTGGAGATTCACCCGTAGACAAAAGCAAAAGACTTCGGACTGTGGAGTGGATACAGAAATTGAAATCTACAGGTAACACTAATACACACTAAATACACATAGTCACGCAGTGCTGATGTTGTTAACATTAACAATTTGAGAACAAAGTATAACAAAAATAATAATTTGCACGGTTTGGCATGATTTGAGCTAAGCGATCGTTAGATTTAATCACCATTGGCAGCGCGATTTATTGTAGGCCTAATGCTTCTTTCCTCAGTTGGTCAGAACAAAAGTGGCAGAAATGTTACTTCAGATGACATTTTCCGGTGAAAATTCTTATTTTGGTCATACTTCCAAGATGTAGAATCTGTGATTCTGAACTACAGTATCCACACCGGTGTAGTGATTGACAGCAAACATTAGATTCATCTGCTGAGGAGTCGTGCCGATGCACAGCATGTAACGATAACAATTCTGCATATGACTGCAATTGCAGGTTTCAAACAGAGATGGCGACAAAGAGGAAAAATGCAGCTTTAATGCAACCGGACTGCAGCTTTAATTAGCTTTTATAAACATGCCTAAGAAAAAAAAAAAAACATTACTGATGTTTACTTGAGATGAAACAATGCCACTGACATAGTTCAAGATATGTCACTGCAAGTTGCTTTCTATTAAGACAGCTCAAACATGCATTTTAGTCTGAGACTAGGCTTCAGCCTGGTCTGTGAAACCAGGCAAAAGTCTCCTGAACTATGAAACTGAGTTTAAAAAAGCATGATAAGCTCATCTGGAGGGCAACATAAGAACACAAACAAACCTTTTTTCAACACAAGAGTCAGCGTGGAAACACCAAGCTGTAATATTTCATACTAATAAAGACACATCAGATATTTCACATTGACCTTTTCTCAAAGCAAAGTGCTGAGTGTGCAGTTCAGCCCCCTCTGTCATTTAAGCTCAGCCCAACAAACACTTATCTTCCTCCACAGCAAAGAGCCCAGAGTGTGTGTGAGTGAGTGAGCGTTCATGTGTCTGCATGAGTGAGCATAATATACTGTAATTAATCACAATGCAGCCTGTTTGACTCCAGAGAAATGAGAGATGTCTGGTTCTGTCTGTCTCTCCACATGCTCAGGCTGTTCAAGGACATCTAGAACTATGAGCACAATATGCATGGTTTTTGTCATTTAATGCTGAAATCTTAATACGATTTTATTTTATTTTGTTGTATTGTAAAAATAGTGACTTCTCTCCTCACTCTGAATGAATACACATGTCTAGCACATTGGACCTCATTCATGAAACCCAAACAGAATGTGAACAGTTTGCAAAACCATTCTTATGCATTCAATTTAATGCAACGATTTGCATTGAAATGGTTCCATGAACTTACATTGACATTTCTTCTGCATGAATAAGGTCAACTGACTGTATTTTATATGGCTGGGGCATCATAACTGCACAGAAGGCCTGACCTGATAGCACTTGACTCCTGCAGAATCTTTCTCCACCATGCCGACACAATTTGTCCTGCTATGGACCGCTGCCTTAATCTGTGGAGAAACATGACAAAATGATTGGGGGAAAAAAACAGCTCACTGGAAAATCTCTGCATCTGCAGAAGCTATCTGTGCAATTGCACAGAGTAAATGTCAGCAAGTTTGAAACATGTCATTGAATGTCAAAATCCCACCTTTTTTAACCAACTGTTCCGAAGGATAAGCGCAAAGTGAAAGAAACTTCAAAAGAATATGTCAACTACAACTTTTCATGTGAACAGAGATAAGCTCCAATTCGTTTCTTGACTCAAGACATATTTTTTAAAATCAAAGACCTGTTGATGCATATTTCTGTATAGGAAAAATGTCAGAAAAGACTGCCTATCAAAGTAGGACACAGCAAGCATGATGTTTTTTTTTTTTCTTTTTTAATCTAACTATGTACACTTTTATTCCTTTTATAATATAGCACCAAGGCTGTATCTCAATACTAGTGTTACTTGATCTCAGTGCTGCGTTCGACACTATAGATCATAAAATACTCTTAGATCAACTACAATATTGTATTGGTATTCAGGGACAGGCATTAACGTGGTTTATATTGTACCTGTCAGACCGTTACCAATTTGTATATTTAAACGGGGAAAAACTCTAAGATCACATCAGTAAATTATGGAGTGCTGCAAGGATCTGTGTTAGGCCCTTTGCTATTTTAAATATATATGCTGCCACTTGGTAATATAAGAAAACATGGAGTTAGTTTCCACTGCTATTCCGATGATATTCCGATGTTATATATATTTCATCACGACCAGATGAAATCTTTAAATTATCCAAACTGACAGAGTGTGTTAAAGATATAAACATTGGATGACTAGTAATTTTCTTCTATTAAATTCAGATAAGACTGAGGTATTACTTATTGGTTATTATGGTGTCTATACATACAAATCATGTTGATTAACTTGAAACTGTCTAACTGCCAGCATGTGATCACTCTTTTGTTTTAAAATTTAAAAGAGATCTGGGCAAATATTCACATGACAGAGTAATATAATATGTATTATGCATTTTCAAAACTATTTTTATATCTAAAATGTCAAATTTGAAAATATATAAGGCAAACAAAATTAGTGAAGTCTCATTTTATTAGTTATTATGAGAGAATTTTATTGGTGTTTTATGAAACACTAGCCGTGACAATAAAATTCAATTGTATACTGCACCACTATTAGGTAAATGTATTGTATAGTATTTGTGTATAGTACTAAATACTTGTATACAGTATTGTTATTACCACATTTATTAACGTTATGGTGTTAATATTTTATATCACAGCTGAAGTCCTTCATTCTTCTGTAACTGTGTGTTGAAAATACATAATGGCATCACAGTTTGGAGATTTGTTGAGGGCGAGTCAAGTTGCTGGACACCGGTCGACCCCAGAGTCTGAGTCTGCTGACCCCTCCGTCAGGAGCTATGACCAATCGCACATGAGTCACAGGCCCACAATGCACCACAGACTCTCCAGAAAACAAATGCCTGTGGTGCGCCTTCAGCTAGATGAGGAAGATTGTGATCACTTTTACAGAGAACAAAAAATAAAGTTGAAGATGAAGTCAAATGAAATTACAGGCTGGACAATTCATACTTTTTGAGGAGGAAGGAGAATTCTCCACTTGGGGATTTTGTCAGAGCGCCACTGGTTAAGAATTAAATTGTTCTCCTCATCTGGGGTCACACTGCAGGCCTCAATCTTGCAGGAGTCTGGAAAATTTCCTAAAGACAATAGTTGTTTTTAAATAGACAATTTTAAATAAAGGCCCAATTCAAGCTCAAAGATAAAAAGTTTCAAAAGTTTGGGGTCAATAAGATTTTTTTTGTTGTTGTTGTTGTTTAAATATAAGGTCTCTTATGCTAACAAAACAGTAATATTATGAAATATTATATTATTTTATTATTATTATTATAATTTGAAATAGCTGTTTTGTATTTGAATATATTTTAAAAAATTAATTTAATTAAAAAAATAATTTATTTTAAATAATTTATTCCTGTGATGACAATACTGTATTTTCAGCATCATTACACCAGTTTTCAGTGTCACATGATCCTTCAGAAATCATTCTAATACGCTGATTTGGTGTTCAATAAACATTTATATAATCAATGTTGAAAACAGTTGTACTGCTTAATATTTTTGTGGAAACCATGATACATTTCTTTCAGGATGATTTGATGAATGAAAAATTCAAAAGAACAGTATTTATTGGAAATAGAAATCTTTTGTACTATCACTTTGATCAATTTAATACATCCTTGCTGAACAAAAGTATTCATTTCTAACATATATCTTACAATGTCACTATATATCTTGCAATGTAATTTCATATTTTGCAATTGTGACTTTGTTTCTTGTAATTGTGACCTTATTTCTTATTTTAAACTTTATCTAAAAACTACCTTTTTTTACTCATACATAAAGATTTCAGATGAAAAATATTTAGACAAAAAGATGCAACAAAACTAGAACTACTTAAAAAAACAATGAATACTTTTAATACCTTTAAAATGGTTGGTGTCTAGCTCAATTTTGCTTATGATACCAGGATGTCCTAGTCTGAGAATAGCCCACTCACAGCCTGGAACCTGCAATATGCCTTTCTCGTCCACCTGAAAACCAATATATGGGATCTTTATGGGGTATAACTGATATCTAAGATGTTTCCTAAAATGGCAAGACTGCTTTTACCCTTAAAATTTTGGGCCGATCCAGGCGTCTGGCTGTCTCCCACCCGTCACCCATGTTGTCAGCCCTCCCTAGACCTATGGAGGAGCACACATTCAGACAAGTAATGATCTAGATCTCAAAATCTCTCGTTATTCCATAATCTTCTCCAAACAGTCATTAAATAGACCATAATTTATTTATTGGGAAGTGATGTGTAGTGTTCTCTCAGGAAGTTATTAAAAATGAAGTCTGGGAAACAGTCCAGATAGTTTTTTATGATATGCCTGATTGAAAGCAGAGATTGTTGTCTGTGAAAGCAGTCTGCATTTTAGATGTTTCTCTTGTCTCAACTGAAAAAACAAAAAAACAAACCATAATGCCTCTTTAAAATGTTTCTCAACATGCCAATCCGAAGAATCACTCACCGATCATATTGCGTGGGTGACCGTAGTGGGCATCGCTGTAGCCTACGCATACGCCTCCATTAACCAGGGCAACAAGATCCACTAGGTCTTGACTAGGCACAGTGGACCAGTCCTTCTTCCCAATGCCATAAACTTTCAGCCTTGCAACGCCACCATCTGCAAACATCAAACAAACAGTTAAAGCTGAAATGTTTTTTGGACCTTGTTTTTTATGTATTTTAATATTCAGTCTTAAAGGTTGATTTTCCAGAAAAAGTGTAAACACTAGCAAAACATTGCTTTGTTTGCATGCTTTTGTTGAAGCCATCAGTCCACATTATTTCAACTTATTATATATTTGCAAATAATTTTATGCTTTAAATCAAAGTTTGTAATTTTGTGATTCACCTCGTAGCTGGTTGGTTTGGTTCATAGCTTATAACACTTTAACAAAGACTTATGGAACCAAGATTACTGAAAAAAGCTGCACTTTAAAGTAAGGTTTAGTTCAGGACAGTTTGACCAACCAATGGTAGGCAGGGGGAATGCTATTATATTTATTTTCCATTTGGTGGCGCTAGTGGCACAGAAATTACACACTTCAACTTTAATTCAAACCTACAATTCTTTCAACAATTTGTTGAAAGAATCTTTTCCTGTAGGCACCTTGGGCAAGAAATCATCTGCTAAGAAAATAAGTAAATAAAACATCACATAAAAAATGTGGAAAAAACACACACTCTCCAGTTTTAAGGTGGAACATAAATAAAACGTTAATATTTTATTATCATGTTACAAGCCTTCATTTGTATTCATTTTACAAAATAAATGGCTCTCTAAGATGTTGCTCCGCTGTAGCATCTCTCCCCAGGCCATTTTTTTTTATTATGAATGATCACATTCTCTGTTTTGTCATTTTTTAAAATTGCATCGAATGATTCATGTTGCAGAGAGTGTATTACCTGGATATATGTTGAGGCGGATATGGGTAACTCTGTGTGGATAGGTGACACTCAGGTAGTTGTGGCATGATTCAGAGTAACCCGGCTTCAGCTTTGTCATCGGGACAATCTCTTCCCAGCTGTCTGAGTTCAGCTGTTCAAAAAAATTCATACTGAGTGCTGTTCCCTCAGAAACATAGACTAGATTTTATGCATGATCTAGTGCACTAGACGATATTTTACACCTTTGCCACAGCTTCAAACTGGCTTGGGGAAGCTGCCATGCCTGTACGATCTCCTTCAAGAGTGAACGATGGCATCTGATCTGATTTATAAGTGACATATATTAGATATAATGGAGGTAACCTTATACTTTTGGTTCTTAAAGGCTGCGGCCATAGATACCTACCAAGACATGCAGCTTGAATGGAGGCGTATGGGGCATAGTTCCCCGTGAAAAACGATGTGTCCACATCAAAGCCATGAATAATTCCTGGAACTCCTAACTCCACGATGCACCAGTCGTGACCTTTAACACAAGATGAGAGACACATGCATCTTTCATGAGATCACCAAATCTGTTGTAAGTACAGACAGAGCACTCTTTGAGATTATAAAACATGCCCTGAAAGGATGATCAGATGAGGAAGCGTCTCAGTACATCTTTCTCACATGTGTTCATTTTACAGATCTTCAGAGAGACTGGATGGATGAGGGAAGGATGTCGCCTGCAGCTATTCTGCTCTAACTCATCCAGGCTCAATGGAACTCGAGCTCATTAGAGAGAAATGAGGAACACACAGAGCCCTATTTCACAGTTTTACAGTGAACTCGCTTTGATTTGTGAAAATGGACTAATACCTGGAATTCTTTTCCTCCTGGTTTCCCAGCCATCCATCCATTTCCCATAGTCAGTAAACGCTGAGGCTATGAATTCTGGAGGGTCTCGCTTCAGGTCATTTTAGAAAAACACAAGATAATTCTGTTTGAAAGTTTGAATACATGAATATTACCAGAGTACAAGCAAAGGACTTTACCTACCTTCAAAAGATTTCTGGCAGGGGCAAACCACTCATCTGTGGCAAAAATCACCTTTAATGACAATGTTAGCACTTTATGAGCAAATGCAATGTAACAAAGAATATCCGCATATTTAAAACCTCATAAAGTGATATGGCATTGTATATTATGTTTAAACTGCACCTTTCCTCCAGCTGTTTCACATGCGAGGTTGTTGAACTGCAGGAAATGTGGCTGACTGCTGGTCGCCTTCTGTACAGGTCGATTTGCCATGTTTATGCTAATTAGGTTATAACTAATTTTTTAAAATGTAGTTCTTGTTTAATATTCCAAGAACCTGAAACGGAAGAGAGAAGCGCTAACTCGATTTATTAGGCTGACTAACTATAATCTTTAACTACCCTCTCCAAAACAAACTCTTTAACAGAGCGAAGTCCACTATGTTGATCAACAACTGTCACGTAGAATAATATGACTCTGTATGAAAGTACAGACTGGGTTCTTTAACACAATCCCGGGTCGTTTGTAGTAACGTGTTAAGAACCGAAATGTGCAGTTTACATGTTGAATTTCTGGCTAACTCTGGTTCTATTATACTTCATTATTACTATGAACTTCATTACTCAACCATGTCGGTTAAGTAGTCGCTGTGGAAAAACAGCGCCCTCTGTTGAACAATAACTAGTAGCTTTTTCAGTTTCTTTACTTTTGTATTTTAATTACATTACAATTATTTTACATATCTGAATATCTGTTTTAACAACTTACATATCCTCCTTTGACCCAGGAATAGACTTTTGTCCTCTGTAGTGGATAGTTATATTTTAGTGATTCTCTCTGACATCATAGCCTACCTGTCAGTTTTAAGTCTGTTTAAGAGCACATTCAAGGCTTTGCAGAGAAAACTAATTTTAGAGGTTTCCCTATGACAACAACAACTCCTTGGTCTTTAAATATGACTGAAAATCAAAATTAGCACTCTTATGGAAAATGATAATATTTTGTAATTATCATTTAAATCGGATTAATTTTAAAATTCTTTGTTATAAATCAACATCTCAGGAAAATGTTATGGGGTTTATAATCAAAATATGACTTTCTGTTACGAAACGGGCATTGATTTCATACATGTCCACTGTAGAGGACACCAGGACTTAAATCTTGTTTATCAGGCATTTTAGGAGAAAGGGAAAGAAATTATATATCAATATTCCTATTAATTATTAGATATTATTATTAAAATGTTGCCAATTATTACTCCCCATTATTACACTTCTTTTTTCATTGCATGTTGCTCCAAGAACACATTAATAAGCAAATTAGATACAGTGTATAGATGCATTGTATTGAATGGGAAAACCCATGTATGACTATTTTACCCACATACTGCATAAAGTAAAATGGTATATCGATTCATTCCGTTCTATCTTTCATAACATAGTTGAGAATCATCTTTATACAAAGTTTGGTTAAAAAAAAAATCTTGAAGCCTAAAAATTGATTGGTGATTAAAAAAAAAAAAAAAAAAAATCCCATTGTTTTTGCCTATACGTCATTTCATGTCATTTTATTTTTTAAACAATTTAGTCCTGGTGTCCACTACAGAGGACATAGCATAACGTATGAATAAAATATAATTAAAAAAAAAAAATTCCCCATTTTTTTCTTATGCTCTAAACAATGTAATGACGTGAAAAAATACTAAATTCAAAAAACTTTTTTTTTCTTCCCCCTGGATTCCATACGCAGGAGGATATGGTGGGGTATTTCTTTACTATCACATAATTACACTGCTCAGTTGTGCAATAAATAATTAGCGATTTTGTACGGTCCTGAAAAAAACCATGGAACATTTTTCAAACGCCAAAGGAGGGGCATTTACGTGCTTGACGAATCCAGCAACAGATGTAGTAGCCCTCAACTTAATTTACTTAACCCTTAAAAGTGGAAAATGATCTGCAAAAAATCATTTCTTGTCACTTTTTTATATCATCTGGGCTTAAGTAAAACATCTCCAAAAGGAATATTCGAAAGTTTGAATTTTACAAGTTGCATCTTCCAAGATCCATTGCTGTTATAGGGTATAAAAAAATCCAAATTCATCAATACTTCTATGATTTATTTGATGCAAGAAAAAAAAAAATGTAATATGCAAAATATACTGCATGTATGACATGTCTAAGTGTCCTTAAACTGAGGCACATTTCTTCTATTTTTAAACTGCTAAACTCTCTGGTCTTCAACCTCAGGGGTGGGCAACTCTAGCCTTAGAGGTTCAGTATCTTGCAGGGTTTAGCTTCATCCCTAATCAATCATATAGTGCAATTTATGATAAACATATACCCCTGGTTTCACAGCCAAGGTTTAAGCTAGACACAGACTAAAATACATGTGAGCTGTTTTAACTGAAAGCAACTTGAACTGACATATCTTTAAATATATCAGTGCATTGTTTCATCTCAAAATGCACACCAGTTATGTTTTCTTTTTTAGCGTATGTTTATAAAAGCTAGTTAAATATCCTTATTGAACCAAGACCTAATCCTGGCTTAGGCTAAGTCCCGTCTGTGAAACCAGGCCTAAGAGTAATAATATCAGTTTAACATGCGATTATCATTTCCACAATTTTTCAACTCAAAATACAGAAAAGGGGGACTGTGTACAGGGGTCCAAGAGTCCAGGAGGGCCTATGAGGGTCTTCTCTAAGGGCCTCAGTCCTCAGTCCAAGATTTATACTGACTCAACTACAATAACAGAATTGGATTTATAAAAAAAAAAAAAAATTCCCCTCATGCAAGAGATTAAGGAGTATGTATCCTGTGTTGTATGTTTAAGGGTTAAACATACTATAGCTTTGATCCCAGTGAAAATTAAGCTTCCAGGTTAGCCTACAAATTGACATGACTCAATTAAACAATAAACAACAATTAAACAGATGAACAAATACCTTGTTTTTTTGATTAACCTTAATAAAACATACCATCTATTTACATTTCAATACTAGTACAGGACATTGACCAAACATGCTATCAGCGTATAACTCGACATCTTGGCTGCCTCATGTCTTACCGTATCTTTTGCAAGTCAGGATAAGGCCAGATGAGTTTGAGCACTATTAAGATACTGGTCATTTTGGCCTCCATAACAGGGTCAAAACATGTTACACTTTGCAATCTGCTGCAGACTTATAATGCACAGACAACAAAGTCATAGCCAATCCTTACCACTTTTCTTTTTTCTGACAACGTTTCCTTGAACTCACATCTTACTCATATTATATGACCACATATAAAAAGCCAGAAGTCACTTGACTTAATAAAAATGGAAAACAGACAGGGGGACATGACAGTAAACAAATTTATTTTGTCATCTGCACTTTACAGTTGGAACTCCGGGAATTCAAATATCACATCCTTGCCTGTGAGCTTCTTGTAGACACCAGAGAAGGTCTCAACCTGAAACAAGAACCACAAATTAGTTTAATTAAATATTAAATATGTTTTTTTCAAAAGGGAAACATCTCCAGTTAAAGTCACGAGGTTTAAAACCATCTGAGAATGACTGCATTGCACATATCAAATTAGGATAGGACCCCCATTTTGACAATTAATAATGTGCACTGCATGGTTTACCTCCCCAGTAATGGCCCAAAGGGCTCTGGGAAGATGTAGGAATATACAGGACGCTGTCCTCACCAGCCAGAGGCCGGGGACAAGCTTGCTATTCAACGTCGTGGAACGGGACTGTACGTCATGGCACCGAAGTGCTGCGCTCCCTTACGCCACACGGACAGAGCCACATGAGAGCCATCTCACAGGATGTCCACGTTGGGTCATAGCGTTTATTAAGAGTAGTACTCACTTTGTGTTCAACATTGTTTTGCTGTGCCTTGTCGAGGTGGACCTTGATGAGCCTGCTGCTGTCCAGTTTCACGCGAATCCTTTTGCCAACAATTTCGCTGGGAAAGACCAGGTCCTCAAGGATAGCATCATGCACGTTAGTCAGAGTTCGGCTGAAGGAGAACACAGATTAAGGGGACAAGTTCAGTGTTCATTCACTAAACATTAAGTTCACGTCACCTAAAAATGTGAAACCATCCTACATATAACAGATTTGGATGTGCACTGCATGGTTTACCTCCCCAGTAAAGGCCCAGTGGGCTCTGGGAAGATGTAGGAATATACAGGACGCTGTCCTCACCAGCCAGAGGCTGGGGACAAGCTTGCTATCCAACGTCATGGAACGGGACTGTACGTCATGGCACCGAAGTGCTACGCTCCCTTACGCCACAAGGACAGAGCCACATGAGAGCCATCTCACAGGATGTCCACGTTGGTTTAATACGCTAACAGGCCAATCAGCAAAACACTGATAGTGTAGGCAAATTTACACTGAGAAAGCAAGTACTACCAACCCTGACTCTGCAAACACACCTTCCAAAATGCAACAAGATGACATTTACCTCCTGGGACGCTTCTGCTTGTTTTTTGTGCGGCTTTTCCTTGTGGGTTTAGGCAGGATTCTTCTCTGGAAGACAAGATCAATCAAGATTAAAACCATTAATTTGGTTGTCAACAAGCTAATTCTTAAGCAAAATCACATCATGTCTCTAAATGGCATGTGCACTGCATGGTTTACCTCCCCAGTAACGGCCCAAAGGGCTCTGGGAAGATGTAGGAATATACAGGACGCTGTCCTCACCAGCCTTAGGCCGGGGACAAGCTTGCTATCCAACGTCGTGGAACGGGACTGTACGTCATGGCACCGAAGTGCTGCGCTCCCTTACGCCACACGGACAGAGCCACATGAGAGCCATCTCACAGGATGTCCACGTTGGTAAATCACATCACACTAAGGCTAAAATTCATGTTAAAATGTCAAAGTTTAAGGACCCCATGAAATGACTTAAGTGGTTTCTGGTCCAGCACTGACACCGTCCAATTGAAACTAAATGCTTTGATGGATATAAAAGGGTTTGTTACCCTTTTTAAAATATCCAATAGGCTGTAAATGGTAATCAGTTGCAGGTGGAGACGGACGTTTTAAATCCAAAAAGCATCCAATTTAGACAAATTAATTTTAATAGAGCATACCTATGAAATGTGACTGAACAAATTAACTCTAGAGATCACCGGATTGGACAATTAAAAGTTTGAGTTGTCCAGGCAAATTTTGCAGGAATGCACAATTCAAAAGTTTAAATTGTCCAATCCAATGCCTTCTAGATTTAAACTCTCCAGTCAAATTTCACAGGTATGCACAATTTAAATCTACAGAGCATTTGAAAGTCAATGTTTCAATGTGTAAGAGCACACTAGCATAAACAATGGCCTCAAAGTGAACAGACATGGACTAAAAGCCACAAATAGCTCCTTCATTGTTGTATATATTCATGTTGATTGCCATTACTGGAATTATCCTTTTATTCTTCCTATCTTTGTACTATGTAATTGATAGTTTACGTCTGATGGGTAGAGAGATGCGTTATGTTGGGGTTTTGAGTATATACGCTGTACTGTTCAGGTTCACTGTCTTTTCTTGCATATTATGAAAATCTTGAATAAACAGACCTTGTTTGAAAAAAGCCACATTTAATTTGGATTTCATGAGGTCATTTAAATTCCACCCCAAAGGACAGAAATATTGCACTAAACACTACAGACAGTTTAAGCAGCAACAAAATGTACAACATTAATAAATACAAAGTATAGCACACCTAACAACCATTCTACATTAAAAAGGCAGATGCTCAGAAAGGACGAGTCTTACCTGTGCGATGAACACCACATGCTTGCCGCTGAATTTTTTCTCCAGCTCACGCACGAGCCTCACCTGGATCTTCTGGAAGGATTTCAACTGAGGCACAGGAACAAAGATGATGATGGCTTTCCTGCTACCACCAACCTCAATTTCCTGCAAGAAAGAGAATGATAGCATGAACTTAAGTGCACAATGCATAAATCTATGAATGACAACCTATTATTCAGCAAGTCCCACTATTTACAGTGGAGGCCATGTGCACCGCATGGTTTACCTCCCCAGTAATGGCCCAAAGGGCTCTGGGAAGATGTAGGAATATACAGGACGCTGTCCTCACCAGCCAGAGGCCGGGGACAAGCTTGCTATCCAACGTCGTGGAACGGGACTGTACGTCATGGCACCGAAGTGCTGCGCTCCCTTACGCCACAAGGACAGAGCCA
The DNA here is from genome assembly GCA_037950665.1 of Hypophthalmichthys nobilis. Taxonomy (NCBI): domain Eukaryota; kingdom Metazoa; phylum Chordata; class Actinopteri; order Cypriniformes; family Xenocyprididae; genus Hypophthalmichthys; species Hypophthalmichthys nobilis. The sequence goes on along the minus strand of CM075469.1, from coordinate 12,503,628 downwards.
CATGAGAGCCATCTCACAGGATGTCCACGTTGGTTGTCAAATCATTTCAAATAGCTACTCATTATAGTGATGCTGCTGTAGATGAACTGATGAAATGGCAATCATCTATAATTAATTAAATGACAGGGTTTTTACCTTAGCAGCGGTGATGTGGAGTTCCCTCAGCTGAGCCTTCAAATCAGAGTTCATCTCCAGCTCAAGAAGAGCCTGCATAGCACAGACAAAAGTTTAATCGCAAGAACGATAGAAGAGGTTACAGATTCATGTAGACCACATTTCAAAGTCATGAGTAGCTGATAAATTATACCTGGGAAATGCCAGACTCAAACTCGTCTGGCTTTTCGCCATTCGGCTTCACTATTTTCGCGCTGGTACTGAACATGGCCTGTGTCTGAAACACAGAAACAGACTTATTAGAATAAACTTGTGTAATAACACTACACAATAGCTGTTAATGTAACAGCTCACTCAAAAGTGAAGATTGTCATTTACTAACACTCACATTGTTCCAAAACTGAACTTTTTCACTCTCTGTTATACACACAATAAGATGAGGCAGAATGCTGCAAAATGACAGCCTCAATCTCCATTTACTTTATTTTTATGGAGGGAGAGAGAAGTGAAACAAAGTGAAAATCACGTGGGTTTGGAATAACATGTAAGAGTAAATTAACAATTTATTATTGGGTGAACTATCCTTCAAAAGTGACAACCTGATGCGTCTGTCCAGGTAAGCAAAGTGACATACTATCAGAATCCATTATACCAGTTTTAGCTATTTAATCAATTAACCCAAATGACTCGCCATTTAATCAAATCATTAATCTCCGACTGTATAATTGTAACTTTAGCTGCTCTAAGCAATTCACCAGCTATCGTTAAGAAAACAATTTCTGCTAAGTATGTCCTTAGCATGCCGTTAGCATTGATTAGCTAGCATAGAATTACTATATTTACATTACAAGTTTAATTCGATCACAAATATAGGTCTTCGAGATATAGTATTTTACTTAATATTGGTATTTTCGGGCATCTTAGAACAGCACATGGGCCCCAGCAATACTGTAGTACAGACACGTCTGCTAGCACACCATAAATATATAAAATCCTATTTCTAAAATAGCCATCCATTATTTAAGATACTCGCATCTAACGTATCCCCGTAAAAACATCATATGAAGCTCGTGCATGGAAGTAAATATGACTTATTTTCTACATTTTAACTTGATATCCCTTTAGCTGGGCACATTCAGTAGACTCACCTCTTTCAACGACGGCCTGGGAAGAGGCCGTATTCTCGCGAGAGGCCGGTAAAAGCGCGTTGGTGTGTTGCATGATGGGAAATGTAATCATCATCCCGACCGCAGAGGGCGCCCGTTCTTCTTATTATCATGTTGTGTAAAGGAAAAAGCACAATATATTATTTAATTTTTATTAAGCGAAGAACAACGTGATACAATATTATAAATAAATAGTTTCAGAGATTCTGGCTAGGCATTACAAAAACACGTTTTCTTTTTTCTGACTTGCTATCTATGAAGAAGTTTAAAAATACATATCTAATCATATGCTTTACAGTTTTACAGTCAAATTGAGTTCCATTGTGATATAAAAACTTATCTTTAAAAAAAGTGCGCGAGTACGACATTTCCTCTTTGGTAATCAATGAACAACCTACGAAGATCCGCTGTTCATAAGAGTCATTCGTTCGCACTGGTGTGCTCTCGATTCACTAAAAAGAACCGGTTCATACGAGTCATTCGTTCTGGAATCGAACTACGCTGTGGTAGCGCCGTATGGTTGTGGTTCAAAAAAGAATCGGCTCATAAGAGTCATATGTTCAGAAATCGGGCTGCATTGTTCGCACTGTATGTTTTCGACTCACTAAATGAAATTTCTCTCTTAACGCCAATTTTAAATATGATCGAGGCCATGTGACTCAATGTTTTTATTGCTGTTTTTTTTTCTTCATAAGTTTTGGAATTATTTTTTTTTATCTCAGTGTTGTCTTCTTCCTCTTTGCAACACGTCCACCACACTCCACTTCAGTTGGTGGCGGTAAGGCACTACGAACTGGATTGGGGTAAACAAAAAAAAAAAAAAAAGAATAATGGAAGAAGAAACTGCGACTCTGAAAAGCGTTTGGTCAGCCGGCTGTTAACGTGGCTATAAATGCTGTGGATGTTTTGCTAGCCAAAGCCAAAACTGTTGAATCCGTAAGCATTTTGTGAAAGATTTCGCCTTTGTCAGGTTATTTTTATGGTTATTGTCATTTCAAATGCTACGACTGAGGGATATTGCAAAGTTTACTCTGCTGTGAGCAGAGACTATGTTGAGATTGCCTGGGTTTTTCAATGTTGTACGCAGGACTCTCTGTAACGCCGCAGAAGAGATGGGCAAGAAAGGAACATTTTTCTACGCTGTGAGGAAAGGATTTAAACCAGGAGTATACCAAACATGGTGAACAGGAAACTATATGGATATTTTATTAATTGTGAGCGCTCGCTTCACTGCATTGCATGACCACGTATTATTTCTCTCCTAAAGGGAGGAATGTAAACATCAGGTGGATAAGTTTCCCTCTGCGAGTTATAAGAAGTTTGCCTCTGAAAAGGATGCTTGGGCCTTTGTGAGGAGCCAATCTGCAGCACCATCTTTTGAGAGACCAAATGGTAATATCACTGATGTTGTACACACCCCTTATAAAAATCTGCCATAATGATGCATCAAGATTTCAGGTGTTCAAGGGAAAATATACAGGAGGGAGAGGGGTAAGATGTGCCTCTATTTTTGTTATGTGACCATATATTGAGAGAGAGCACAGCATAACAAAGCTGTTTGTTTATTTATTGTATTTATTTATTTATTTTTGGTATATGTCAATATTCTTCATAGCAGGTGAAATGTTATTTTATATGCTGGTTATATTTACCCAGATCTAAAAATGTATATCAAACATGTTGGTCTCATGCAACAGCTTCAACAATACACATAATCCACATATTGTTACATATATAGTTTTTTTTTTTCTCTCTCATATATGCTCCTATTTTTAATTGAGATGTAAATCTTTGCCTAATGCCCTTATGATAACAGACAGTTTACTTCTAATGTGGGCCACATTTCTATTGCTTATGTTATAGAATTTCAATTGATAGCAGATATCCTGAGATTTAATTCATTAAGCATTGTCAGAATTTAATTTATTTTTACCTATAGGACAACTTATGTAAAGTTGTGGCACAGCTTACCCCACTCATTCCTGTGTTATTTCCTATTAACAGGTCACAGTTTCTTAGTTGTTGTTTTTTTCTTTATCAATTTAATAAGTTTTTTTTTTTTTTTGCCTTCACTAGTTTATGAAATGGCATAACTAATGAAATGTTCCAGGTGACCTCTTAATAAATATGAGGTCATAAAATCTGCTTTTGTTGTGATTATAAAGAATTGATAAAATACTGTTAAAAATGATTGTAGATGCAACATAGCATCATGTCACATCACAGGAATTGTCCCTACTACACAGATAAATGGTTATCTATGTATTGATATGCTACTAAAACATACTACAAAGCAAGTAATTGACATTATTTTTGTTTGCATTCAAGGATATGACTATGAGGTCCTGCCTCCTAGAAATGTGCCTGATGCCTCAATGGCTGTACCTCTTGGAAGTAAAAGAACCTATGCGGACTCTGAAGATGAGGGACCGTCCTGTCCGAAACGAGTGAAACTCATTGAACCCCCACTGCCAAAGACAGCTGCAGCCAGTAGTGATGGATTTACGTATATGGGTAACCATTGTGTACTATAGTCTTATTGGAGATAATGGAAATATTAAATTTAAACCAAAACAGAATTAGTTGACCAATATTAAGGTTGCATTTTTTTTTTTTGTTACAAAATGTTTCCCACAGTAAAATGAAAAACTACTTTATGCTTTTTTTTTTTTTTTTTTCTTCAGGTGATGCTGTAGTGGTGTACACTGATGGCTGTTGCTCATCCAATGGGAGACAAGGAGCGCGTGCAGGAATTGGTGTATATTGGGGTCGTGATCATCCACTGTAAGTCATCTGTGATTAACGGCATTCTGGAAAAACAAACTTCAGAGAACAATGCTTTTATTTAGCCTAATTTTTTAATTTCTCAGTAATGTGGCTGAGCGGCTTCCAGGGAGGCAGACCAACCAAAGAGCAGAATTGCAGGTAAGAATTGTGAGGTGCTCAGAGTTCTTTCTTATTCCCTGTTATTGATAACTGTATCATTAAACATTTCATCACAGGCTGCTTGCAAAGCACTCGAGCAGGCCAGAGAAAGGAATTTTAAAAAGGTTGTGCTATACACGGACAGCAAGTTCACCATTAATGGTATGCACTCCCTGCTTTCTCTTCAAAAACTAGTGAAAGTGTCTACTCTTGTCATGAATCAATATAGTACTATTTTTATTTACTGCTATTATATATATATATATATATATATATATATATATATATATATGTGTATGAGAGAGAGATACAGTAGGTATACGGTTTTAAATGATTTTTTGCTTTCCAAAGGTGTCACAAGTTGGGTAAAGACCTGGAAGTCTAATGGCTGGAGACTTAAAAATGGTGGGGCCGTAGTCAACAAGGAAGACTTTCAAAAGCTGGATAAACTAAATGCAGAACTTGAAGTCGTATGGGTATGTTTTATCTGCACTCACAGTGTTGTACAATATGGCATCAAGCATGATGTCCCAACCTTAGTGTATAAACAATCTTTTTGCATGTAAATGTGCACCTGTAGGATTTTTCATTCCATCATTTCTGACAAACACAGAGATGTCTTGCATCTCTTTGCATAATTTTTGTTAAAGCAAATATCTCATATGAATAAGGATGGAAAGCAAGATCAGAGCAGCTTACCTAATAAGAATGCTGTGATTTATTCATATCCATATTGTCTGAAAGTGATATTTAACTTCCTCTGAATGCAGGATATGGATGACAACAGTACCAGTGCCAAATCGATAGTTTTTAGTCAAGTCTTTAGTTGAGACTTTTTCTACTGTATCCTAATGGCAAATACTGACTCAATTCAGTATCTGACAAGCAGCTGCTTTTGAACTCTCGCGTATATTTGCGCATGTGCAATATCTGTGATAACGTGGTTATGATAGTGAACGATCCAATGTAGTGTTGTACTTGATCAAAATGTTTTTCTTGGCAAAGTATTGATGTTTAACCTACTGGTTATGTCTAGGACAGTGGTTCTTAAACCTGTCCTGGAGTACCACTGGTCTAGGATATTTGCTAGATAACTTTAGTAGCACTCTATAATCAAACAAAAACACAGTGTCAGATAAAAGAAAAAATAATAAATTCAGTTACAGAGCCCAACTCCAGCAACATCAAATCAATATATGTATTAAATCTAATCCTTACCTATTGAAGACTATGCTAAAACTTTAATTGAGAAGTTGAGATATCTGCAGGCTACATGCTGTTTGTTTTAATTTCATTGCACATTTACATTTTTGAAGGAACGATTGTGTTTGTAGCATAATTTTGCTGTGGTACAAACATTTTTAGGACTGTGTCTTCACATTAAAGCTGTGTCATGGGTGCTTGGCATTATACAATGAGCAATAAAACAAAATGCATGGCATAGCCAATGAAATTACTGCAAAATGCAGAAATGTACCATCTCTCTTCTTCATTTCTAGATGCACATACCAGGTCATGCTGGGTATACAGGCAACGAGGAGGCCGACAGACTGTCCAGGGAGGGAGCAGCAAAACCCCCATGTTAGCACACTGTTGTCACATTCATTTTATAATGATGTATTATCTTTTAGGTGCCTAGGATGTGGCTCTAGTTTGTTTATCCTTGATGGCTAATGCACTTTTTCTTTTTATGGTCTTGATGTGCTAGTGTTGTAATGTTGCAAACAATGCTAGAAAAAAGTTTTCTTCTTTTCTGAAGATGCAATGCCTATCTGAAATTGTCTGTTTTGATTGCTCTGTCAATTAAATTGTCATGTTCCTGAGATTGATTCCTGGTACTCATTTTTCCATCCCAGAAACTCTTCTTGCTTATAAGCACTTGGGACATTTTTTTTGGGTGCATTACAAGTGACAAAAATAATTGTAGTGAGTGTGCCGCTATTAGTTTCCAACATGACTAATATTGTGCCACGGTAATGTATTATTGATCTTCATCTTTGAATGTGTCGTCTCACTCTTCTTTTCACAAATGTGTTTTCAGTTGAGAAATGGCCATTGCTTCAAAATGCACTAATGCTGAAATGCATCAACACGAACAGCAGGTGTCACTGCAGTTCATGCTGAACACTTGATGGACTAAATAAAGGTGGACTAGATCTTTACAAAAAAAGCTTTGCTCTTAGTTATTAGTGAGTCTTTTCCATCTTCACTTGGGTTACTTGAAGTACTTGTTATTCAAATTAAATTGTTTTCAGTATTTTTTTTTTTTTTTTCCTGATACCTGGGTATAACTTAATCCCATTACATCAAATTTGCTTTAATAAAAATAAGCATTTAAACCTATCAAATTGTTTTACACAGAAGCATTTCTAAAATTTCAAGGAATATTTTACATAAAAATAAAAAAAATTCGGTAAAATTTTACAATAAGGTTCATTAGTTAACATGAACCTAATAATGAACTGCACTTATACAGCATTTAATAATCTTTGTTAGTGTTAATTTCAACATTTACTAATACATGATTAAAATCTTATCATTAGTTAATGCACTGTGAACTAATATGAACAAACAATGAACAACTGTATTTTCATTAATGTTAACGAAGATTAGTAAATACAGTAACACATGTATTGCTCATGGTTAGTTAATACATTAACTAATGTTTAACTAATGAACTTTATTGTAAAGTGTTACCAATTTTTCACTGTTTACTTATCCTCATGATGTTCCAAAGCTGTATGGCTTATTTTCTTCTGTTGAACCCAGGAAGACCTTTTTTTGTCTATACAATGAAAGTCATGTTTATGGGTCTCAAAGTTTAACAAAATACCTTCATATGAGTTCTGCAGAAGAAGGAAAAAAGTCATAAAGGTTTGAAATGACATGAGGGCAAATATTTTCATTTTTGAGTGAACTAACTTTTAACATTGAACATTGAGGGCCCTATTGTTCATTTTCAATGTTCCAGACATTCCCTCTCAGTGTTGTCTTTTTTCTCAAGCTTTATAACTATACTGTCCGATTCTCTGCTTTAAGCCTGCGTCTAGACAGAAGCCTTGAGTGTTGTCTTAAATACAGATAAGCTGCACAGCAGGCTGAGAAGGAGTGGAGGCATCTTCTCTTTCATGACATAAACAGAGGTGAGAATCTCAACACTGGGGCCTCGGTGCGTTCCGTCCTGACCTTCGCTTGCAGGGCTCGGCTCCTCTGAATTCCCGCTGAGATCCAAGACCTTGAGAGCGGGATGTGCGGTCAACAGTTATAGGTCAGGAGACACAGACTGTCCTTGCCTGGTGAAAACAAGGAGGATTTAGTGCTCGTAACCTTTCACAGCTCTAGGTTTCTTGAGCCTACCTTGTATGGCAGATTCTCAGATGTCTACTGAAAGTCTTATTTTGGGTTCTGAAGCTGAAAACTGTCCTCAAGCCTAATGGGGAATGTAGATTAGCTCGTTTTGTAATATTTATGGAAGTTAGTTGTTCCAACTGCTAACATTTAGATCTCATCTGAAGGCTGTTTGATAATCAAACACGGTGATAATTTGTTGGAGATTAAGGGAAGGAGGAGGCACACAAAAACACCCCATCATTACAGCACATCTGGTCTCTGCTCTCTTCAAAAACCATGTCACAGCTGACTCGGGCCCTCAAATCTGGAAGGAAGTTTAGGGGAATTTCCACTAATGAATCCAACAATCACACGATGAGGCCTCTTTGTGCAGGGACTTCAATGGAAACCACATTCGGAGCAGGCACAGTGAGTCACAATCAAAGGCACCGGCAAGCCGTTACCACGGGAGCAAAGCTGCAGCTTGTAACCGAATAGACATCTGTTTCCATGACAGCTGTCTGGAACGGCATCAGCCTAACTAACTGCTGCCTCAGAACTAGTCTGACTGTTTGATATCTCTTGCGATAAAGACAGAGAAGATTCTGTCAGAAACCCTCGCCGCTTCTTGTTGTGATGCGCTAATACGAAGAGAGAAGTTTGCATTTGTGTTTATTTTGTTCATCTTTGAAGCTGCCGGAATCAGAGGCTGCAAAATAGTGGAAAGGAGAAGAAACACCCGAGAGAAGTAAACATATGGAGCGAACTACCCCGGTGAGCTCGACGCCGACGGAAGCCTCCTCAGAGCGACGTAGCTTCTGCGAAGGGTACAATAAAGACACACAACTTAAGTTCAAGTTAAGCTTAAACGACAACATTTGTGGCATAATGTTTATTACTACAACATTATTTCCACTCCTCTTTCTTTTCTTTTTTTTTTTTTTTTAAGAATAACAAACTGGGTACAGTGAGGCACGTAGGCCTACAATTGAAGTGAAGATGCCAATCTGTCCCTTACGAATATTTACCATGGTTTTACTACAAATAAAGACAAAAAACCATGGTTAATATAGTTAAACCACGGTAACCACAAATTAGCCATGGTTTTGCTACATTAACCATAGTTTAACCATGGTATTTGTTGTAAAACTGTGGTCATACAAATGGTAATCAATCCCCCCAAAAAACATGGTTACTACACATTTACTATATAAAAACGGTTGATTTTAGTAAGGGGTAGACATTAAAATACTCATGGAAGTCACCAGACCTTGTTTGTGCACCATGCACCAACAATATGCATGGTATAACACGATTTTAGTGTGAAAAATTGCTTAATAAACTTTTCTTTGTAAAGTTATATAAAACGTTGCAACTTTGTCATTATAACGCAATGACCATAAAATGATTGAAGCAGCTTTATGGCTCAAATAATACGTTTTAATAGAAGAATAAATGCAAGTACTGTTATAAAATGAGCTTCACATTTGTGCTTTTAAAGTCAGCATTTATTATCTAAATGCATCTTATTGTGAACAAATCATCCATGCATAGCTGTTTTGTTTGTTTCTTTGTTTTTTTATCATTGTAATTTTAAATCACAATGACATAATCTGATCTACCAGTCCTAGCTCTATAACTGCTTAGGGTAATTACATTTTTTTTTTTCTGATTTTAAATATAACTTATTTTGAATATTTGTTTGTGCTATCTTGGTTTAATCATTTTAATGTAAGAATGTTCAAAAGCTTGCATTCGGATCTGCCTCCATTCAATCAACAACCAATGGGTTGAACCAAGTCCTGTCCTACGTTTTTCTTTCTTTCTCTTTTTTCATTTTCTGTAATCCGTTTCACTCAGGTGTAGGCCTACATCACAATATGGAAGAATTGATCTGTCGCTACTTTTATTACATTGTGACTTTAAATCCTCCAAAAACTGGTCCAATTTGCTTCTACCGTAACTGCTTCTAACCTCCATTTTTCCTTTGAAAACAAGGGATGAGTCAAAATAATTTTTTTGTGGCAACAATATTATGCCACAAATGTTGTCAATTGAGCTTAACTAGTAATGAACCCAAAATATTTCTTTTTAATAAGCCAGTATTTCTGGTTCTGCATGGTTTAGATGCCCGCCTGGTGGTCTGCTGTTTGCAAGGACAAGGCCTTCCCGCAGAGAAAGGCTTGACAAGGTGAGCTCCAGCACTGCGGCACTCTGCAGCTTTCATTCTCATTCTCTCTCGCTTCACCCTCCCTATCTCTCAGACAGTACACCTGCTTAGGAGCTCTCCCAAACCCTCACTACACTGAGATACCTCTATAGCTAGCATTTAATAACCACTACATCGTCTTATATGCACATCAAAACACGAAGTCCTTGACCCAAATAGTGCAGATGGCCATGCTCCGAACTGCCACTTAAAATCAGTGAGCTCAGGAGAGTCTGCCGTGTCACCTGGCCTTCAGGCTGCCTCAGACTGTGCGTATGAGACTGATCATCAAGCTACCAGAGAACTCAATTTAATCCCACAGCAGGAGATTCATTCTCTTAAAGCGGAAGTTCCTCACCACGTGCTCGCTGATGTACCTCCTCACACGTAACAAAATCGAGCCAGTCGTGCTGGATTTTTAATGATACATTTGTCAAGCAGCTACCAAGCAATATTTCCAGCAATTGTAAGGAGAAAAACAAAAGGAACATCTGTGTCTCCGTCACCCTTACTTGCACAAAAAATCTTTCTTTCTTTCTTTTGCTTGTCTGTTCATTCATTCTTGAGGGTGAGTAAATCATGGGATCATTTTCATTTTTGGGTGATCCCTTTAAGTCTCAACATACTTTTTGGGGCTGTATCTATTTTATATGGTAATCGCGTATAAAGGAAGATGTGTCATTTATTGGTAAATGTTTATTAAAAATAATTTTTGGTGGAATTTTACAAATGTTTTCAGAGCAATCCACCTCACTTGGTGGTGTAGTTGCTAGATAACTACCTGAGTCCTCACCTTGATGAGTCTGCCAGTCAGATTTGGCATGATCTCAACTGCCCTTGACCATGAGACGAGATACCACAGAGAGGAAAAGACAGAGAGAGAGTTAGAGAGAGAAAGGTAGAGGGGGTGACAAGGTGAAGAGCAAATGATGCCATTAAAGGCAACAGCTGCTTGCTGAAGCAGGGGCTGGACTGGTCAACCCTGCCACCCATAATGATAACAAGGTCAGTGGGGTCACACTGCTCAGCATCCTACCACCCTGCTCCCCCATCCATCAGATTTCCCGCTTCTAATTATGCAGCCGCCTTCTAACCAAGCATGAGATATTATTACACTGAGACGAGACCCCCCTCTCCTTAGATGCATAATGAATAGTGAGTCGTCTGTGAAGGGAGGCGGATTGCGACGACAGCCAAACGCAGAATCACTGAGATGGTGCAGCATTATAGCATCCCTTTTTCAAGCTCGGAAATACACCAGCATGGGCTCGTGAAGATATTTCATCCTCATAAATTTGTTCAATTTGTAGTCCTAAAACCCAAAAGAGAATAAACTTTTTTGAACTATGGGAATTTCGTATGGGTTTTTAGGGACCTAAAGAATATGATGGTATCCGACTCAGCAAGCATGTAAGACTTAGGGCACTCGACCACTTGTCTACTTATGTGACATATTTCTGGAGTTTGGCCAAAGTGTTCAAGTGTGCTTGAAGACCACAAGTAATTATTACAAGTTGTGAACATAATGATTACAATATATAGGATAATTTAGGATTGGTGCACGTTGATTAAGAGTTTGCGTCATCTGAATTCCTCGCAGAAGTTGGAGTCATCTATTCACTGATGTTGGGGCATCTGAAGTCTTCGTAACAGGCTGGATCCAAACTGGAGCTGGCATATTCTCAGTTACCTTGGGATGGGCATCCCGAGATAAAACAGAAAAGCAAATGGAAAATAATTAGTGTAGCTGCTGTTTATAACATTTCAAGCAAAGATAATCATTTGTATATTTTATCTGATATAACTGGAGTACAAGGTTATGAGATGTATTATATGAATGCTTGGCTGAAGAGATGTGTCTTTAAACCTATAACGCCTCTTTTATAAGATGTAATATAAGTCTTCGGTGTCCCCAGAATGTGTCTGTGAAGTTTCAGATCAAAATATCCCACAGATCATATATTATAGCTTGTCAAATCTGCCCCTATTTGGGTGTGAGCAAAAACACGCCATTTTTGTGTGTATCCCTTTAAATGCAAATTAGCTGCTGCACCCAGCTCGCTTTCCAGAAAAGGGCGGAGCTTTAACAGCACGCGCTTCGGTTGCTCAACAACAACATAGCTGGAGAATCTTACGCAGCCAAAATGACGATTGTCAGTAACGGTGTTCGGACACTGATGGAGAGACTCAGGAAGAACTTTTAGAATGCATCTGGATGTTTCTGAACGGTTAGTGGATAAATTTATGTATTTGCTGTGGAGTTGTTAACTTATCGACTAGCATGTGCCGTCATGTTAATCTTTTATGCAAATTCAGTGTTGAATTGACCCTCGTTTGTGAAGCAGTCCGGCATAAAATGACGGCATGGTAACAACACTCTACTACAACAACTCTTCCTCTTCTCTAAAGCAGCCCAACATAGCCTCGCCCCCTTTTGTTGTGTGTTCCCGGGGGCAGGGTTTATGTAAATTTTAGGGTTAGTGATGTCACTAACCCGGGAAAAAGCTTGTTGTTGTCCCTACCAGCCGTTTGTTGTAGTCCTTAAACAGAGAATTCTTTAAAAGAAAATATCTCCCTTTGCATTGAACTTTGAGTATCGTAACTTTGCAGATGGTGTTTATGCTCAAACAGCAACATTACACACTAAAAAAGTGAAATCATAATCAACCACCCCTTTAATCTAGATTTAAACTGGGATTGTGATCATCATCAGGAAGGCTATTCCAGAGTTTCCAGAGCCAAATGCAAAAACACTCTCCCTACTTTAGTGGACTTAGATATCCTATGTACAACCAAAAGTCCAAAGTTTTGTGACCTTAAAGAGAGTGATGGGTTGTAGAGTGATAGAAGATCCGTTAAATACACAGGAGCTAAACCACCAGGGCTTTATAGGTCAGTAGCAATAGTTAATACTAAATAGGTAGGTTAATAGATAGGTAACCAGTGCATCTGCATTTTTGACTAATTGTAGCTTGTTTATTGAGGATGCAGGACAACCACCTAGTAATGCAGTAATGCATAATTCAGCCTAGAGTTTGTGAATGCATGAACTAACTTTTCTGCATCAGAAACAGATAGCATGTTTTGTAGCTTAGCAATGTTTCTAAGGTGGAAGAAGGCTGTTTTTGTAACATATGAAATATGATTTTCAAGTCAAGTTGCTGTCAAATATAACACCCTGTTTTTTTACTGTAGAGGATGAAGCAGTACATCCTTCTAAATGCAAATTGTATTCTAAGATATTCTGTGTACATGGTTTGGTCCAATAAGTAATACCTCAGTCTTATCTGAATTTAATAGAAGAAAATTACAGGTCATCCAATATTTTATATCTTTAACACACTCTGTCAACTTCTGGTCGTGATGAAATATATAACAGAGTATCATATATGTAACATCTAATTAAATAAAACTTACACTGCAAAGTTTTCCTATACATGACGCGTGATGAATGACGGGATACTCTTAGCCTCAAAGACCGCTCCGAAGCAGTATTAGAGATAGTGTGGATGTAGTGTGCATTAAGTGTAGCCTACTGCAGTTTGGCATTTTTTAGACCTGGGACAGTCTTGCACACTTACTTCCTGTCGCATGCACATGCTCTCAAGTGGCCAAGACCGCAAGTGTGGGTATTTGGACAAGCCCATACTTCCTTGTGGTAGTCCTTATGTAGCAACTTTTTAGAAACTTTTAAAACCATGCAACAGTTTCAAAATTCATGTTTGGGGTCTGACTGTGCATAATTTATATTGTGGAACAAATCGTTAGTCTTTTTAAGGGATAGTTCACCCAAAAAAGAAATTTCTGTCACTATTTACACACTTGCATGTCGTTCCAAACCTGTATGACTTTCTTTCTTCTGTAGAGCATTTTAAATAAAATGTCTCAATGTTTTTTACCCATAGAGTGATAATTTGGACCCCACTGACTTTCATTGTATGGGCAAAAACAATTAAAGAAGCCATCTTTGATTTTTAACGGGAATGAAAGCGAGGCTATGATGGATAGACATACATCTCTTTGGTGGGTTGTAGTGTTATTTAATGTGTTTTTGGATTGTTCTGCTGACTAAACACTGCAAAAGTATCTTTCCAAAAAATTTTAATAGACAAAAAACTCCAGACAACATGAGCTGTAAAAAATTATAAGTGCTCTAGGATCTTAATACATCTTTTTACAGCGGAAGCCATTTACAACACGGTAAGTCTATCCCTCACAGCCTTGCTTTCATCATGTCATGGCTCTGCTCTGAATAAGGTCTATTCTTCAAAATATCTTCCAAAAACCCATTTGAAATTCCCAAGGAAAACCAAAGAGAATTAGCCTTCCTGCTTGACTTACAAATTGACACGATGACAGAATAGGTCTATTGATTTATTCCGTTTCTGTCTGAAACTGAAGCTTTTGTGATTTGCTGAAGTTTAGATGTATAAGACAAACAGCCTAGGCAGAACAGCATATTTTTCAACCCACTTGTTAGGAGTTGGACATGTGAATTTGCATGAGAAACACTGTGTTGTATTAAACACTGAATCATGCTCATGTTCCTCCCGTGGCACCTGAGGGGCTTTAGAAAATAAAATCATAATTGCCACAATCAGCTCGTGAACCTGGGTTACCTCCATGCCCACAGCTCTGCCTGTGCACTGGTAGAGTCCCATGTTTAATCTTAATGAGCGTGAGATGCAGGCAGACACACTGTGGGGCGCAGGGCCCTGCTGAGCGCCAGGGTATTAGCAGAAAAGAGAGGGAGAGAGCGAACAGCGAGATAGAGCAGAGGAAGCATGCAAAACATGAAAAAAGATGAGAGCATAAGATTTTAAATGTTAGAGGGCTCAGAATACGTAGTTGTAGGATGTGAAAACAGGAGAGAGCTCTGTTGGACAGGAAGCATTGACAAAAAAATCCACAGATATTTTAATACTCCGGGGAAAAGCCGGAGTTTGTGTTTTTTTTCTTTAATATTTGATACATTCCACAATATTCTTTTGTAGGCCTGTCTAATTATGTTAAGTGTGGTTTGAGTACCACTACAGTAACTTTTATATGACCAAAAGTATGTGTTTATCTGTTAACCTTCTAAATTACAGGTTTGTTTTTTCGAGTATTTCCAGATAATTCTTACTGTTACACAATCCAATGACTTTCTAGATAATTCTGTGCTTTCAAATGTATTGCCTGTTGCCCTTCTGCCTCTGAGTGAAAAAATAAAAAGGTTATTGTGACTATTTTTTTTCCCCGTAATTGTGAAATTATTTATCATAATTGCGACTTTGTATTACAATTGCAAATTAATTTTTTGTAATTGCAAAATATCTTACTATTGCAACTTTATTTCTCAAATATGCAACCTTTTCTCATTATTGTGACTATTTCTCATAAGTGTGACTTCATATATCACAGTGTGACACTTTCTCGTTTTATACTTTTATCTTACAATTTTATTTATTACTCTGAGGTGAAAATGGATGGAAATGATACATACAAGTATTTGAAAATGCTAAGCTTTTACAGGATGGTTAGAAAATATACCAGTTCCAGGATACATATTGCCCCTTAAATTTTTTTTTAATTTGTGATATTGCAGTATAGTGATGGTATACAGTAGATTAAAGAGTTGAGTAGAGCACAGCTGTATGGAGCATTTAGGTGGTTAATAGGGGATCTTTGGAGCTGCCAGGAATTTGGGATCACATGATTAGTAACATCTTTTAAATGTTTAAAATGTGTGGCTCGCCTGATAGGAGTCGCTATAGAAAAACAACAGGCAATCTGGATGCAGCTCAGAACAGCATGCTATGAGTGTAAAATGAGATGAGGAAGAGTGCTCTTGCGTACCCAAGCTGAGGGAGCCTTTCTGCACCATTGCCATATTTTTTCCTTTCCTCATTCTCACTACAAAGACAAGAGGACAACAATTGTTTTTAGTTGTTCTCTAAGGTATTGCTTAAATGGAAAAAATCAACAGACCCAAACATTGAAACTTGTTGACTCCTTTAAAGAGAGAGGACCTTCAAAATGGGATGTATTTACCCCGAAGTAAGGTTTTTTGGCTAGTTAACATGGTCCAGTAAGCTTCTGCTGTTGTCAAGCTATCTTATCCCTTTTAAGTCTATCCCCCCTTCCTCAAACAAAACAATTCCACTGGCTAAAACTAAACTTTTTATGGCTACTCTATTTACTGCTTGATTATCAATGGTAGTCAGTTTAATGTATAATGTAATGTAAAGCTTTAACGTATATCTATGTATATTTATTCTTATTCATGAAAACGTTAGTTTTAAAACTGATCTATTAAAATACATACAGTATCACATTACATTATTAAAGCTAAAAAACCAAAGTAAACATTTCCCTTTCTTTGTTTTCAGTTAGCCTACTAGCTTAGCATTGTGCTAACTGGTTAAAAAAGCTCTTAATTAGCTAGAACAAGATATCATAATTAGGGATGCACCGATCCAATACTCAGATCGGGTATCGGCTCCGATACTGCCATTTTTGCCGGATGGGACCGATCCAAATCCGATATTGTGCGTGTACTATTCTGTGTTATTGTTAAGCTCCAAAAAAGGCACAAAAACATTAAAAAGCACCATAAAGTTTCCGTGCACTATATTCCAAGTGTTCTGAAGCCATTCCATAGTTTAATTCGAGGTACAGATAAATATTTAAGTCGTTAAATTAAAGTTCACGTAAATGCCTCCCTCCGCTGCAGCTGTCAATCATTCTCAATTCAGCATTCAAACTGCGTGTCGCGTTCGGTTACGACAGTCAACACAATGAAACTCTCTCCAAGATGAATCAATGTTTCTATTATTATACTTCATCTGCAGACGACGATACCGGTAATACAATACGCATCAATATATCTTCACTTTGTGTTTTGAACTTTTCAATGCGGAGCGCTGCGACTCCATGATGCTTCAAGCGCATCATTCTGCACACAGGATGCGCATAAGCGCTTTGTGCCGCTCTGTATGGTAGCCGTTCATATTATAATAATTTTGCGCAATGAAAGATTGTTAATAGCATTTTTTGTTCTGTCCTATCTATCATATGTTGCTGCCTCATTAAAAAAAAAAACTTCGCTATAAATTTAAAAGAAATGTCTTTTAATTTTATAGTATAGCCTATATTTATATATAAATATATTTAGTTTATGTCATGTATGACTCAAACATTCATGAAAAACAAGTCATGAGTCATGGATGAAGGAATCAGCTGGACTCCTGTTTATTTTGAATGTCTACCAAGCTAGTGAAGCTATTGGTTTATTTACAGTTGTTGCACTGATGCACAATAATTCACTACATTTGTGTCTGTTTTTTTATTTTGTTTTACAAAGTTAGGAAAGTAATGTTTAAGTCAAGCCTGATACCTTACACAAAAGAATGATCCCAGTTTCTTCCACACTGTGAGGCATACAGTTTATTAGGTAATTTAGCACTTTTTTTTATTATTATTACTCGACTATTGGATCGGTATCGGTACCGGCCGATACTGAATCCCAGGTATCGGAATCGGTATCGGAAGCGAAAAAGGCTGATCGGTGCATCCCTAATCATGATAATGAGCTACATTTTTGATCAAGCATTGAGGAAGGGAGATATGAGTTTGCAAGATCTCCACTGACGGCCGTTTAATTGAATTGCCATTTATTGACTAAATAGCTTTTTTGTGCAAACAGCATTTATATAGCTAATATTTCATTATAATGTAATAGATGTTTTACTAATGCTCACAGTTGTTTTTTATTGGGTTCTTAAAAGAGAGAAATACATTATTTTCCCTCTCTGCTGCTTTTCATGTCACAGCTCTGGATAGTTGCTTGTGAATGTTTTGTGGTAGTTCTTGTTGTGTACACTCATTATTGAGGCACATTATGGAACTGAATAAGTGCACTCAATAAGGTCCGCTATGGTTTCAGACACCATTACAAATGGCTGTCACCTTAAATAGTGCACTATATAAGCATATGAGGCAATTTCAGATGCAGCCCAGATATTCTAGAAGTGTGCATTACTTCCCTACTAATAGCATGAAATGCTCTACAGCGCCCCCTATCTACTATCTGACTTCTCACAACAAGCTCTCGGTCTGATTTATCCATCTTCTCACTCTCGGTCTGATTTATCCATCTTCTCTCTCTCTCTCCTTTCACTCTCTCTTTCTTCCTAATCTTCCACTCCTAGCCAGTTATGCATAAACGACACACAGTAATCTTCTGACAGGCAGAACTGAACTATATGAAGGCAGTGCTGTAGATAATACAGGCAAGTTATGAGAACTCAGATGCTGGCTAGTCTGAGTCTCTGCAGCTCATCAGCAGACAGCAGGGCCTGCCTTCAACTTAATTAGCTTCCCCTGAGATCCTCCTCTGACGGCATCAACCTGAATGAACAGGAGCATTTCCGTGCATGTGGGTGTGTGTGTGTGTGTGTGTGTGCGTGCAAGCGACAGAAAGAGGGAGAGAGAGCGACAGAGTGTGCAGACCATGTTCGGTCAAATGAACAGAGAGAGGGGCGCCATTATCAGCCCATCAGATGTGAAGGAATGTCTCCCCGCTGTGGGGCTGGGTCTCAGAGTGGTCCTGACATGCAACGATAGATGGATGGAGGGAGAAAAGAGAGAGAGTGAGGTTGATCTTGGCCCACATCTAGCTGTGCAGCGGGGAAGATGCAAAGAGTGGGAAGGAATATTGTCTCGGTTTCTTCTATGAGATGAGTCAGAGGGTTTGTTGTGCCTCATTTTCTGTCTCACTGGAGCATGGCCTTCTGCAGCACAACTGCACCAAGCATGTGGGCAAACAAGCAGGCAGCACACCATTATTTTGTTTTTAAGAGATGTATTCCCATATTTCCATCTGCCAAATAGAACATATTCCTTGATTCTTGTTGGCCATAGGTGTATTTTAAGTATATATAATGGTTATATATGACCGAACGCACCATAGTCGGTTACTTTATGCATATATAGCCTATACACACATATTTAGAATATAAATAAATTACAAATTAGAATGCACTAATTAACCGCTTGAGGTGGTAACCATAGTAACAGTACGCTGCTTGAGTGCTTTCCATTATAATAAGTATCGGAATGTTAGTGCTGTCATTATTTATCACATCATTATACATTTAGACATCACAAATATCAATGCTAAGGGAGCCAAAAGACTCAAAAAAGGAAAGTAACAACAGTCTAATATTGTTTTCACACTAGACAGTTTTTCTGCTGCATAACGGAGCTGCGGCTCTATGAGCATTGTGTTGTCCTGCACTCTCTGCCTGAATGAATGCTCCACCCCTGCTGGTCTACCAATGCCCACAGTGTCTGCTGTGCCCGCTGTGCCTGCTGTGACCCCATGGATAACTTTGTGGTGACCGCAACCACTGCTGATTGATCATTAGAGAGAAAGAACGAGAGAGAGAGGGAGGGGCATTCCACCCATATATAATGTTAAGCTGCCAAGTTGAGCAGATGGCACAACTCAGTGCATGAGTATGCGTCAATTCCCTCTCTCTCCCTCTCTTAATCAGCAAACATTATAAAGGGCATTATGGGGTGGAGCAGTACTCTTGTTTACTTTGTTTTAATTTTTCATGATTTCCAACTCTAAGAGCTTTCACCTGTATTAGGTAAAATGCTATAGTATGTGAAGGTTCGAAGCTTTACGAATCTTTTGTTTCAAATCAGTGGTTCAGAGCGTGTATCAAACTGCCAAAGTCACGTGATTTCGGTAAACGAGACTTCGTTACGACATAAGTGTTTCGAAATTTCAATGGTTCACCACTGGGGGGCCTGACTTTGGCAGTTTGATACACGCTCCGAACCACTGATTCGAAACAAAAGATTTGTAAAGCTTCGAAGCTTCATGAAGCAGTGTTTTGAAATCACTCATCACTAGATATTGTTGAATACAGTCGTTATTTTGTTTTTCTGGCATGCAAAAAGTATTCTCTTCGCTTCATAACATTAAGGTTGAACCACTGTAGTCACATGAACTGTTTTAAATTTGTCTTTAGTAGCTTTCTGGGCGTTTGAAAGTGTTAATTATCTTGCTGGCAATGGAGGCCTTACTGAGCCATCGGATTTTATTAAAAATATCTTAATTTGTGTTTTGAAGATGAACAAAGGTCTTACAGGTGTAGAACGACATGAGGATGAGTAATTAATGACAGAATTTTCATTTTTGGGTGAACTAACCCTTTAAACTTAAAATTTAAGTTGTTAAACCTAATGTACTTAATTCTGTTGTTACTTTTTAAAAAACGTATGACATGCAAAAGTATATCAAATATGTGGAGGTTATTGCTACCAAAGGAGAGTCAACCAGTTAAAATACAAGGTGTTCACATAGTTTTTCCATGGTACATTCTGAATGTTTACATGTTGTGTTCATTTTTGATGAAAAAAATGAAAATTTTTAATTTTTAGTAAGATATTTTATACAGAAATACATGCCAGGGTTCAAATACTTTTTCCCGCAACTGTATATACAGCTATTTGCAGCTGTTGACTAAATTAGCATCTCTATGTAGCCTTAACAACCATATTCCTTTGTTGATTAGATTTACGCGTTGATCTCTGCCAGACACAGTCAGGCTTGTGTAAGCATCTGTGCCCACTTCTGGCCCTGGCATGGCGAAGAGCGGCTGGCACGAACCTAGCTGGTGTTGATACAGTAGTAAAAGGTGTGCGCCGCAGGTTCAGTCAGGCTGGAGAGGAGCAGAGCAGTATGGGTAGCATGAGGTCATTCAACCGCTGCCCATTCATCAGCCTGCGCCACCAAGCCCCATAGCTCCTCTGTCACCTTGACAACACAGCCCACAGCAACCTGCCCTGCATGAAACCTAGCTATTGATTTCTTTTCGCTCGTTCTCGCTCTGTGTTCAGCCGTTCGTTATTTCTCTCCCTCATTCTCTTTCCTCTCCTCGCCACAATGTTCCTTTTTTGTGTTTCTAGCTCTTTATACTACCACCAACATAAGCGAGCATTCTCTTTGTTGATTTGGGATCAGTTTCAATTATGAATCAGAGGAGAGATTCAGGATCTGAAAAGCTTGTTCTTTTGGTTTGGCTCCAGGTCTGAAGTCAGTCTGACATGACAGGCAGGAGAGCACTAAGAAATGCCATTACCAACTGAGGGCACTGCGGCATTTCAGATGGAAAGTCACTAAGAGAGGAAGAGTGGGAGGCCAGTACTTGAAAGGTTTCCTACTAATGGGATGGGATACATGGGATCACATGCAGCAGTGCACACGCACTCTTGTGTTGCCAGTTTGAATAAACAGCTAAAGGTCTGGTCCATATTATAATGTATTCTGGACAAGACATGCCAATTTAAACAGGAAGAGACCATCTGACTGATCATTAATGCCATTTACGTGCCATTTAGAGGTGGTTTTATCTTACTACTACGATAACATGCAAAAATGCCTTTAAATTATTGTGTGGTTGTACAGAAAGTACTAGAGAAAATGTGTTTACTCAGAACAAGATTTTGAACAAAAGTAATGATAATTGATTTTCATAGACATCATTCAGAAATAGAACAAGATTTTGAACAAAAGTAATGATAATTGATTTTCATAGATCATTCAGAAATAAAGCAGAATGTGCAGTTCATGGATGTCTAATGTTACTAAGAGCCTTAAAATTCTTACTATCTTTCAAATATTTGTTATCTCTAAAATTGTAAAGGTTTGCAAATCATTCATTGTAAACATGACTTTGTAGACTGATATAAATCCCTGTATTCCTTTACTTGTGGAAGTTGTGTAAAGTCAGATTAGACGTTGTCAGATTGAAAAACTGCTTTACAGATACTTGCGCAATCCGTTTTTTAAGGAATGCACAATATTGGATTTTTGACGATATCCGATATGCCAATTTTTTTCCTACAGGCGCATATTACTAACGCACCCTTTGAATAACAAAAAAATAAAAATAAAAAAATACTGCGCCATTGACTTTAGACCAGGTTTTTATTGGTCGTTTTCAGTTGCCTCAAAATAGCAACACACCAACAATGCACCTGAACACACCTCCTTTTCAGACCTTTTTCATGGGCGAACAGATGGGTGCGAGTGCATTTGATGGACCTGAAAATTATAACTGCGTCAGCAAAAAACACGTGTCCCGCCTGACGTCGCATTGTGCCAGGTGTAATTACAGATATAATTGTAATAATTATTATATTACAGATGAATAAACTGTATATGTAAAATGATTTAATTTAAAAGTGTCATGTTTGTGATTTTTATTTATCATGTTGGCTATTATAATAGCTTTTGACCATTAAACCAAATCAGACTTGTGGTTTTATGACATCAATTACTGCTTAATTTATTCAGAAACAAGTAACTTAAAGGATTAGTTCACTTTAAAATGAAAATTACCACAAGCTTTACTCACCCTCAAGCCATCCTAGGTGTATATGACTTTCTTCTTTCTGATAAACACAATCGGAGTTATATTAATAAATGTCCTGAGGCATCCAAGCTTTATAATGGCAGTAAATGGGACCAACGAGTATGAAGCTCAAGAAAGTGCATCCATCCATTATAAATGTACTCCACATGGCTCCGGGGGGTTAATAAAGGCCTTTTAATCCAGAATTCTGAATCTTATCACCACACCATATATTTTAAAATGTAATTTATTCCAGTGATAGCAAAGCTGAATTTTCAGCAGCCAGTCTTCAGTCACATGATCCTTCAGAAATCATTCTAATATGCTGATTTTTGTGGTCAAGAAAAAAAAAATCTTATTATAGTCAATGTTGAAAACAATTGTGCTGCTTAATATTACTTTAATGAATAGAATTTGAAATAGAAATCCTTTGTAACATTATCAATGTCTTCACTGTCACTTTTGATCAATTTAAAGGGTTAGTTCACCCAAAAATGAAAATATTGTCATTTATTACTCACCCTCATGTCATTCTACACCCGTAAGACCTTCGTTCATCTTCGGAACACAAATTAAGATATTTGATTAAATCCAATGGCTCAGTGAGGCCTCTATAGACAGCAATGCCATTGAAAATCTCAAGATCCATAAAGGTACTAAAAACATATTTAAAACAGTTCATGTGAGTTCAGTGGCTCTACCGTAATATTATAAAGCGACGAGAATATTTTTTGTGTGCCAGAAAAACAAAATAATGACTTTTCAACAATATAGTGATGGGCCGATTTCAAAACACTGCTTTGGAGCTTTACGAATCGAATCAGTGATTCGATAATAAATAACATTATTTTCATTTTTGGGTGAACTAACCCTTCAAGGCATACTTGCTGAATAAAAGTATTAATTTCCTTAAAAAAAAAATGACCTCAAATGATTTTATATTAATATTAGGTCCTGCTGACTGAGCTACTGAAGCAGCCTGGCACAGACAGCTAGCACACCAGCATCCAATGTATGTCAGTAATTTCTTTTTACATTGTGTGCAATATGCATCAGACGGTCAGCGAACGCACTGTTGATGATCTGTTTGCTGTTTACCATTTGGTTTCATTCCAGATTAAAAACTCAAAAATCATTTTATCCTAAAAGCAATGAATTTGCATTGCAAACTAACAACTGTAGCTTTCTCATTTCACTCTCTGCTCTTTACTAAGCTGACCCCTGCTGATGTATTGAGATGCACTGAGCTGAAGGTCACGTTTGGTCACATGACTACCAGCTTTGTGGGTGTACAAATCAATATATGACTTGTCGGCAGCAGGCGCGTCCTTGCCGTATTGCGTCGAGCTCAGAGTGTTAAAGGTTAATGTTCATTTGCTTTTCTCACAGTGGCATTGATCAGTGTAACATGTGAGAAACATACCACTGTTGGTGAAATGCAACAGCAGACGCTTCTCCTGCTCTGGGAACAGAGAGAAGCGAGACTGTCAAAATGGAAGAGTGTAAAACTGTGCCCTTGCATAATGACCTTTTCCTCTTTCGTTAGTATTGAGCGCCCATCTCCCCTTCGCCTGAACAGCAGCCGTCTGGGCTGCCCACTGCTCCAGTGTCATCCAGCCTGGCTCATGGATCTTTATTAAATGTTAATCAGCCTCCTACAGCCTCACTCTACAAGATTTTTACTCTCGCTCCCTCTGTCTTCTGTGAGCTTGCTCACCTAAAGCTCTCATCCTTTTGCATCAGTTTGAGAGCACTGGAATTTGTTTTATGTTGTAAAGATGCCAGATTGATTGTTTTTGATCAATGAAGAATAGTCTTTCACAGGAGAGATGTGTATCAGTAACTGAACAGAATCAGATGACCTGCTAACTTTACATACACTGAAAGAACCAACCCAGACTGGCAAAACTTTCCATGCTGTTCCAGGCTGGTTAGTGCTGTTCTGGTTTTGATCTAGCTGTTGGAGTCAAGTGGTTAGTCATTGACTTGTTAGTATGGTAGTACCAATCTATTTTTGTTAGAGCTTGGCGTAACTAGAATTTCATTATATAACTCTCCATGGCATGTACAGATTTTATTCATTACCATGAATTTTCTACAAATCAAACTTTTAAAATTTCTCAAATATCTATATTTTTCAAGACCATTTGAACCCTAGTTCTTAAAAAAGAACTATTGACAATATTTAAAATGTTCACAGTTTTAGCTTATTTTAAATCATTTTAAGTCATCTTGAGGCCCTTTTGTAAGCTTTCTGAGGCTTGGTTTAGAAACACTGGTTTGGACTATTGGCCATTTATTGGTTATTTTGGTGTAACATGAAATATTGGCTTACCAGTTTTGAATTTTAGAATAATGGTCCGTCATTAATAGGTAACTGTGCAGGAAGAAATGCAGGAAAAAAGAGTAGTACTACATTATCACTTCAGCTACTACTATTTACTAATATGAAAACAATGTAATATCAAATTTAGGAATGAGTGGCTCCTTTTTAGGTAATCAGTGTAAAAAATGACTGTGATTTTAACGGTAAAAGACTGTTAAAATGCTACGGTGAAAAACAGTTAATTGGTTTACAGAAAGTTTCCATACTGTATACAGTGAATAACTGTAATAGAGCTAACGGTACATTTAATGTAATTTTACGGTAAAATACTGTTAAATTTACAGTTTTTGGAATTGAAAAATAACAAGTCATTGTGTAATTTACAGTGAAAAACCATAAATTGACATTCCCACAATTCCCTGTGTGACACTTCACATTTAATGTATTTTCGTTGAAATAACTGTTTCTTCTTAGTTTTTCTTATCTTTTTCTAATCAGTTATGTATACATTAGGGTTTTATCTTACATCTAATGTTGTTAAATTAATGTTTATTGCATTTTTTAAATTTCATGTGTTACCATGATGGTGTTTAGTGTTTGTTTGAATGACACTGTGTTCACCTTCTATATGTTAGTATCCTTCTCAGCTTGTGGAAAAGCTGCTTGTGATGAACTGTGATTCATCATGTGACTCTCATCACCACTGTGTTTGGTGGTTATTAGTGTATTGTACAAAGGTACAATACAGATATTAGTACTTCAATAGGTTCGTAAATTAACATTATATCAGTTAATGAAATACGTTTTTTTACTGTAAATTTAATGGAATTGTTTTAACGTTGCTACTGTATTTTTTACGGTAAAGATCTGGCAAAAGCTGCTGTTTTTTTTACCGTAAATTTTACGGGGATTTTTTTTTTACAGTGTACTGAATTGTCTTTTGACTTTAAAATAATGATGCAGATCTCTAATAGTTCCTGCAGAGTGACTACTAGGTAACATTTGAGTAATTGTGATGCATTTTATGACCATGTTCTGAGTAAAAAAACACAATCTTCAAGAACTACTAGTGATTTGGACCATTATTTTAAAGTAAAAGAAAGGCTAGTGATTGGTCCAAATCACTAGTGGTTCCTGCAGAGTGACTAGGTAACACTTGAGTAAATAGTGATGCATTTTATGACAATATTCAGAGTAAAAAAGAAAATTAATTACATCTCAGACACGTTAATGTTGTGATTAGTAATTAATTGTTAATTTTTTATAATTTGTCATAGCTGATAGATATTAATGAGGCTAATCTCATTCAGTAATTATTGAATTATTGAAGTGTCACCCAGCATTGTCCTGAACTTGAATATTGGTGCATCCCTAATCAGTATTATACTAATGCATAGAAAATAAAAACGTGGGGTAAAAAAAATGTCCAAAAAATTTGAAAAGTTGACAAGACCAATATACTACAGCTAAATACAATACCACCTTGTCACTAGGTGGCGACAGTGAAGCTGAAAAAAAAAGCAATAAAACATGGAGTTGGTGTAGCTTTTCAATGCATTTGCAAACATCTTCATTACCTGCCATTTAATGCAGTGTACTTTATTCCTGATTTTATATTAATATTAGGTCCTGCTGACTGAGCTACTGAAGCAGCCTGGCACAGACGCTAGCACACCAGCATCCAAACACAACATATGCTGTCGATCATTGCTTTGGTCTTTCATCAGTGAAGTGTGAAAGGTTTTAGGTCTTTCTTGAGCTCTCTTACCAGCCATTTGGCATAAATACCATTTACGTCACTCTCATTCACAGCTTTTGTTGCAACAACTCTCTGCTTTATGGCTCGACTCACAGTAACTTCATTTCCTGGTGAATTCTGAACCACCTCCAAGCGCGATTGTTTTATTCTCATTCAGATGACCGCCCGAGTTATTTCAGTGCATGCGTACACCCACTCACCATCAGCACTATTCTACTGTAACACCTTCACTAATGATTTCTTTGATGTAGCAGTAATGGTGTTGATTACACCGGCTAATTCCTATAGAAGATCTTGATTATTTCACAAGTGATTATCCTGATTTTGACACACATTTGTCATTTACATGCATTGCAGTGGATAAAGTTGGAAAGCAGATGTTCAAAT
The DNA here is from genome assembly GCA_037950665.1 of Hypophthalmichthys nobilis. Classification (NCBI taxonomy): domain Eukaryota; kingdom Metazoa; phylum Chordata; class Actinopteri; order Cypriniformes; family Xenocyprididae; genus Hypophthalmichthys; species Hypophthalmichthys nobilis. The sequence goes on along the minus strand of CM075469.1, from coordinate 12,476,999 downwards.
CTATTCAGTTGTTTTTCATAGGAAGATTTTTTTTACCCTGCTTTGAAATGTATTATGTATGGCAGTTGTGCTATCTTAAAGATGTGTGTGTCTTTAAATGGTACAGAGAGAAATAAAGGGCGAGAGAGAAAGATCAGGGATGGTGTCGCTGCAGGGCTCCAGGGATTGATTGATGGCAGCCGTATTTACGCCATCAGGTTCCCTGTGTGGAGCCAAAATGGCTGCCTGTTCCCACCATGAGTACAGGCGCCCCCCGCTGCCACAGCGAGCTAAAAAGCACACTGACTTAGAACCGTAATGAAAGAGAAATATGAGCAAAACTCACATTTTAAACTTTGAGAAGCAGGGGAAATTTGTTGTGATTTCACGCAGGTTTGTAGGTGCTACCAGGAAATGTAGGCAAAATGAAAGCTTTTTAAGCCCTGACTTTAGAGACGCCACCTCTAATGAGGTTCGGTTATTTATAAATTAGGGCTGCACAATCAAAATTAGATTTTTTTTTTCTTTTTTTGATAAAAATTGCAATTGCGATAAAAAAATAAAGCTCCAGGTTTGCTTTGCTTGAATTATTATTATTTTTATTATTACTATTATTATCGTTATCAATATACTGTATAATCACAAAATTTGGGGCCAAATTGTGCAGCCCTACAATTTTATTTTGTAATAATAATCATCACAAAATTATAATAATAATAATTCATTTTATTATTATTATTACTGTTGTTATTTTATGATTATTATTATTATTGCTAAATAAGAAATTCGGTTCGGAGCGTGAATCAAACTGCCAAAGTCACGCGAACCATTGAAATTTCAAAACACTTATGACGTAACGAAGCCTCGTTTACTGAAATCACGTGACTTTCATGCTCCGAACCACTGATTCTAAACAAAAGATTCATAAAGCTTCATGAAGCAGTGTTTTGAACTCGCCCATCACTAGATATTGTTGAATAAAGTTGTTATTTTGTTTTTTTGGTGCACAAAAAGTATTCTCATCGCTTCATAACATTAAGGTTGAACCACTGTAGTCACATGAACTGTTTTAAATCTTGATTTATGCTGATTTATAAGCGCTTCTCATTACAAGTTTGGTAAGATGATTGGCTCATGTTGCGTTACTAAATGCTCATTATAACTGACCCAAACTCACAGTAGATGCAGAGATGAGTTCATATGGAGCAGAATTTGTATGAGATGAGACAATGAAAAAAACCCAATGAAGAACTGCTCACATATAAAAAAGAAAAAAACCACACAGTGCCGCGCTTAACTGAGAAACAGGCAGCACATATATTTATTTAATTAAATTGCAGCCTTTGCGATTTGATAATCGTACTAACCTATATAGTGATTTCCGTTTTATTTCGATTAATCGTGCAGCCCTAGTTTTAAACTATTTTGGTGCATACAAAGCTCCTGGGTTCCATCGCATGCACTGCTGCATCAGAAACAAGACCTACGCAATGCTATATCAGGGAAACAGAGAGGTATTTCCACTCCGGTTTGATTGAGCTTTAAAAGTTGCAGCCGGCTCCAAACTGAAGTATATACAAACTGAAAGTGCAGCAGTCTTGGCTAGGGCTTCCTGTCATCAGTATTCCTCCTGTGGGGCTTCCTAGCCGCAGTTCCATGGTTATGCTGCAGTTAAGCACTCTCTCACTCTGTCTGTCGCTTTCTCTTTCTCTCTCTCTGTGACTGTCGGTTTGGGGGGTGGGAGAGAAGGAAGTGACCTACATAGCACCGTTCCCTCGCCTCGGCTGTCTTTTGCATTTCAAGGGATAATGAATAATTTACAGCTCCTCTCCCTCCCGTGAAAACGTGACAGCCTTCAATACAATTAACGAATTTAACAAGCCCCGGTGACAATCAGTGCACTGCCACTCAAAGGACCCGGATAGAGGCTTGGATCCAAGAGCCCGAGGCACATCATTGGAAAAGAGAGAGAGAGAGAGAGAGAAAATAACAGTGCCACAGGTGAGACTTTACTGGGAGCAGCTCACAGGAAGCTCAGTGGGGCTGTGCAGCACACAAACATCAGAAAGGTTTTTACTATTCAACACAACACCAGCTAGAGAGGAGTAAACACTTTATAGCGCAGCTACAGGAGAATTACAGTCTGCTTTAGCGAGCCTTGTTTGTTTCTGCTCGTGTTTGTGCACTCGCATGACTCCGGCCATGAGGAGCATTATCAGGTTCGTCGGTAAGAGATATAAATTTTAACTGCACTTTCCGGTTGGAGTTCAACCGAAGTCAAGGATCTGTGCCAGTGTCACCACAGCCCACTGCCTCTCTGGATTCCAATTATACTGCAGTGGTTGGAGCACAGTTTCTGATTCGGAAACAAACACGCACACACTCGTGTCATGCGCCGCGCACACACTGTATTGCTGGGGGAGTGTGTAATAGTTTTATCAGGGTGAGCACAGGCACACAAGTGCACTCCAGCCTGCAGCTATGGCTGGGCTCCATGGGAGAAAGTCAATTACGGCAGGATGAGCCAGCCCGGGGTGAACATATGGGAGAGAGATAACGCAGGCAAGATGGCCGCTACACACTCCCAGCAGCCCTCGGTGCCCAAGTGTCGCGTGCCGCTCTCTGCCCTCCTCCATATTTACCTCACACCGCAGCACCAAACAAAGACCATCTGGAGACTGTTGAACACAAATACAAATTCATATCAAAGCCACTTTTTATTTATCTATTTGGTTTAAAGGAACAAAAAATAAAAGCTGAAACTTAAAAGATGAAGGAAGTATAAATCTGATCTTGTTTTTTCCCTATTGAGCTTGTCACCAGCAGCCTATATTATTTTTGAATGCTAGTCAATGTTGCCAAGTCCGTGGTTTTGCCACAGAATTGAGCTACTTTTACACTGTTGCCGCGGGTTGTTTTTCATGTCCGCGGGTTGAAGCGACCCCACATAACATAATATTTAGCCCCTGGAATGCAAACCCCCCTGAAACACGATTGGACTAGTTTTAAGCTAGTTTTGAGTAGCAATTGGGCTGGTTTTGTTGTGAAAACCTGGCAAACCTGATGCTAGTGTCATTACCAGGCTTCTTAATTAGCAGAATCAACTATCATCTAGCTATTAACTTGACTGTGCTGTTGGAAACAATAATCAACCAGCACGGCCATTCTGATGTAGCAAAGCTAGTAGCTAGTTACTAACTTCAACACTGACATCAAATGATTATGATCATTGTAATGTAGCCAGTTAACCCAGTTGATAGCTATCATTCCCATACAATTATTTTGATCATTCTTATGTTGTTAGTTAAGAACACAAAAAAAGGTGTTTCTTTACATGGACATGTTTTTTTTTGGGGGGGGGGGTTAATTATCATTTTAAACTTGTAGCTAGTTGCTACCTTATTGCCATACATTAGGTGCATCCCATTTCGCGTACTTACGCATTATTCTATGATGTTTTTAAGTACAAATAGTGAGAGTAGTGCGTTCACACAGAAAATTCCAAAAAGAAAAAGTGCACTTTAAATACCCGGATGATGCACTAAATTAATGTAAAAAACGAAGTGTGGAAAGTTTGACACTTCATGCACTCAGCTGTCGCAGCTTTAATTACGTTGTGGAGGGGGAGGAGGGGATCAGACTCCGATTTTTTATGACAAAATAAATGTATAAAATTCACTACATGGATGAGTACATAGTGCATAAGTACATAGTGTATTACTGTATAGTGTGTCATTTGGGATGCAACTAATGATTCTGATCATTCAGATGTAGTAAAGCTAGTAGCTAGTTGCTAGGCACATGGATAATACAGATCTTTCTGTGTAGTGCTGGTTCACCCAAAAATTCGGTTCGTTTGTGGGTCCGTTTGTGGTTCGATTGCTTTGTGATATGTGAAAGCATCGAGGTCCCGGTCCGCTTTGCGTTTCGTTTCAACAAGTGTACCTTCAGGCTCGCCAGTCGCCATTCCCGCTGTTCCGTCTTTTCCGTCACTACTGACAACAAGGTCTATTTGTGATTGTGTTCCAGGGGGAATGCTTAATATATTTGCGATATAAAATACATATCGCTTAACTTTGTTACACTTAATATAAACTACTAATGATCACTAGCAGCATGTAATCTTGGTTCATGTTAATATTTACTAACCCATTACGTTTATATAGCCTAGTAAGTTCCATAGGTTTTTTATTTGTATAGAAAAAGTTGGCAATATTCAGCCGCTATTTTGTTTCAACTTCCATGTTCTCTAATCAGTAAATAATAATAAACTTTATTTTCTTTTATTAAACATTTACACTATATATATATAATTTTTTTTTTTTTTTTTTCACAATTGAACTACGAAGGAAATAGATATAGACATGACAGTCTTCTCAAGTAATTGTAAAATCTTCCGGTTAAAGCTCTGTCACTTCCAGTTTTATTTGAATAAAGATTTAAATAATTTTGAGATTGTTACAGATACAGGTTCCAATGCACGCCCTAATATGAATGCTGTTAATTCATGATACCTAAAATAATTGCCAAAGGTAATTAATAGAACCTTATTGTGAAGTGTTATTATTGTTATCTTTCTGAGCTACAAAAGATTTACAGCAGACATGAAGATTATAGTACCAAATGAGGTTGATTAGGTTGAGCCAGTTGTGTTGTGATGTGATAAACTTCTGATCAGTTATCCACTGCTTATTTTTTCTGTATTTTTTTATTTTAACAATTGAAGGACTGAGGTCACTTTTGGCTGATTCCCTTTCTGGTTCACTTTAAGTGAACCGGGTTTGGTTCTTTTAAAACGAACTATATGTGAAATCTAGCATTAATTCAGTCTCAGACATATTCATTTAAAGAAGTTATTACTCCACCACCTGCGTGACATCATTAACCAATGTGGCTGAATGACAGGTTTGCGACATTTTTTGCAGGAAACAGTTGTGACTAGCTAGTTGATTTGTTCAGCGATGTATCGTACTGTGGTACTGAAGCAGAGAGTTACGTAAAATAGTTATCATTATAGTTATCGTTCTTGGTGTGAACGGGCCTTTAGACCATGTTCTTGCAGTGTGTGCACAAACACTGCAACACAGTTTACAAATAAGAGTTGCCTGGTGTACTTTTTACATGAAAATGTTCTCTATGAGTATGCAGTGTTCCAGAGAGTGTACAAAAACCACTCTCAGCTGACCATGAGGAATGAAAGCACAAGAAAGGAGGAATTAGCTGGAGGGTCTCATTTGCCTTTACTGCTCTTACAGTGCTGTGGGCTTCATTAAAAGCACTGAGCATGCTCTGAAGACAAGAACGTTAAAGCCTGTGAAGTAACATTCCAACACTGTGAACCAGACAAAGTAGAAATACGAATGATCAAGGCAAAACAGATTTATAGTAATGTAGATTTTAACTAGTTATGTGTCCTTGAGAGTTTTTTTACTGCCTAATAAAACTAACTGGAATAAAACAAAGGTACAGTAAGCACAGAGAGAGAGAGGAAGGGAGCGAAAGAGAGAACAATATGAAGGTATGGCAGTATACTTGAAAACGCCTTTGGCCACACGCACAAATTCTAGTGTACAGGCGTCATTAAAAAAAGTTAATTAATCTTAATTAACTTCTCCTTTGTCTCAGAGTTCTTTATTGCAGGCGGAATGATTTGCCTCACAAGGGGAAGAATTGGGCTCAGCCTAATGCCATAATCAGCGGTCTGCAGGAGGCGAGGCACTCACGCTGCTGATTGCTTTTTGACAGACTCACGCTCTGACATGCTGCTTTTCTTTTCTCCACTTCCCTCGCTCTCTCTCCCTGTTTTCTGTTGTAGGAGCAATCTACATCAGGCACAGTATGAAATGGAAGAAGGCTAATCCAAAGCAGTGAAGAACTTACGGTTTTGCAAAAAAGGGAATTTTTGTTAAGCCCCCCCGCCACTTTGTTCACTGTGCCAACGGGCAGCTCTCGGTGTCCGTTTAACAGGGATAAGTGTGTGTGGACTTGAACGGGTTTGCATCCATGTGTATATGAGAGACAAACAGAGAAAGACAGAGAGAGAGAGAATCTAACTCTCTTCTCATCCTCTCTCCTCATAATTGTTTGAGAGCTGGCTATGATGAGACGTGCAGTGAATCGCAACTCAGTCTATCACCCACAAACAAACAAGAAAGCAAAGAAGTACAAAGACCTTCTCCTCAGTTACACAATGCAGCAAATGGTTTCTAAGCCCATAAGTGCTAAAGCTACTGAAGTCGCTATTATTATTAGACTATCAGCTGAGCATCCAAACGTTCAGGCCTCAGGATACCCTGGACAATGAATAATTCCCTGCTAAAAACAACAACAACAACAATAACTGATTGCAATCATTGTATGAGAATGATGCTAATAGCTTAAACTAAATTAGAATGATCAGAATCATTGTTGGATCCGTGCATTACTGTAATGATGTAGCAACTAGTTACTAGTTTAAAAGGATAGTTCACCCAATTTTTTCAAAAACTATTTTGGGTTACACCATTTCGATAGTCCACTTTAGACATTCTACTAAATAATAAGTAACTTTGCAACTACACGTCAACTAAGGGTGTTTTTCTGCTATAAATTATGGACATTTCATCTGAGGACTACTTATTTTTCTCAGTTATTTTGCTTTATTTCCAGATTCAATCATAGGCTCGTTCTTACGTACTAGAGCATGTACACACATGCGCATTCTTCAAAAACGTTGCTTAAAATCTCTTGACAAACTAAAATATGTAAATGACATTTGTATATATTCTAAATGAAAGATACACCTTGTACTTATTGTCAGCTTGCTTATTTTGCTCAAGATAACGATTTTTTAAGTCCACATGTCCTAAAAAAAAGAAACTATGATTCTAACTACAGCTCGAGAGCTGTCATTCCAACCACACAAGTTTGTGATGTATTTTGCGAATGTTCATTTGAACAATGGTTTCGGGAAACACCAAATCGTTGAACTATGTTAGTAACGACGGAACTTGTGAATTTAGTTGGCTAACGATGCTTTTGGGAAACGCATCCCTGTTTATTATAAGCACAAGCTGCAGTTTTGTCGTCTTGCCATTATAGGAATAAATTACATTTTAATATATATTAAAATAGAAAACAGTTTTACATTGCAATAATATTTCACAAAATTCCTCTTATCTTTTTGAGCAAATAAATGCATCCTTGATGAGCATTAAAGAAAATGGTAGCAGTTTATTTTTTACAGTCCTGTTCCCCATGTACATACTATATACTTATTATAGTAATTGCAATAACTGGGTAATAACTAGGTACCAACCCTGAATCTACCCCTAACCTTAACCCATGTAGTTGTCTTATATTACCCAGTACTTTCTTAGGTAAGTACATGTAAGCATGTAAGTGCACGTATTGTAAAATAAAGTGCAACTGAAAAAACAAACACACACATATGTATATACACTACCTGTCAAAAGTGTGGAATCGGTAAGATTTTTAATGTTTTTAAAAGAAGTTTCGTCTGCTCACCAAGGCTGCATTTATTTAATTAAAAATACAGTAAAAACAGTAATATTGTGAAATATTATTACAATTTAAAATAACTGTTTTCTGTTTGAATATATTTTATAAAGTAATTTACTCCTGTGATGGCAAAGCTGAATTTTCAGCATCATTACTCCAGTCAAAAGTTTGGGGTCAGTAAGAATTTTTATTTTTATTTTTTTGAAAAGAAATGAAAGAAATTAATACTTTTATTCAGCAAGGATGCATTATATCGATCAAAAGTGACAGTAAAGAGATTTATAATGTTACAAAAGATTATATTTCAAATAAATGCTGTTCTTTTGAACTTTCTATTCATCAAAGAATCCTGAAAAAAAAAACATTGTACACAAATATTTTGTACAATTGTACACAATAAATGTTTCTTGATGTGACACTGAAGACTGGAGTAATGATGCTGAAAATTCAGCTTTGATCACAGGAATAAATTACTTTATAAAATATATTCAAACAGAAAACAGTTATTTTAAATTGTAATAATATTTCACAATATTACTGTTTTTACTGTGCTTTTAATTAAATAAATGCAGCGAAACTTCTTTTAAAAACATTAAAAATCTTGCCGATTCCAAGCTTTTGACTGGTAGTGTGTGTATATATATATATATACAAATATTCAAATTTTGAAGTAGAAAGAATTGTTTTCACACTTGAGTCCTCTTTAAAAGAACCAAACTCAGACTCCTTTAAGTGGACCAAGAGGTAAACCAAGTGTAAAAGGACTCTTGGCCCTGTCCCTGAAAGAGGACTCTGGGTTTTTTTTTTTTCTTTCTTTATTGCAGAAGGCAATGATGATATCAGCATAGAAAAAAACAATAGAACAAATATATATGCAAATGAAATAAACTGCTTTAAATTTTAAGTAAGAAATAGTATAATCAAATGAAAAAATAAAACTGCATACTCTTCACTGAATAAAATACTGATTTCTACTGCTGATTCTTATATTAGGCTGCTGTCACTTTAAGAACTATGCACAGATCCAATATACTGATACACATACACAAATTCTTCCAGATGTTTATATTCACTTAAGACAAAACCAACTATTTATGTAAACCTTGTGTGTTTTTGACACTTTAAAGGAAATAAGACGCTACAGATAATTCAGTTTAGTACACGTGCTCTGTTTTCTGTGCATGCGCTTTAGGTGCGTGTGCTCGTAAAATCGCATATGAAAAATTTTAAACTGGCAAGGCACACAGCCGTGTCTCTCTGGAAGTGGTTGAAATTACAGTAAACAAGTGTATATTGTGAACAAATAATTTGTAGAGATCTGAGAGAACAGTCCATGATGAACAGCCGATTTGTACGGAGGCATCTGATGACCAAACTACATTGGAATTCGCAAATGGAAAAATTGTGAGCCCGGACTGATTTGTGTTCACAGTGGACATTTTTAGCGAACCGTACATTAGCTGAAAGCGAACCGTACTCAGACAACCTCCCGAGATGGTCTCGGTTCGGTTCACTTTAAAAGGGTCTGAGATCGTTTGGAGTGTTCACATATGGGCCAAAAATCACACACTCAGTGTGAAATCATCCTTACTCCAATAATATTTGTTTTATTTACAACTTTGACAAAACAAATTACAGTGTAGCCTACATAAAAACCAATCTAGCTGAGATTTGTGATGTTGTTTGTGTATTGTTTATTTCCATCCACACATTAGGACCCCCGCTAGCAGTTTTCCAGTGTTTATATGCCACCGCGCTCATACCAGTTCTCAGTCCAACTGACTGTGTCCGAGATATAAAAAGTCTGCAAAGGGAAAAGGATTTTGAGTTATCCGTTATTTCTGAAATTTTTCTTTAATGGCTTCTAGTTCTAGTTCTACAACATTTTGTACAATGATTTAGCTTGCACTGTTTTTGATCATTTTACCCTTCCAATCCTGTTCCAATGAGTAAAAGAGAGGAGGAAGGAGAGAATGTGAGGGAAAATGATGTGTGTGTATGTGTGTCTGTGTGTGTGTGTTTGCGTTCATGCCTGTAGGGGGCTGGGACAGCCGCTGCACCCCAGTGTGCCTGCTGCTGCTTTACATTCTGCCGGTGTAGGCTGAGTCTCACACAGCAGCAGCAGTAGCAGCCAGCCAGCCATGCACATCCCTCATTCAGCCTGGCTTCTCATTTATCAGCTCACTCAACCAGCAATCTCTCTCACTCTCTCTCTCAAATATCCTCTCTTTCTGTTCCCATTGTTCTAAACCTCCACATGCATTGTGGTGTGTGTGCCTGTGTGTGTTCATGCCTGTATAAATATTCAAGTCTCTTTCACTCGGTTGATTCCTATTTCACAGAAAGGAATTCTAACATTACTGCCCCCTTGAGGACAGACAAAGCAATTACTCAATATGTTTCTTTTATTAAATATTCTTCCATTCTTCCTCAGCAGAGCGCAGTGTTATCCAACACGAGCTCTGCTTTGCTGCAGGCAGCTCCATCCCAAACCTCAGCCCTATCTTGAGCGAACATCACACAGCCGAGATGAAAAAGAGGGAAATCGATGCAGGGGAGAGTGCGCCGTGTAGAGAGCCTGCTTTGCTTTGATCGGAGGTTGACTGACAAGACCTTCAGCCTTGTGATCTCCAGCATCATGAAGGACCGGAGCCGTGGTGGCACAACAACGTGTGTTTGTTGTATTTTGTGTGTTGTAGGTGTTGTGTATTTGTGTCTATATGATTTTTTTTTTTAAATATTTACTCCAAAACCAAGCGAGCCGCCTACGGAGCCGACATTTTAAAACTTCATAGGCGCTCTACTGTTATAAAGTCTTTTTCAAAAGGTCATCGTAATTATGCTGCCGCCTAAGATACCTTCTTTAGGTCAAATTTTAAAGCAGAATCACTATGCTACTATTCTTTGCATAGAAGGCCACCCCAGAATTCTGTGCAATGAGCACGAAAACAGCATTGTTATTGTTAAAAAGATAGTCCACCCAAAAATGATCATTCTATCATCATTTACTCACCCTCATGTTGCTCCAAAAACTGTATGCATTTTTCACAAAAGGGGCTTTCGCACCGGAGGAACCTTTTCATAGTTCCTAGAACTATTGGCCGTGTTTGCACCACAGGAACTTGGAACGATTTTAGTTCTAGGAACTCCTTTTGGGGGAACTAAATTAGTTCCTACACCGGCATCCGGCATTTTTAAAAAGCAGTGTAAACATATTTACTTCAAGAACATGGAAAACAGCGATAATGGCATTTACCTGTTGTCTGCAGGGTTGTGTTCTTTTCTCCACCTCGATGATATGTAATACTGAAAATTGTCATAGGAGATTTCATCTCTTAGCCCCACTTTTTGCTCTTTCAGTCATGTAAATTATGCGTTTACATTCTATCTCTAACTGTGTTCCTAGAACTATTCAGTGCGAAAGCCCCTAAAAAAAGATCTTTTGAAGAATTTTGGTAACCAAGCAGTTTTGGTTCCCATTAGGGGCTTTCGCACCAGGTAGTTCTAGGAACTAGCCACCAGGGTGGTTCCCCTAGAACTAATAGTTCACCTAGGGCCGTTTTCCTGGTTGCATTTGCTTCAGGAGTGACATAAGCTGTGCTTGTTTTTGTGACTTTTATTTTAACGGCGCTGAGAACACCAGAGCCTGAGCACGCAGCGCTCACATTCTCCGTCTTCATTAGTTTACGATTTGTTTAACAGCCTGTCTAATATGTTATTAGATAGAACTGTTAAACAAAAAAAGAAGACAGTATATGAAAGAGTATTAGCGTTTGCCGTGTGTTTGATGTCCAATGTCACTAGCTGAGCAGAAATACGTAATCATGTTTTGCTTGGTCCCCTCAAAGTTGTGTTGGATTTTCTCCTTAATTCGAGAGGTCCATCTATCATTGTTTTCCATGTTCGTAGAGTTAGTTTCTGAAGTAAATATATAGGCTATAAACTGTGTGTACACGGCTTATTTAAAAATGGCGGGTGCCGGTGTTTTGCGTGCGTTCAGCCAATTAACATACATTTACGTCACTGGTAGTTCCTATGCTGGTTTAGACCTTACTCTGAAGTAGGAGCTAATTTAGTTCCTACTGAACTACTAGTTGAAATTAAGTTTAAGCTGAAGTACTAAAACTGAAATAAAACTAAATTAAAGCTAAATAGAAATAAAAAAAAAAACTAAATTACTAAAACTTAAACTAATGTTAAAATGAAAACTTAAAATATAATATAAAAGCTCATTTAAAATATTAATAAATATTTCTATACAATAATGGTATATAAATAATACTAAAACATCACTGCACGGAAATAAATCTGACATGATGGATGTTCAAAATGAACAACATTTAAATAATGAGTCAATACATCATCAGTCCTTCTTCCAAAACTTTTGTCTTACCCTGATTCATTATGGTAAGCTTATTATAAGGGTTTATATGTTAGACCTACCGGGATGGTTTTCGTGGGAAATCTCGTCATATCCGTAAATAGAGAAAAGTTGCTCTAGCTACTTTGATGCTCTTTTGGCCTAGGTTAGTGTAAAAAGTTACATAGTGTAGCTTTAACTTAGATTTACAAAAAAATTGATGAAAATTATTTTTAAATCTAAAAAAAAAAGGATTTAGTTTTACCCAATATGTATTTTAATGCCTATTTACACTGCTTAGCAACATGCTGACTTCAAACTGTATTGAAATCAATTGTTGATTCTCCCGTTGTCCATATTGTGAAGCAGCCCAACAGAGAACAGGGCTATTTGTATAGCCCACATAACAAAATTGTAAACAAACACACAACTGGCACAGCCAGGTGGGTCAGGACAAGCCTGTACTCTCTCTCCTCTTGCCTTCCCTTTTCAGATGAGTACAGAGGGGGTGTGAGACAGAGGGCTCTGTCTGTATCTAAAGCCTGCTGGGAAAGGCCGTACTCTCATCTCCCACACAGTAGAATGCATATGCACAAAAATCCTCTTCACTTTAAAACAACCTTCCCCTTCAGCCTCCTCTGGTACTCCCGATGGGGGAGGGAGTGAAGTTTACGGTCGTCTGATGAAGCGTGTCCTCTGGTCTACCTTTGCTGGGGATGGTGACCTCAACTGAGGCTTTGAGAGATGCCTTGGCCCAGAGCATTGTGGATACTCTAAGACTGAGTGACACACACAGCATGGAAGCACTGGAAAGGTTCTTTGCTGAACCATGTGATCCATGTCACTGCCTTGATGGGAAACATGACAACACGAATATACAAATAGAAATCCACTGACATTACGTGCACTTATGTTTACATACAAGAGTTTTCAGCTGAAAAGCTGCATTACCACTGAAAGAGTGATAATGCATTTTGGTTCAGAAGATTCATGTCTCTGTGATTTTCTTCTGTGATTTTACCCTCTACCAAGCTTAAAGGGGTACTTCACTGACAAAATGGGCTTTCAATAAAATTTGGCTGCCTATACAGTAGAAAGGTGAAAAAACTGAAATTGGTGCTACCTAACTAGATGCTGTTGTCTTCCCTTTTGCCAAATAGGTAGGAAAACTTCATCATCCATAATGCACTAGGCATGCTGCCGTGCAAGGCAACTACCATGAGTCTGCTATGGATATGCGTACCAGTGTCAAATACCACCTTGCTTTAGTAGGAAATACTACTTAGCAAACTTTAGTCATAATTGTGTCGACTTGCATTGTTCCCGGGTGCAAGATTTCATAGAGAACATTTAGAGGGAATGAGTTACTTTTTCCAGTGAAGGATCCAGTGCGGCAGTGGCTAAAGGCTGCAAAGAATTGGAGAGAAAGTTGCTACGGAAAATTTGAAAAACCTCTGTGTTTGTAGTCAACATTTCAAACTGGATGACCACGAACACAGTGTTTTAGGCCAAACGGAGGAGAAAAACTTAGAGAAACCAGTAGCCCCTCACTGCAGAACATACGAGATCCAGGAGGCGGAGACGGGTAGGTTAAGGGATATGTAAAGTGGGAGGAGTTGGATCTGAATCCAACCTCGCCCCTGGATCTCGTGTTCTGAAGCCCAACCCCCTGAAGCAAAACGCCATCACGTACGGGTAAGAATGCTGTTTAAAAATATATACAGCTAGCCTACGATACAGTTTTTAGTGATAAACCTACCTTTACAATAACTGTTCTGTCCTCTGTCAATCCGAATGTCCGTGGGCAGGGATACAAAAATGCTATCATCTGTAGTTTTCACGAAAACCCTGGAGCTGTCAAAAATGGCGGACTTTTGCTTACAAATAAACATGAATTTCTCAGTCCAGGTAACACAGAGAATGAGTAAACATTGTTCGTTTACATATACTACCGACATTGTAACAATAAAAAGCAGGCTGAAAATCGGCAAAGTCACACTTTAAAGAAACGAGAGATTGTAAAATCTATATTACTATAGATGGCAGATTTTGCTAAATCAGTAGCTAAAGTAAACACTTTAAAGGTGAAGTCTGTGATTTCTGTGCCATAAAAAAACCTAAATATAATCCAGTCCGGTTTCCCAAACACTCCAAATGCCTCTGACGTCCTGTGGGCAGAAAAAAACAAGTAGTCAAAATGGCTTACTTTTAGTTGTCTATGCATAACTGTTTTATAAGAAATAGTATTTGATAACATAAAAATATTTGAACGTAAAAAAAAAAAAAAAAAAACTTTAAATTAAATTTACATTTTGAAATATTGCTTTCAGTCTGCTAACATGATTTAATGATAATAAATGTCATCATATAAACCAGGTAAACAGACAGAACCCTTTAGCACTCCTGGTTTCAGACTGATGACGTGGGTCATTTCGAGCACTTTAGCCTTGCAGCCAGCCGCCTCTAAACACCATGGGCAAGAATATCACACAGACTCACACACAATCAACAGACTGAGTCAGTGGCATTACTGCAATTATCCAATTAGCCACCGTATGTATTAGTCAGTGTGCACCTACATCTATTGAGCACATATGGCTGTTGAATGCTTCACACATAGCAGACAGACACAGGGAGGGGCTCGAGAGCTTAGGGTTAAATTAAATATATGCTCCACTTTATGCAAAACACTTTCCTTTTTTAAAATCTTGCTAAACAGCTTGAATGTACAACTAGCACAAGTAAAAAGAGAGTGGTTTTCTTCATGTTGTCTGTCTTAACTCCAGCTTTGCCAAACCTTCTGAAACGACCAGTATATGTTTTGCTCTGACCCATGAAGGCATGCTGCCGATCCAAAGGTTGTTCCAAAAAATTGTTTTACTTTTGATCATATTTTACAGAAGCATACATGTAGCCGTGTCTCATTTCGAAGGCTGCATCCTCCGGAGGCTGCTTTTGTCTGCTGCATACGGCAATTTCAGTGAAGTAACCATAACATTCCACAGTCATAAAGAAATTAAAACAATTTGCGCTTCACATGGAATAACAGTCAATTTTATAATGGTCACTTTTCTGAAATGAGACATCCTTGTTGACATATAAAGCCAACAAATTCGACTTCAAGAGGATGCAGACTTCGAAATGAGCCACAGCTTGTATCATTCACAGAGAAGTCAATCCCTGAATGCATTGTGGAAAGTGTATCCAACACGGCAGAGGCGAGTGGATTTATTTATTTTTTTTAACTTTTTTTGAGTATCATATTTGGTACATCAGGCTTTTATGGCTCATATCTAGTGTAGGAGAATATGGAGCTCACACCCGATTATAATAGTATAGCAGACTACTCACATAAAATACATATAAATATCAGTTGTAAATAAAACCTGAAAAACCTTTTCTGAAAAATGATGTATGGATATTCAAGTAAACCAAAGTTGCTTCAGTCCAGTAAGTGTTTATCTTGAAATATCACTAACAATATAAAAGTTACTCTTATGTTTAGAAGGCATGAAGAAGATTGTGTACAACAGGTTTTATAGGAAAGTTTTGATCATGTTGATAATTTAGAGGCTTCAATCTTATGCGTATTAAATATAATATAGTAGGCTTAATGGGGTTAACACCATTAAGACTGAATTCTATTGAAATCAATAGCAAATCAAGCCTCCCATGCTATTTGTGTGAGTGCAAAGTTGCTGCCTATATAGAAAATATTCCAAGATAGCTAGGATTGTGATGTGCCTCACTCAATCATCTTCACCAGAAAGAACGGACCTGTTTCACCAACAAAGTGAACAGCAAGGCTGGTCCTACAGCTAAACCAGCCTGGACCGGCCTTGAAATTCATACTAGTCTATGCTGGTCTTTTCAGCAGGGAACTTAAAGAGGGATTCATGTTAGCCGAGGTGACAAGGAGGTGCTGGGTAAAGCAGCATTTGTGTGGATGCTTGCGAGCCCTCTGCACCCCCTCCCCTCCTCTCCTGCTAAGCGGTTGCACTGCAGACTGTTAAAGACCCGGGCTTTCTTCTCATATCTGAACCCTGCACTAACGCCCTTTCTTTCTCTCCCTGCCTCATTCTCTCTTTCTCGCTCTATCCAGCTTTGCTTTTAACTCCACGCTGGTGAAGACTGTTTGTTGACACTGAGGCATATCGACAGAGATGTGTGAATGACAAACCGTGCTGTGGGTTTCTCTGCTTTCCTCCTCCTCTCTCTCGCTCTCTTTTTCGCGCTCCTTTTCTCCCTCTTTCTCGCACTCATTTCTCTCTCTCTCTCGCGCCTCTTAGCCCCCTCTTCTCTATCTCTCTCTCTCTCCGTCTCTCTCTCGCTCCATCTCTGCGAGATACATTATTCAAGCCAGGCAGTTAAAGTAGGTCACACCGCCATAGCCTTCAAACACGCCTGGATCGGGGAGGTAGCAGAGGCATGTGCACACACGAATATACACACACAACACGTTCTCTCTCACACACAGAGGTGCTGTCTTTTCCAACTCCCTTGTTCTGAATCTTCACCAAACCACTGATTGATGTGTGGAGTTCAATAGCACAAAAACAGGGCAATAGTGCAGGAATGAGTGGGGGTGTGTGTTTGTGCATGTGGAATCACCATTCATTACATGTAGAGGAAGTTCATTTGACTACAGGAAGGCTGCGGAAACACTGAGAGGTAGAATAAAATTTTAGATAGATACCTAGCTAGATGTATGTCTGTCTGTCCATCTATCTATCTATCTATCTATTTGTCCATCAATCCTTTCATTTATTGAGAGGTAGAAAAAAATCATTAAAATTAAATCATCTATCGATATGTCTGTCTGTCCATCCATCCTTCTGTCCGTCCGTTCATCCATCCACCCACCCATCCATCCATCCATTCATCCATCCATCCATCCACCCACCCATTCCTCCGTCCGTCCATCCATCCATCCATCTACCCTCCCACCCACCCACCCACCCTATCATCCATGCATCCACCCACCCACCCAGCTATCCATCCATTCATCCATCCACCCATCCACCCATCCGTCCATCCATCCGTCCACCCTCCCACCCACCCATCCGTCCATCCATCCATCCATCTGTCTGTCAATCCATCTATCTATCCACCCACCCGTTCATCCTTCAACCCACCCACCCGTTCATCCTTCAACCCACCTATCCATCCATCCATCCATCCATCCACCCTCCCACCCACCCATCCGTCCATCCATCCATCCATCCATCCATTTGTCTGTCCATCCATCTATCTATCCACCCACCCATTCATCCTCCCACCCACCCATCCATCCGACCATCAATCCACCCACCCATCCATCCATCCATTCATCCGTCCTTCCATCCATCCATCCATCCATCCGTGCTTCCATTCATCCATCCATTCATCCATCCATATGCTCTGTTCTATTTACATTCTGTCACTGCGCATGCAAATGTATACATATGCACATAACAGTATGTGTCTATATATAAATATATACAGTATATTTATATGTAATCTATATGTGTGTGGGTGTGCATTTCTTATGTATTCTCTGCACACAACTAAAGAAGAACACAGACTGAAAGAAAAACTTTACATACTTCCACAAAGACAATTTTTTCCATCTAACATTCACTTCCTGTTTACAAAGCTTCATATGCTTTCTCCAATACCATTCACAGTAGAACCTAGCCAACACAAGCTATAATCATAAGAAAAATGCAATATGGTGGATGAAACAGACATAGGAAGACACTCGCACACATATCCAAACACGCACACATACAATGGAATGCTAAGACCAGCACCTGTCATTGTCACATGCCATCCAAACCCAAAGCTGATGATAGCAGTTCGGTGAATGGATCTGAACCACCCTGCTTCAGCCAACCCCTCACACCTCTGACACACTCTACCCTTTCTCTCCACCTCTCTGCAGCAAATGAGTGTGAGAAACGCTCCCTCCTCTCTCCTCCATCATCATCTCTCCAGCAGGCCATCTGTCAGCGCTAATGAATGCACACTCATTTGCATGGCTGATGAGCGCTCCTCGTTTGGCGCAGCCTGAACGGAAGGTCGCGTTCTGTCGCTTCTGCAACAGCAAATTTTGGCAGCGAGAAAGGAGAGGGAGAGAGAAAGCGAGGCAAAGACCTACAGAGAGATTAATGATGGAGACGACGAGAGGAAAGAGAAAGAATCGTGAAAATGGATCCGTCGAAGATCTACATCTTTGTTACATATAATTTTTTAACATGCCTCCGCTAATTTATGTTCGTTATACAAGTGTTAATTTCCTCACATACTTCATATATGTATTTTTATGCATGTGTTGATCTAAGTCACTGTGAGTAGGCCCATGTGTATGTATGTGTCTGTGTGTGAGTGTGTCACAGCCCTACACACCGTCTGTGGAAATAAATCAGCTCCTATGAGGCTTCCCAGCCTATCACAATGCATTTGTCTCTTTCACTAGGGAAGACATGTCTGCACCCCTCCGCTCCTCTCCCTCGCTGCCTCAGCTCTTTCCCTTATCGTGTATGTGTGTGTGTGTACATGTCTCCTCCAGTCTCCTCTCCTCCCAGCCTCCCCTGCCTTTCTCCTTTAATTACCGCTCTTTCCTCCCTCCACCCACCCCGACCACCCCCCCACCCCCAAATCCCTTGCTCTCCATGGCAGAGGCTGCTCTCGTTCCCCCTGCCTCTTTCCGCCTGTCTTCTCACTTCCCACCACAAAGCCTTCTTCTGCTGGTCCTAGAGCAGTGTTTTTCATTTTCTCGGGTTTAGGATTAAGAATTTGATTTCTGATCCCACACCATCTCTTGCAGAACATCGAGATCTGTTGGATCGGTTGGTCCTGACAGAGCACTGCGGCTACGAGAGCCTCGTTATTGGTGTGATTTTGAACGTGCGTGTGTGTGCGAGTTTGTGTGTACGCTCACGACTGCATTCGGAGTCTATCGATCGGTCTGTTTTTC
Organism: Hypophthalmichthys nobilis; assembly: GCA_037950665.1. Taxonomy (NCBI): domain Eukaryota; kingdom Metazoa; phylum Chordata; class Actinopteri; order Cypriniformes; family Xenocyprididae; genus Hypophthalmichthys; species Hypophthalmichthys nobilis. The sequence goes on along the minus strand of CM075469.1, from coordinate 12,458,202 downwards.
CAGGCAGACAAGGCGTAGGCCATTCTAAGAAACCCACTATGGCACGTGCACATTGAACGGACGCGTGTCGCATGTTCCTCGCTTTAGAGAAAGCCGGCGTCACGCATTCATAGTCACAATGGTTAGCCTTGCTTGTGAATACTGAAAGTGAGAGACATGGTTTCTGGGATATCAGCCAAGTACATATGCATTTCGTCTAATGGGAGTCTGCTCTCATGTGCGTAATTGCCACAGGGTTGCGTTTCACAGCGGCCCCACTCGAGCAATGCCCATGAGGAACAGCACCCTTCACGCCTGTCCCCAGCACCAGCGTTTTAGACACTCTCCCTTTCCATTAATTAGCTTCTCCATTTTCTGTTGGCCACTCTGACATTTTCCTGCTGCTAATTCACTGATTAAACCTATTAACGTGATTAGGGAGGCATTTCCAAGACAGCTGCCATTATATGCGCCACGCAGTTGAGAGGCAACCAGGCTGCCTTGTTTTTCTGGGGTTTGCTTGCATGGGTAGAGAGAAGACTGGGGAAAAAAATCAGAGATAAACTACTGTATTTGAAATATCTGCTTTATTTCAGCATTGGGAGCTGTCCAATATGCTCTTCATTTCAGCACCAGGAGCTGTCCAGTGTTCCCCCTTGTTTCAGCACCAGGAGCTGTCCGCTTGTGTTTAAGCACTTGGGGATCTCCTGATTCTACAAAAAAAAAAAAGAGACATATCAATGTTAGCTGTCTTAAAATGCTTTTCAAATCCTGTCAAATGGGTTCAACGATTCTGAAAAGCACTGGAATTTTATTCTCACCCATTTGCATCTTGGTTTTGATTAAAAATAGAACCCAGCTAAATCAATTGAGATTTTATTGAAAGAGTTTGTAAATGGAGCCATTGTCAGCAGGGATTTAACGCAGACGTGGCCGTTGTATACCACGGTGTTTGCTTAATTTTCAATGAGGCACATTTTACTGGCACATAATTCATATTCTATATCAAATACAGACACCCACACTACCGCTCACGCTAGCGCACTCATATGGCTTTGTAGACTCTGTAGTCTGTAGGGAGAGCAGAGCAGGGAGTGACTAGAAACAGACTGTCTACGGCTGAATTAATATGGGAGAGACTGATTAAGGTTATACATTTCCAGCCTGCCCTTTGTTCTCTGGCTTCTGGCAGACTGGGTTTGTTTATTTTGCGATACAATTGCTATTTCCTTTTGTTTTTCCTTTGGCCTGGCAGCCTTTGCGTCTCCTAAGCCGAGGGTCCGTGCTGTCTGTCTGTCGGTCAGATGAGGTGGGTAAGTCTGGCTCTGCATGCTCCACACTCGCTGCTGCTGCAGTGTCGCGTCGCTTCTGGAGACTGGCTCACACGCTTCTCTCTCTACCGCCTCACACATTCTGCTCACAGCTCCCTCCCTACGCTCCAACTCTCTCACTCCCCTCCTCCCTGTCTGTCTGTGTCTCTCCCTCCCTCCCTTCCTCTCTTTCTCTCTCTCCCGCTCTTTCTACTGCCTCTCCAGAGCGGCTGCAGTTCCCTGCTCCTCCACTCTCTCTCCCTCCATCTCTCTAAGTGCTGGCGGAATACCGAGCTCAGACAAAGAAAGCTCAGGAGAACAGAGGAGAGAAGTGAAAGAGTGTGCTTTGAGGGACAGAAAAAGCGTTTTAAAGAGAAAAAGAGAAAGACGGGTGCAGACTTTCAGACCTACGGTGTGTGAGGAGACAGAGAGAGGGAGAGAGAAAGACAGTGTCGCCATTTCAGTAGGTTTCACTTTGTTTACTTCTTGTTCTTCTTGTTTTGCCATGCTGGCATGTCGTGGCCTCATAATCTATGTTCGTTTACGAACAAGGAGTGTGCATGTTTGTCTGCGTGTGTGTGTTTGAGAGAGGAAGACATTCTAATGCGTTCATGAAGACATCACTTTTGCATTCCAACACACAGAGCTGCAGAGTAGCTGTCTGACAAAGTAAGCTCCGCTACCTCTTTGCCTTCCGAACTGCAATGCTATAGCTATCTGACCGACTAGTGGTTGTTCCCAACTACATATACGCATGGAACTCAATAATTAGCAACTATAAAATAGATTTTTCACCTTAGTCTGATAGTTGATTCTTATGTAATACTTTTAAGCAAAACGTGATTTTGAACACTTATCTCTTTTGGCTAATCGTGCATGTTTCGGGGCAAAATGAAACGTCTGTCTTAAACATCTTCACCTCGGGAGAATGACTGTGTAACTCTGAAAGTTGAGTGATTTGAAGTTGAATGTGAGTTGCGGCAGGGCTTTGCTGGATGGGGCTGTTGTAGATTTACCTGTGGAACAAAGAGAAGAGTTGCTTGTTCAACTCGGGCTCATTAAACAGCCACTGATAATGCAGCCATATGTGTGAATATATTGTACAGAGGTGTTATATAATGTCAACCAGTGGCACGACACAGGGCGATGTGATTTAGTATGCACTGGACATCAATCATGGAGAGTTAATATTTTTTCAGTTTCCTGTTTTATCAAACCACAAAAATAATAATAATAATAATAATAATAATAATTATTATTATTATAATTTATATTGATTAAAACTTTATTATTATTATTATTTTGGTTGTTATTTGTATAAACTTTACAAATTATAATAATTAACTTTATTACAATTATTATTATTATTATAAATATTATAATTATTCAAAAATATTATGGTAATTTATAATGATTAACTTTTATTTTATTATTATTATTTAAATGTGATAATTAAATTAAAATAATGTTTAATAATAAACAAAGTTTTAATATTTTATTTAGTTAATATCATTAAGAAATCTTAAAATCAACTAACATGAATTATTGATAACATAATTTATAATAATAATAATAATAATAATCATCATTCTTTTTCTTCTTCTTGTTAGTTGGTTGTTAGAATCTCACAATCAATGATAGAAGCCAGTGCCTATCTGCATCAGCGATGGAGTATAGCTCTAGAGAAGATTTTGTGCATTATTCATATGCACAACCATCTGAACACATGTTTATGCAATGATGGGTGATATTGTTGACTGGGGGTGTTTTTCAGCTGATCTGAAAACAGTCAAATCTAGTCAAATAATAGCTCAGGAGAAGTTCAAGTGGGTGGTTCTGAACCTGGATCAGCAGTGAGACATCTCAGCAGGAGTTCAGGAGAGAGCTGTCACACTTATGAATACTGTATGTGATCGCATTACTCTTATAAGTTCTAGGTACATAACGATGCTTGTTTAGTTAAGTTAATCTTACCATACAAAAATTCTTAGAAACGGCGATATGATAGTGACAGTGTCGTTATATAGACTTGCGATATGACTATATACTGCGTTTTCTTTTTCTTTTCTTTTTTTCCTTTAGCTCCTGGTTTGGTTTTGGGAACTAACTGGCTAAATACAAGAGATTGCATTAGATTATTGCAATGCTTCTATAGAGAAATTCCCATTTAAAATGGCCTTACTTGTATGCTTACCTGTCAGCAAAGTGCCGCATTTAGGATCAGAACCTGAGCAGGCTGAGGGTAAGCTAGGGTTTGAGGTGGAGAAAAGGTCCTCAGGAGAAGATGTGATTTGTCTGGCTAGAAGCTCCATGACCCCAGAGGGTTTCCTTGCCTCAGTGAGCCATTTATACACTGAGGAAGAGAAAGACAGTGAGAAAAAGAGAGGGAGAGGGAAACAGAGAGCGAAACCTTGCCCATTTCACAATCTTACAGGTTTAATGAGTCGCCAACCAACCCCCACCAGCCCTTAACCACCCCATACACACACACACACACACACACACACACACACACACACAAACACTAACCACTCTGTCTGATGTGTGGCACTGGCTCAGACAAAAATAGCACCGTTGGTAAAGGCAGCTTGGGAAAGAACAAAATTGGATAGATTTCATTTATGTGGATATTATGTTTAATATACATGCACATTATCCTGACCTCATTTAGTTATGCCTGTATGTTTTGCACGTTTGTCTGTAGCCTTTTTTCTGAGTTTGTGTTTTGAGAAATTGTTGACTAGTTTTTTTAAGATTTTTATTCAGATTTTTTATAGTGATACAATAGCAACTGCACTGTTTCTTGTGTTACATTCATTGGAATGTCAGAGCTGTCCATGTGGGAATCACATTCTAGTCATAATAATGCCATCGCAATGCTAACAATGCATTTGAGTGCATTTATATATATATATATATATATATATATATATAAAAGAAATGCTATCAAAATTAGCTTGTTATAAAACCAGATAACACAAGAAAACATTTTTGGACGTCGAAATGTAACATTAAGCTGATGTTCAGAATGAAACTGAGGTAAAACACAAAAATTTGTCTATTTAGCATAATTTGCATAAGATTGTGCATGTAAATGAACTCATTGTTATGTAGTCCTATACCAGGGCGCTAACATAATGCTAGCATTAAGACAGTGAGTGAGATTTTCTTATTCCAGCCTACCTATCAAACTCATGTAACTCTGCCAAACTCCCGTCTAATTCCCCCTGTTTCCAACAGATGTTACTTCAAGCTGGAGTGAGACTCTGGGCTTCTTGGTACTAGCATGGCACTAAGCAAGCCATTTTATAATATATTCATGATTTGTGACAAGTGTTGAAGTTGAAAGCTGTCACACAATCATCTACTGTGTGTTCACTACCAAAAAGTTTACTGAAAGTTTAAGTAGCTCTGATTGTATTAAAGGGTTAGTTCACCAAAAATGAAATTTCTGTCATAAATTACGCACCCACAAAAACAAAACAAAAATAACAACTTTATTCAACATTTTCTTCTGTACACTGTCAGTCTCCTACGCAGTTGACGCAGTGCTGCGCTTCCATGTTTAAGTCCAAAAGCTGGCTCAGTATTGGCCGACGCTGTTCACGTGAGCAGCACGACACGTGTGTGATGCTGACGCAGGAGCCGGCCAATACAGAGTCGTGTTCTGACTTAGAACATGGAAGCTCTGCGATGTGTCACTGTAAACTGCGTAGGAGAATGACAGGGTAGAGAGGAAATTGTTGAATAAAGTCGTTATTTTGGTTTTGTTTTTGCTAATAAAAACTATTCTCGTCACTTCATTACATTAAGGTTGAATCACGTTGACTATATTAATGATGTCTTTACTACTTTTCTGGACCTTGAATGTGGTAATTTCGTTGCTTTCTATGAGGGATAAAAAAAACTCTCGGATTTCATCAAAATTATCTTAATTTGTGTTCCGAAGATGAACGGAAGTCTTACGGGTGTGGAACGACATGAGAGTGAGTACTTATTACTTAATGACAGAAATTTCATTTTTTGGGTGAACTAACCCTTTAATAGTGGAGTTTTGCTGATTCATGTGGTGCTACAGGAATGTTGTCAGACTGACAGACAGGTTTTTATTGCCTGATGAGCATGGACACACACATACACACCCAGCGGGCCATTCAGTGCTCACACCATGCTCATTAAGACTGAAGAACCACAATATCTCAATTGCATTTTTTTTTCAGTGTATGAATATTTATATGGGAATTTTTGGCTGAATCAATGAATTTGGTGCTAGCGAATTACATGACAAAGGTATTCACTCTGCAGTAGTTTGTGATGATGATATAATAAAGATGTTGTCTTGTTTGTACATCGAAACATAAGGATATTTTACAACAAAAATTAAAATAATATATAATTAAATTTATAATAAATTTTAAATGAATAAATAAAATTGAATATAAAAAATACAATATTTTAGAAAAAAAATCCTTCCATAGTTATTTAAATATAGATGTAAATATTAGATTCTCTTAAATTTGCTTTTACTCTGAATGAAACTATCCTTGACTATCCTTGCAGTAGTGAATGGCAAAGTATCGCTATACTGAATGCTTGAAAATAAGCATTACTAATAGCATGCTTGAATTGAAAAAACATCTTTTATTCTGAGAAAAGAAATCCAATCTTACATTTTTCAACTTTCCCACTAGTAAATTATCTCTGTGAACAATGCAAAGTAGAATTCGGTAACAGAGAGATGAAAAGACCAATGTAGCCTACTGTAGCTCTGAATCAACAGTTGCATTATGAATAAAGGTGGCTTTTTATATATATGGGTCATGGTGTAGAGGTTATTTGGTTCTCTGGGAAGCTGTAAATCTAAGAAATTTTATCATATACAAACATGTTATTGTATATTTGAAGAACACTCTTTTAGATTATTCTATTGCCTTTTTCATAGGAAGCCCTGATCTATATTAGATGCTGCTGTGACCTAGTTGAGTAGAGAGAGGAAGGGAGAGGGAGGGAAAAAAGAAAGAAAGAAAGAAAGAAAGAAAGAAAGAAAGAAAGAAAGACAAGGAATGATAGATTTGTGCAAGGGTGAATAAAACATTCAGGGGCAACCCAGGTTCGATCCCAGATTTCATGATCAGCAGGCATGCAGTGCAAACAAATCCAGCCTCTTACCCCTTGTAGCGGTGTTTCAGGCTAAATTAGGACCATGCCAATTTTAAACTTAATATAGCTTCAAAATGTATTTTTTTAAATGGATAGTTGGTCTGCTCTAGGGGAAAAAATGACAGAATAATAAAATAAATATTATAATTGTGCAATATGTGGAGTATAGAAAACTACATAAGACTACTCAACATATAAATAGCTGTGTATAATTCAGATAGTTGAAACTATTTTATAATTCTGCCTTTGTGTTATCTTAAAGCTTCCGAGAAGTCTTATTGATGTACAAAACAATTGGACTTGTAACAAGATAAACACTGGAACATTTTATAGTAGTATGTCACTTTTTCAGTGCTTAAACACTTTATCCTATCCCAGCTTAATATGCAGAGACAGCTACAGTATACAATAAGTAAGCCATTCGAAAAATATAAACACTTTCTCTGTGGTACAATGAAAATTCCCCTTTTTGTTTTGAGTAAACTGTCTTATTCTTGAACAGTGACATGAGCTGGGAACGGGACTGTTTGTTCAAGGGGTGTATTTAAAAGGTGGTTTTAAAAACAACAGGGTTACTTTTTGCAGTTTTGTTCAGTGGCATTCCTTTTCAATACAGTCTAACTGAGACGCAAGATAACACTATGTATGAAAAAAGAGAGTGATACGAGAGACGTGAAAGTACTGTAGTGCCGCTTTCAGTAAGTCACATGAGTGGTCTTATATACAGTTGCTATGGACAACAGGGAATATTAGTATGAATCAAGTATTCTAAAGGCTTTTAGGCTTTTAAACATTTTTCAAGGAGAAAAATGCTTCCTATAACTTTTGTCGTCAAAGACCCTGCGTCTAATCAAATGGTATTTTACCTAAATTCTTCTGTCACATGCTAGAAGCAGCCAAATTACAGTATTTAAATGCCAACATGGACACGTTGAATAACTACTAAACTACGTAAGGTAAATGAAAATTTGACCTAGATTATATTAAACCTTAAATATAGTACAGGGTTGGGTGTCTAATGTAAAATTTAACCAGTATGATTTGCAGAGGGCTGCCATATAACAGTATTTAAACAAGGGGAGAGAAGCACTTTATTTCGATTGTCCACTTTAGACATTCTACTAACTATAAGTAACTATGCAACTACTGTACATGTCAACTAGTCAACTAGCAGTCATTAGAGTATTAGTAGACAGTCTGCTTAAAGTTCACAGAAAAATGAAAATTGCGTCATTAATTACTTGCCCTCATGTTGTTCCAAACCTGTAAGACTTTTGTTTATCTTCAGAACACAAATAAAGGTCTTTTTGATTAAATCTCACAGCATTCTGTCCCTCCATAGACAGCTACACAACTGAAACTTTGATGCTTCAAAAAGTTCATAAAGAGATCAGAAAACTAATCCATATGAATTTTTAGTCCAAAATTTCTGAAGAGACTCGACGGTTTTATATGATGAACAGATTGAATTTAGGATTTTATTGACATATAAACATTGATCAGCGAACATAACCAGAAGCTCAACCAAACCCGTTTGACCTGCGGGAACAAACCTCTTGCGGAAGCTCAAACGTGCTGCGTAACACACGAGAATGAACCTCATTTGTTCTCGCACTTCAAGCAAACATGCTTGAGCTTCTGTTTACCTCAACTGATGTGTGAGTTGATGAATGTTTTATAGCCTAAATTCAATCTGTTCATCATATAAAGCAATAGTTTCTCTTCAGAAAATTTTGGACTAAACCGCTTAATTGATATGGATTCGTTTTACGATCTCTTTAAGAACTTTTTAAAGCTTCAAAATTTCAGTTGCAAAGGCAGTCTATGAAGGTACAAAAAGCTCTCAGATTTCATCAAAAGGATCTTCATTTGTGTTCCGAAGATGAACGAAAGTCTTACAGGTTTGGAACGACATGAGGGTGAGTAATTGATGACAGAATTTTCATTTTGGGGTGAACTAATGCTTTAATATCTGCTAACACTTTATTTTGATGTTCCCCAAACAGACATTCTACAACTATAAGTAACTTTGCAAGTACGTGTCAACTTATACTAACCCTAACTTTAACCCTAACCCTAACCTAACAGTCTACTAATGAGAGTTAGTTTTTTGTGTGGTTGCAAATTAATGAGAGTTAGTTGACATGTTGTTGCAAAGTTACTTATTAGTTAGTAGAATGTCTAAAATGGACTATCGAAATAAAGTGTAACTGAAGGAAGTTACAGATTTGAGTTGTGTCCCAAAATGACATCCAGTACCGGAGCATGATAGCTTCTCTCTTTCCACTTCATAAGGAATGTTGCGACTGTTGAGTGCATGAAGTGTCCAATGTTCCACACTTTATTTTTCAGTTGAATAAGTGCATCTTTCGGGTAATTAAAATGCAAAATATTGTAATTCTTGTAATACTCACACTACTTATACTGAAAAATGGTATCAAATAGAGCATAAGTACACAAATTGGGATGCATCTTTGTTTTCACAAACACAGAGTCAATCATTCTCCAGCCATATTCATGAGTCTATGAATCATTGAATTCAATCCTGCAAGTGAATCTGATCATCAAAGTTGGTGGCAGCCATTGAAAATGAGTGTTGGTATATAAACTCCCCATAGAATCCCATAGATCCCCCATAGACCGCATACACTCTCCAAATCAGTACTGACCTGATTTGCCCATATATGCACAGTGACTCAGGAAAGCTATCGAGTCTGTGTGTTGAAAGTGCAACGCATACACACCGCTATCCGATAATGGTGATGATTCACTCCAATCGGTGAGAGCATCTCACAACATGAGCTGGGGCCACATATGGAGGCCTATTTCCTGTTGCATTTGCAGACCCATGGAAGGGAGGGAGGAGTAAATGGAGGGGCCTCATCATCTTTCTTTTTGAATGTGAAAAGGATTCCTTTTGTGTGTGTGTTTGTGCAGCGGGGGCATTTTCCTTAATAACTAATCTGGGGTGATTACACGAGTTCAGCTCTTAAGAGATCATCTGGTTTCTGCTCACTCTTTTTACTTTATGTGTTGTTCTAAAAAGAAAGGAGGATGGAGTACATTAGAGAGCTCAAATGGGCATGAGTATTTTTGCGTCTGCAGACATAGACACGGGTTGCGGGGGTTGTTGTTGCAGGAGTGTGTTAACAGAATACAAAGCATTCTAAAGAGGTGAACAGGTTCTGCTGCCTTGGCATAGGGGGAAGATATGGCTCTCGAATTTCCAGAAGATGACAGAAGGATGCATTTTGTCTGTGTGGAAGTGCTATCTTAATTGCTTTTTAATGTTTATATAATCAGTCACGCTTCCTATTGTGCACTGCAAAAAATCATTGTTCAATCAATCAATCTGTATTTTTGGCTTGTTTTCCTAAAAAAATATCTAAACATCCTTTAAACAAGATCAAATTACAAAATCACATAGGATATTAAAATGTATTTTCTAGTTTATTTTTCTTTCTCTATTTGAAAAATTTTTTTTTCCCTCTCTCTCTCTTACAATAAACACTCTTTTAGTTAAATTTACACTTAAAACAATTTGCCAATGCGGTAATTAAAGTCGACGTGAAATTAAAATTCACCCTATCTATTTTTTAAATGCATGCTATTGATAGGATTGTGAACGATTCATCAATGCACTATCCAGTGAAACAACAAACTTCTTTCTGGTGACATATGCCAGACTTCTCCAAACATTTAGGGCCCTATTTTAACGATCTATGCACATGGTCTAAAGCGCACAGCGCAAATGCACTTAGGATGTGTCCGAATCTGCTTTTGCTAGTTTAAAGACGGAAAAAATGGTCGGCGCATGGTCTAAAAGGGTTGTCCTTATTCTCTTAATGAGTAATGGGTGTGTTTTGGGCATAACGTGCAATAACTTGCGCTCGCAACATGGTGGATTCGCTATTTACATGGCAGAATTTGCAAGCGGAAAAAATGAACGCTCTAGCGAGGAAACGGATCTGCTTGTGCGCTAGGTTAAAGCGCGCAAGCAGATCTTCTACGGGACAAGCCGGATTCCACCAACCCATTTTTATCTGTATGTACACAATAATAATCTTTTACATTGTAATCCTTTTATTTTTAATATTTGGCATGTTTGTGTGCTGCTGCACATTCCTGTGTGTGTAATAAGCAGAGTGTACGTGCGTTGTGCACCCGCATATAGGTGCATATTATTAACACACTCTTTAAATAACAAAAAAAATACTGTGGCATTGACTTCAGACCAGGTTTTAGTTGGTCAGTGGCGTAGTTTCATTTTTTTCATTTTCATTTTTAAAATAGCAACACTCCAACAATGCATCAGAACACACCTCGTTTTTAGACCAGCACGCAATGGGCACTAATGCATTTGCTATTTAAACAACGTGGCGCAAGACATAAAAAAAATGATATCTGAAACTAGCAAAAAACTCTTGCATCGCGCCTGGCATTCACATCTTCCTCATTCAATCAACAATCAATGGATAGAACCAAGTCCCCACCCTACAATTTGTTTCCCCCACCCTACAATTATGGATTTTAGCAGTTTTTCTAGTCTGCCACAGTAGGTCCGGTCTCTAGTCTGACTAAATCATGTACGCACTGGTGGCATCTGTGTTCCATCTGTCGTTCTCACCTTCGGTTGTCATTGTCGACCAGCCCTGTGAAAAGTTACATAACAACATCATACTGTAGAACAAGCCTGGCATGATGCTTCAGTAGAGCATCACATCTTGCCTATACCAACTAGCTATGAGGATATTTATATAAAATGTATAGCAGCACACACACACGCACGCACATAGATGGTAAGGAATGACCAGTCAGTAAATTAAGGAGCTGGCTCTAGGGTTTCTTTCCAGACACTGTTTGGGAGTGTCGGACAGAGAGCTCATAGAATGAGTCATGAAGTGGGAGAGCTGTTATTTTTAACACGCGCGCTCACGCACACACTCCGCCGTGCCTCACACAGGCTGCTATGCAATTGGCTCACTGGGGACAGTCCTGTGATGGAAGACGTGAGGCAACACCTCCATTAGAGTCCAGTGCAGGCCCTCCAGCGCAGTGACTCAGCTAAAACACACTGCTAATTATTCATTAGGGCCAAATGTGCCTACAGTACACAGCCTGTGTACAGCTCTAAGCACACTGAACAACATAATATTCCCTTATCCCACATACACGTTGTGGTAGATATGGGTTTTTAACAAGATGAGTAATTTTTGTCATCCTTTGGTGAAGAAGAGCTAGATGAAAATGGCTCATTATTGCAATTATTCATTTTAGGGGAGCGAGAGAGAGCGGGAGAAACAGAGAGTGAAAAAGAAAGAGAGAGAGAGGGAGTCTTGGCTGGTGGTAATTAAAGCACGTCCTTCTCGATAGGACGCAGCGGAGGTCTGGCTGATTGCTCCATGGTTTCTCCGTCTCTGAATGCGTTGTGAATGAGACAGACAGGAGCACGAGCTCTGCATGCTGATTAAAATCATATTTCCTCTCCATCTCGGCTCAATCCGCGCTGATTTGCCTCACTGATTAGAATTTGCTGGTGACAAAGCTGGAGACAGAGCCCAATGCAACATATAACTAATCACATTCCAGCACTGCACTGAGCTCATAAAGATGGGGAGACTTAAAGAGATAGTTCACCCAAAAGTGAGCATTCTGTCATCATTTTAGTTCTAAACCTGTATGAATTTCTTTGTTTTGCTGAACACAAAGGAAGATACATTCAAAAAATAGCTATTTGGCTGAACATGATTCAGTCATGGACGGTGGTTCCATGTGACGAAACAAATAAAACCAAATAGAATCATCCATGTACAACTAACTAGAATCAATGGTGTTCATTTAACTTGAATGAATGGTTTTAGAATAACTTAAAAAAATGGGTTTCATTTAAATTGACATTCAAGTAATGCTTCCTGTTTAGTCCAGTGATTTACAAACTAAATATAGCTTTTCTTTACACGTACAATGTTTAGTGTTGGCAGTGCATTTTTGTTAGCAGGTCCTCAACCCAATCACAAGCTCCACACTTTACCAAAATGGTAACCCCAAAAACACTAACATAACAGAAACTTTTAAATACCAACATAATAGAACATTAAACATTAACAAGTCTCTCAGTTTTCTCATCTTGCTAAAAATGCATAAAATAACACTTTTTTTCAACATTCACTCTCCCAATTCAGCCCATTTGCAAAGCATGATGGGAAGCGAAAGTCCTGTTTGATTGGGTTACTTAACTGAAACGTTATTTGAAAATGAAAACATCAAGTTAAGTCAAAGAGTAACCGTTTCAAGTCAATTTAACATGGAGCAATCACATTTGAACCAGAAACCTGATGCAATGGTGTTAAATCAAGATAAATTGTTTAAATAAAGTGAACACCATAATTTTTTTGAGTGTATTTGAAAGAATGTCAGTAACTAAACAGATCTCGCCCCCCATTGACTACCATAGTATTTATTTTTCATTGACTACCATAGTATTTATTTTTATATCATTGATCTGTTTGGCTACTGACATTCTTCCAAATATCTTTCTTTGTGTTCAGCAGAACAAAGAAATTCATACAGGTTTGGAACTACTTGAGGGTGAGTAAATGATGACAGAATTTTCATTTTTGAGTGAACTATCCCTTTAAGCAAATTCAGAAGTCTTTGCTTTTAGAAAGTAACTAGTTTCCCACTGATAAATATGGCTAATTTTTAAGAACTTATAGATGCAGTCATTTTGCCATGACTTGATAAGCTTGTCGCAATGCATCATTGGATTGCTTCTGTAAAATGTGTCTACTTTTTGGAACATATCCTAGGACATCTTAAAATGCAGCCTTGGTAGGCATCTCAATAGGTTCTAGAAGCATTTGCCTTGAATTGTCAGTTGCTTTAACAGTCGAATGGCACTTTTACCTTCACAAATCTAAACAACCTCTTTGCCGCTCTTTGGAATTGTTAACAGACATGAGATTTCAGACACGACTACACGTGTTAGCGTGTGAAATACACGTCTATGTGTAAGAACTGGCTGAGCTTTGTGCTATCCCAAATGCACAGAAGAACACATCCGCTCACCAGCTGCAGAGGTATGGCGTGGTGAGCCCAGCAGGCTGCTGTAGTGGAGAGGAGGAGATGTAATTAGCAGGTATGGTGTGAAATCGGCCAGATCAAGCTGCAAGGTGCCCCGCATTGAGAACAAGCTAAGCGCTGCAAAGTTCATCATGACATTTTCGCCTCCATTATGTGTCATGGGATGGCATTTGTCCTGTATTTAATAGATGTTTTGTGTGCTTTTCTGTGTTTGTGCTTTAATTTGGAAAATTGCTTAGTGTACTGGATTTGATTTTTTCTGTTGTGTTGTTCTTTTGTTTTGATATAATCATTAAATTGGCTATAAATAAAAGCGAAAGGAATTCTTCCACAAATTCTGTAATAAAAGCCTGTTCACACCAAGAAAGATAACGATTGGGGTGTAACAATACCCTCATGTCACGTTTCGATACATATCACGATACAAAACAATGCATTCTGGGTAATATTTGTCATTTTAAGAAAAGAGGCCTACTTTCTCAAAAATGACAAATAATATTACCCAGAATGCATTGTAATATACAGAAGTAATATACTGTAAAAACAATGCATTCTGGGTAATATTTGTCATTTTCAAGAAAGTAGCCTATAGGTTGCTTTCTCGAAAACGACAAATAATATTACCCAGAATGCATTGTTTTTCACAGTTATTTTTTGAGTGTAGATATATTTAAAATAATGTAGGCCAATTTTTACTGGAAACATAAGACATTTGGCAGGACCCTCAAATATTTCCCCAATGCATTATTATACATTATATTCAACATTATATATAGTAGTTTAATGTAGTACTGACACTAAAACTTTAATTTTTTCTCACACAGTAATTTTCATTTTGGGTCACCTATACACAACACATATTGTCATTATCCACGATACATTTTTGTATTGCGATATATTGTGACATGATATATTGTTACACCCCTAATAACAATAAAGATAAGATACAGTTATAAAAATTGTTCTAAATTTAAAAGTCCACAAAACCACAGAGGAATGAAATCATTGGAATTACTTTTTAAATTGCTTTTTTCCAGCTGATGAATGATAAAAACATTGACAGCCAATCAGAATCCAACCTGCTTTAAAGAGCTCGAACATTTAAAGCAGCAGATGACAAAACTGCAGCACATATAATAAACATAATAAACTTAGAATAAACAGAATGTTTTTGTACACTAATGTAGGCGCTAATACAGATATCATTATAGTTATCTTTATGGATATAGTTCTTGGTGTGAATGGCCCTAAGAGTTACACTTTTAAGTACTAAATTATTATGAATTTTTTTCTCACTTTTGCCTCAACTGCGTTCAATTTGGCATTTAAGTCGGAAATACCTTATTTAAGAGTTATCAGCACTTGAACGACTAAGGGAAGTGATGAAACTCAGAATTTGAGATAATACTGGAGTTGCTGCGTTGTGACAACAGAAGTTTGTGGCTTCAAACAAGTCGGTTGTGAATGCTCATGAATAATTTTGCAAAGTTTATGTACGACAGAGCTTATAGCTCATAAATGTCAAGCTAATCATTCACCTTTCACAGTTTGCTTGTATGTTTTTGTTAATGAATAGGCAACGGTATTTTTTCTGTTGTTTTGTTCTGAATTGCCTTTTTTGTGTGTGTGTGTGTGTGTGTGTGTGTGTGTGTGTGTGTAATTATTGAATAGGTTTTAAATAAAAGAGACATACATTCAAGTAAACTTGGAATTCTAAAATCCAGGAATAAGTTACATTGGGGGAAAAAGGGTTCATATTTAAATGCAGCCATTAGCTCTCAGCTAGTCATTGCTGGTATAATTTGATGGGTAACATGCGATTTCTTCCTGTCAGACGATTCTGGCAGTTTGGGTGCCCACGTCTCCTCCGGGCCTGGCACCAACTTAGGTTGTCGAATGAGGGGCCAAAAGCTATTTTCCGCTGAACTGCTCCTCTCTCTCTCTGAGGACATGAAATCTCAGGAAGCCTTCGCCTTTCCCGTCGCTGGGAGAGAGGACTTCTGGTGCCTCCGTTGCTATTGACGACGTGTTGGTTGGATCCCACGCGGTTGCCAGGCATCATTAAGACCTGATGGCACGGGTTTCTGTCTCCATAAGCAAGCCTCGAGAATGGCAGGGGCAATTAAAGCTCTTCTCTGCCTGATGGAATAGAATGAGGCCCCAGGAGAGAGAGAGAGTCAAGAGTCAGAGAGGTAAAGAGAGAGAGAGAGAGAGAGACAGAAATGAGATGGAGAGGGAGGCATTGTTCTCCAGCCTTACCTTTGATGAGGATGCGTTAGAGTGCATCAGGGTGGAAGATGGGTTTGTTTCATTGTTTAGCGCAGAGTGTCTTTGTGGATTGCATCCATGCCATGCACTATATGGCTTGAATCAGACTCCAAGCTCTGAGAGCCCTCCATCCAGGGCCATTTGTAGATTAGCTGCATCTGGCAGATCGAGACCATTTCCATTAGTACTTAAATTAGGAAACTTACGAGAAATGTCCTCAGAGCTCGGGTGCCATCTCAGAGCGGGAGATGTGCCAGCATATGTTTTGAAGGAAAGGAAATGTTGTTCTCAAAATACCTGCAACTGTGGGCCTCTGATGTAATTGTAATTTCAGGCTGATCTAGTTTTCTCGCTCGCATTCTGCTTATAACCTATGGCTTCATGGCTAGTCATGTAGCTAATAATGAAGAGCTCTACTGTGCATGTGCTCTGATTCTAAATGAGGGCTGGAAAATGCGAGCAGCCCACACTCTCTACTGTGTGGTGATTGGAATTCTGGCTAGACTCTTTGCAGGCATCTGCATTACATGTGCACACACATACACGCACAGATTTGCATTACCGTCGCATTCACACCGAGTGAGTCATGCCGACTGATAAGGTAGAGCAGAAGTCTAGACTCTTTGAAGCTATTTCAAGTATTGGGTGGTCAAACATTTTCCAACACTGACTATCGGACTTTATTACCCAGCAGACAATAGAGTGCCTTAAAACACACTGGCTATTTGGAATAGTATACTACCATGCTACTCTCACTATAGCTGCAGTACTACTAGATTTGCCATAATGTGTAGTATACAATCATACATACTGTACTGTGTGAAATATGGTATCCCACAATGCAATTGATGCAGATGCGGTAAATTGATCAAAAATGAAATATTTTTGGATTGTTCAAAAAGATTTCAAATAAATGTTGTTGTTTTTTACATTCTATTCATCAAAGAATCCTGAAGAAAAAAAAAAAAAAAATCACAATTTCCCCAAAAATATTAAGCAGTACAACTGTATTTAACATAGATAATAATAAGAAATACTTCTTGAGCACCAAATCAGCATTTCTAAAGGATCATGTGACATAGAAGATGATGCTAAAAATTCAGGTTTGCCATCACAGGAAATAATTTACTTTTTAAAATAATAAAATAGAAAACAATTATTTTAAATTGTAATAATATTTCACAATATTGCTATTTTTACTGTATTTAAATCAATGCAGCATTGGTGAGTGTCTTTTAAAGACATTAAAAAAAATGTACATTTTAAAATTTTTGCAATTTTTGAACTGTAGTACAGGTCACAATTTTTAATATCTTTTCTTTACTCGTTATCTGATTAGGCTGCCAAATATTTTGATATACAAAATTGATTTAACAATTCAAAATGTTTTTGTTTAAGAGCTGATAACTGCATACCAGGTCATGTGACAACAGTGTAGCATATTACTGTTTAAAATGTAGAATAATGTCTACAGTTTCGCCTACTATTTATAACAATAATGGAAAGTATACACACTATATACTGTGCAGTGTTCAGTAAGCAAGTATTCCATACCGAACATAGCCGACATTTTTTAACAAGAGAGAATGTGAAATGAATAATGTCTCATGACGTGATTGTTTCAGGGCTCTTGTAGACATGATGCCTTCTGAATTGGGGCCAAGCAACAACCAGCCAAGCAAATCTGACCGGTCACACCACATAAATCCAGACCAATCTCAGGGTCACTGACACCAGCACACTAACGTAACATAGACAAACATGTGTCTTGAATCAACGGTAAATATGATTTTGAATTTGCTGTGTTTTTGGGGTTTTTGGACTGTCCGGTGGGGTGATGTTAGGCAGGGTTGAGGGGAAATTAGCTGGAGAGATTGCATGCCGAGCCTTGAGGGTTGTAGGGTCATGTCTCTCTGACTAGGTCACTCTGTTCCTGATGACTGAGCGTGATGCACACTCACGCAAACACACATGCACACACTCTCGTGGGGGCGGAGAGGCTCACAGTGGTGCTGTGCATCTGGAGCAGTTTTTAGATGAATGGGATGTGACAACAGCACTGCCAGGCGAATGCCTGGGCAAGGGTGTTTATTTTTTTATTTTTTTTGAAGAGTTTGGCCTGATGCTAAAATAGTCAAAATTCTCTAGCTAGATCATTTGAACACCATCTTAATACACAGTGACTGTTGTCTGTAAAACTTATTTTGATATCCTGATAATTTAGACTGTTAAATGAGTAGTCCCCCCCAATTAAAATTTTGTAGGATATCCAAAACTGTCAGCAGAAATTTGTCTGATACCCAAAACCCAGCAAATATTGTCTGATAACCGAAATCAGTTAACAAATCTGTTTTTGTCTGGTACCCAAAATTGTGTTAAAGGGTTAGTTCACCCAAAAATGACATTTCCGTCATTAATTACTCACCCTGATGTTGTTCCATACCCATAAGACCTTCGTTTATCTTCGTAACACAAATTAAGATATTTTTGCTGAAATCCAAGAGGTTTTTTATCTCCCATAGAAAGCAACATAATTACTGTCATTCAAGGTCCAGAAAAATAGTAAAGACATCGGTAAAATAGTCCACGTGACTACAGTGGTTCAACCTTAATGTTATGAAGTGACGAGAATACTTTTTGTGCGCAAAAACAAAACAAAATAATGACTTTATTCAACAATATCTTCTCTCCCCTGTCTTTCTGTTACACTGTTTACGTCCAGCGTCCAGTTCTACGTCAGGTTAGGTTCTAATTACGTTAGAACCAGTGTTGGGAAAAGTTACTTTTAAAAGTAATGCATACAATATTGCATTACTCCCTAAAAAATAAACTAATTGCCTTAGTTACTTTTTATGACAAGTAATGCATTACATTACTTTTGCATTACTTTTTCTTACCTGGGCTGAATCTGTTTTGTGCAAGTGAGATGAATAAATGCATGTTCACCTTTAGTCTAGAACTACAATAAACATGGTCACACAGCGCACACAATGCCTCGACACCTTATTTATCTCAACATGGGGACAGGAGAGCTGTCAGTCAATAAATGTGAAAACAAAGAAACTATTTATTTGAAAAAGTAACTTTTTATTTTTATTTTTGGGTGAACAAACCCTTTAACTTTTGCTTCACAATATCGTACTGTGACGTTAAAAAACTTGAAATGGAGACATTCTCTTATCTCTAACTTGTGAAGACAAACATCTCTTGAAACCACACAACCATAAGATTAAACGACAACATTGCAAGAGCAAGGAAAATATGTAAATAATAAATAATATAATAAAAATGATTCTATGAGTAAATGGAATTATATGATTAAATTATTATGATGATTATAAATGAAATTAAAATAAATAAATAAAACACAACACAGATCTATGGTCACTCTTTTGAAGCAACAAATACACAGGGGTGCATTTCCCAAAAGCATCGTTAGCTAACTAACTTCGCAAGTTCTGTCGTTACTAACATAGTTTAACGATTTGGTGTTTCCCGAAACTATTGTTCAAACAAACATTTGCAAACTACATCTCAAACTTGTGTGGTTGGAGCATAGCGTAGTTTCTTGTTTTTATGACATGTGGACTTACTAAATCGTTATCTTGAGAAAAATAAGCAAGCTGACATTAAGTACAATGTATATCTTTTATTTCAAATAAAATGTACAAATGTCATTTACATATTTTAGTTTGTCAAGAGATTTTAAGCAAAAGTACGCATGTGCGTACATACGTGCTCTGGTACGTAAGAATGGGGCCTATGATTGAATCTAGAAATAAAGCAAAATAACTGAGAAAATTGAGAATTAGTCCTCAGATGCCATGTCCGTAATTTATAGCAAAAAATCTAGCATTAATTCGATCTCAAACGGATTCATTCAAAGAAGTTATTACTCCACCACTGGCTGAACGACACGTATGCATCGTACTATGGTAGTGAAGCACTGAGTTACGTTGTTGTATGGGAAACGGACCGGGTTGCTATATAAAATCCTACCTTCAAAGTGTCATTTCGTACATGTATCTCTTTATTCTGTGGAAAACAAAATAAATTTTAAAGAGTTATACTAGTCACTCTTTTCCATGAAATTATATGCTTTAAAATAATGCAAGAGTACCATAAAAGTATCAAAAAGTGGTCCATATGACTAGGCTTGCTATGTTCCAAGCTATAATAGCTTTGTGTGAACCCCTCTGGCAATTTAAGTTGTAATTTATTAACAATTTTCCCCTTCAGTGAGCTGTTAATGCTGTGACCAAAACCGAATCAGTCTGATTCGTGAACAGATCATTTAAACTGGTTTTGTGAACTACATTAAATAATTCATTGAAAAAAGAGGCCGTTTCTCAATATGCGTTCTTGATCTTGCATCCTTGCATTCTTGTAGTACGTCATCATCAGCCAAAGTCTCACTGAATGCTTGCAAATACGTGATGGGACGTGAAACATTTGTCATTTTGTTTGGCATATTTTTAATAAAGTTAATTACCTGGAGAAAGCCTGCAGTACTTTAATAGGCATATTTTAAAAGAAATCTTAACGTTGACAAAGCATAACATTAAATATATATACAAATACTCTTGTAAAATAAAAAGATATAGAATAATGTAAGTAAATATTTTAATAGGTTATGACAACTGTGATGTTATGTTTTATTTATTGTGCATTGGATGGTGCTGTCCCACTGTATAAGATATGCTGAACGGTCAGTTGAGCAACAAGATCACAGCACATCTCACTTCTCACAAAAGTGCATTCTGTGTCCTTGTGTCCTTCTGAGTTCATTCTTTCAAGGTAGCCTGGCAAGACCAATCTCTACGAGAACGCTGTCCGTTGTTTGCGTTCTTAGAATTGAGAAACACAATGTTTTTCCAGGCATAGCTATCTCATGAACTCATAAGAAAAGCTAGGGCAGATGTTAAGTAAATAGCAGCTCCATTTATGTTCCTCAGCAGAAAAAAGGTCACAACTTGAGGGTTAGTAAATGATGTCAGAATTTTTGGGTGAAGTAATCCTTAAAAACAAAACCTTGCAAGCTTAGATAAACCTGAGGCTGTAATGTGTGCGACACAGCCCGCAGGTATGAAGGATTCGCATGGGGAAATGTTGCTTTCAGATAGGACGTGCAGAGCTCTGAGACTGCAGACTCTTCTAAAAGAGCCCATACTTCTCTTCTCAAGAGAGAGAGAGGGAGAGAATTAGATTTTAAAGCTGTATGTCTCACTTTATGTGAGACAGAAGGGTGTAGGGCATGAATACTAAACAGTGTTTTCCCCCAATTACAAGCAAGCTGGGCCAGCTCGCTGCCACTGGGGGACAGCTGGAGCTCATATGCTTTGATTTGACCAAGTGAAGTTCAGATGAGAGCTTCCCATATTGCCCCAGTGTGAGTGATTGAGCGATCTTTCAGTGGAAAGAGGGGCAGCGTGAGAGCGAGCGCATATTTTTTGTGCGAAGCAGACGTGAGAAGGTGTTACGCACAAAGATCCGTCTTTCTAAGGAAATTCGTTCAAGTCTGTATTTCTGTCATTGAAAGGTTTTCAATAGACATCTCCAGCATTTGGAGAGCACCCTTTGTGTCACTGGCCTTGGCGCTGACAAATACTTGCATGCACATGCGAATCTGTATCTGTTCCCCTCTCTCTCTCTCTCTCTCTCTCTCACACACACACACAGACACACCAAGTGCACCAACTGCACACATTAACAGGATTTGCAAGGAGCATGAGATAGAAGTGTTAGCTTGTTGACAGATAGAGGACTAGAGCACTCAATATGTTAGTGTGTGTGTTTGTCTGAAAGCGTATGGTTTTCTGAAAGAAAAGACATTGTTTTTTATATTATATTATATTATATTATATTATATTATATGTGACCCTGGACCACAAAACCAGTCATAAGTCGCACAGGAATATTTGTAACAATACATTATATGGGTCAAAATTATCGATTTTTCTTTTATGCAAAAAATCATTAGGATATTAAGTACAGATCATGTTCCATGAAGATATTTAGTAAATTTCCTACCATAAATGTATCCAAAATGTATTTTTGTGAGTGGATATGCGTTGCTAAGGACTTCATTTGGACAACTTTAAAGGCAATTTTCTCAATATTTTGATTTTTTTTGCACCCTCAGATTTTCAAATAGTTGTATCTTGACCAAATACTCAATATTATATTATATTATATCACCTGTGGAAACAAAACAAAACAAACAAAAAAAGTAACTTTGCTTTTATTTTATAGAGTTCAAATAATACCTCCCCAGTGATTTACCTTTTGTACAGTGTTTGTTCGTCTAAAGGCATAAACAATAAGACATTCATATTTCTCTCAAAAAAAGAGATAATAAATATAGGTGACTTTATTCCTTATGAACAAAGCATGTTTCAAAACTTTAAAAACTGCTTCTGTCACTTATTATATTTTTAAACAAAAGGAGAGTGACAGATTTTTTTGTTGTTTTATTTTTTCCTTGTTGTGATACTGTGATAATGGAGGCCCTGAATAGCTTCAGACAACGGTATGTCTTTCCTTATAAGTGTACCGCATAACAGTCTGCAGATTTAACACAA
Source organism: Hypophthalmichthys nobilis (assembly GCA_037950665.1). Lineage (NCBI taxonomy): Eukaryota > Metazoa > Chordata > Actinopteri > Cypriniformes > Xenocyprididae > Hypophthalmichthys > Hypophthalmichthys nobilis. The sequence goes on along the minus strand of CM075469.1, from coordinate 12,435,821 downwards.
CTGCCGTTCATGATAAATGATGGTGCATTCTTTTCCTTTAACAGAAAATGAGTTTTGAGGAACAGCTTTGAGGGACACACAGTGGACAATTCTGCCTAATCGCACCACACAGGAGGCGCTCCTCAGAAAACACATCTGTCCCACCATCAACCAGTAAATCTCAGGTAATGTGCTTTGCCTTTTGTTTGTTCTGGGCAGTAAAGTTATACTGTTCAAAAGTTACACTACTGTTCAGAAGCACAATTTTCTTTTTAAAGAATTTAAAACTATTAACAATGCATTAAATTCATCAAACAGTAAAGACATTTATAATTCTACTAAAGGTTTCTATTTCAAATAAATGCTGTTCATTTGAACCCTCTTTTCATAAAAAATATTAGGCAGGACTTTTTTCAACATTGATATTAATGAGAAATATTTCTTGAGTACCAAATCTGCATGTTAGAAAGAATTCTGAAAACTGGTACATAAACAAGTATGTTAAATTGTAATAATGTTTCACAATATTGTTTTTATTTTAACATTAAAAACATTAACATTAAAAAATCATACTGACCACCGACTTTTGAACAGTAGTGTATATTGAATTATATTTTGTTGGCATTGTCCATGTGAAAACAAACTTGGAGAGAGACGTGACGATTTAGGGAGAAAAACAAGAGATTCTATGTGCAATTCAGTTAATTACTAATGGGATATATCGTTAAATAAATCAGGAAAACAGACCACAAATGCACAGTATATATTGTCTTTTTTCATACTGTTACAGCTGAATACACTTGAAAAAAAAAATCAGGAGGAAAAGAAAGCAGCGACTGAAAAGAGCTCTTGCCATAGATATTCTTGTGATACTGTCACATTTAAATACCAAGCATTACGTTATTCCCCTGACATCTGAAAATAGTAAATTTACAGCTCATTCAGTCAAACTCACAGAAAATGATTATTTATAGTGCAAGCTTATAATTTGAAATTATTCATTTCAGTCTTTTTGAATCAAAGTTCCCCAAACCAGAAGTATCACCCATAATTCAAAACACAGTAGGCTCGTCAGGAAAAATGTGGATAGAACTCTGTGACAAGCAGGGCAGGGCTGAGAGCTGTGGGAGCGGAGCAAGGCCGGAGGAGCAATGGCTAATGAGTGACACCTGTGAGTCACACCGGTCTCGAGTCCCACAGTGGAGCTCCGGAAATATATAAGGATGAGGAACGACAGTGGAAGACGAGAGAGGACCAGGCTCCGCTCCCGCAGCTCTCGGCCCTGCCCTGCTCATCACAAACTCATTCTAGCAATAGAAGACTAGTGGTATGTCTCAGTCTGCTCCCTGGTTCACTACTAAGTACACTAAGCTCATTCATTCTCAGAATATGTAATTGTGTTTAGTGTATCATTATAAAGTGATTCACAATGTTGGCAACTAGGGTGCAGAATGATACACAGCATAGATCTTCATACAATATAAACCGTGATGCATTATGGCCACATGTACTGCATGACCAGTATATTAATCCATAGTTCACAGTCTGTATTTTTCATAATGAACATATTCTTTTATCATCTATGATCTGTCTCTCGTGCAGTTCAATGCGGTTCATAATCATCCCTGCTACAGACATCATTGCCCTTTTACTCTCCCTTTTACAGTAGCTCAGATAGTAGATGGAGGTCAGGCTAATTGATGCTTCTTTTCTCCAGATGGAGGTGGATGCGGCCGAGAAGCGTCATCGAACACGATCTAAAGGTGTGCGAGGTACAGCGCACTCACATGGTATTAGCTGCAGTCTCAACCTACGGTCAAATCCATTTCCCCACTTTCAATCCATAACTGAGTCTTTTTATTGCCTTTCACGAATTATCACTGACGTCAGTAGTGATGAACATGGACTATTGATTGGACAGGTGAAGCAGGATCTATGAGGCTGGAAAATAAGTCTGCTCATAATAATATGATTCCATTGTGTGATGAAGCTCATGCTGAGATGTTTCCTCACTAATTGTTCTCTCTTTTTTTTTTTTTTTTTTTTGTAGTTGCCGTGGAGGCTGCACAAGAGCTGTTCAGGTCAGTCTGTATACAGTACGGGAATCATCAATTAAACTCACCATGCAATACAGTTTACAACCTATTTATTTTCATAATGTGATGTTTTTTTGAGTGAAATATTGAAGGTGAAGCAAGGTATTGCATTTTGATATACACTGCTGTTGAAAGTATATAAGTAAAATATATCAATTCAAGTATCAATTTAATGCATCTTTGTTGCATAAAAGTATTCATTTCTTTTTTTAAAAAAAGTCTTACTCCAAACCTTAGAATTTGGGATTTTATAATTAGATTATTTTAAGACCAGAAATGCGTATTAAGAAAGTAAATATAGTTGATTTGTTGTATCTCACCTTGCAGTTTCTGTCTTTAAAGACTAAAACAGGTGTATGACGCATTATGCATTTCTGTTCAAGGTGGCATCAAAGTGTAATTTTGCTAATTAATTTTTTTGATATTATTTATTCAATATAGCAAGTACTACAGGCAGAACCTAAATAGTCCTTTCAGTGAAATTGCCTTCAGTGAGAACATATGATTCTCCCAATTAGTATTAGTAAATATCCCTGCACCCCTAATGAAATCATGCATCATGATGAGAGTGAATTGTCTGTTTTTCCTTCAGGGCAGCGAGTCGTTTTACTCATATCTGCCTGTCACTTTTCCCCCTGCATATCTTTCCCTTAAGCACAATTTACAGGCCTCCTAAATGGCAGTATTTTCCTCATTAAGAATGGTTTAACACCCACGCTGTTGTTAAAAAAGACTCTTTTTTATTTTGTGGCTACGTGTCCAATTACATTGACAGCGGCAAGGACACAAGGGTGTGCGACTGTGTGAGTGTGTTATGACCGGTTTTCCAGAGGCACCTCTACCATGTCATCTTTATTATGGTATTAGACTAAGTAGAGAAGTGAAATTCCTTCTGTTCTCTCTCTCTCTCCTTCCCAATCATCAGGCCAATCTGCTTTATCAGCAGGTCCAGTCCTGTAGCTGCAGGCATCTTTAACACCAGTTACACTCACTGATGGGTCACCAGCTTGATCAGACACCGATCCCTAGCCAACATTATCAAGGGGAGATGCAACTCTTGTGCTAGGCTAGACATGTTCCCACTTAATTTCCTACTCTTTTACTAAATTTTAAGCTTAAAATAGCATCAGGTTTAAAATATGCATTGTTAAACAAGAACACTCCAATTTCAAGACTAAATGCGGTGTTTAGGAAGCTACTTTGAAACTGTAGCTTTCCAGACTACAACCTAATCAAAATTTGTAGTAGTTAAACTGCACTCATGCAACCTTTTGCAGAATGTAGTTACAATACGTTGCCTTACAACGCCCTATTCGCAATACAGTACGGCCTTTCGTACCTTATTGCTTACATATTAATTTTGTGGTTGGTAATTTTTTTTTTTTTTGTGCTCATCAAGGCTGCATTTATTTGAGCTACAGAAATACAGTAAAAACAGTATTACTGTAAAATATTATTACAATTTAAAATAAATGTTTGGTATTTTAATACATTTTTAAATGTAATTTATTCCTGTGATAGTAAAGCTGAATTTTCAGTCTTCGGTGTCACATGATCCTTCAGAAATCATTCTAATATGCTGATTTGGTGCTCAAGAAGCTTTTCTTATTATAATCAATGTTAAATACAGTTGTGCTGCTTAATTTATTTTGATGAAACCTTAACTTTTTTTCAAGATTCTTTGATGAATATCCAATATCAATTTCAAAAGAAAATAATTTATTTGAAATAGACATCTTTTGTAACAATATAAATGTCTTTACTGTCACTTTTGATCAATTTAAACCTCTGGTGCTCTTCAGTCATTTTTGACTGAAAAATTTTACGTTTTGTTTTGTTTTTTTAGAATTTTTTACTTCATCGGAATGGTACGAAACTTGGTAAAGGTTTTGGCACTTGCTATGTGAACACACACAAAATCAAGGACATGATTCGAAAAGGTTAAATGGTTCTGAAAAAAATAGTCACACTTTTGCTCCTCGCATTGGAAATGAATGGGAGACGAATTTATCTAGTGAAAACTTTTGGTACTGCGGCCAAACAAAATCACACTGAAAGCCAATTTTTTTGAGATACCCAGCTCAAATTTAGAGCATAACTTGTTTAGATTTATGGCTTTGATTTTCTTGCAGTTTTAGAGTAAAACGTGTGTTTGAAAATATATATTTCATATCAAAATTGAAAATAGTATTTTTGTGCATTTTTCATAACAATAAACGTAAAATTCTGTAACGTTTTTTAAGTTAACCTTTTTAAACTTTTTTCACTTCAGCAATAATTTGCCAAGTGTCATCTGTAAAAAGAGACCAAAATTAAGTCTGTGCTCTAAAGCATTCAAAATTTATGACAGTTTAAGTTGGAATTTTTATTTTCAGGTCCATGCTCAAAAAGTGAATAAATGGATTAAAACTACAGCGTAAATAATATTTAGTACCATAAAATCCCCTAAAAATACAAAATATTAAATAAAAAAACATTATCGAACTAAAATATAGTACATTCATTTCATTGAAAAAAAAGAGAGAAAAAAATTGGTCACCAGAGGGTTAATGTCCTTGCTGAATTAAAGTATTTTAAAAAAATGTTACTCACCCCAAACATTTGAATGGGAATGTATAGATCCGATTGTACATGAATATAAATAATACAAAATTTGTACGTTTTCTAGAATGCACAATACAAGCAGTTGCGCTGCTGCTTCGCTTTTGCAGTGTTTGTGCATCTGAAACAGGCCTCACATTTCAGTACTGGTAGAACTGATAGACAAATACCACTGCCAGTCAAGTAAGTGCTTAATGAATACTTTAGGCAATCAGTGACACTGTAACTAATCTGGCTAGTTTTAAGTTAATGACTCGGATACTGGTTTGCTGGTCTGACCCTTTGCTCTAAAGTTGGATGTTTTCCCTTATGGCTTTTAACTGGCTGTGGACCTAAATGGAGCAGCCAGAGAGCGATATACAATATGAAATATGAAATATGGAGCCTGGTGAGTCATCTGCCTGGAGGACACTGGGAGCTCTCTAAATCTGTAATGAAGGCTGATGTGCTACGGTTCGAACATAGTCAGCAAGAACGAGCGAACGTGTGTGTCTGTGCGTGTGTGTGACGTCAGCCTTGTATTAATTATTTCTCTCGTCTGCAGCTGTCCCACACCTGGGTGTGATGGTAGTGGACATGTCAGCGGCAAATACGCCAGACACAGGAGGTAAGAACTGACCTCTCATTTATATGAATGTGTGTCCATCCATCTGAAAGGCTGCAAGAATGAAGACTCTTAGCCACTTACAGAAAAGCTCAAGACCAATTGCAAAATTATGTCAATTGAATTTGAATTGGGCCTTTTTCTTTTCTTTATATACATCCTTTTACCAGCAAAAAGTTGTGAAAGGCCAGTTAAAAGATGTGAGACTGCAGTCAACTAGAGCTGGCATTTGCTAAAGTGAAGCATTTTAACAAAGTATTATATGTTTTCTGGATTGCTAAAGGATTGAACTATATTTCAATGGAATGACTTACTTCAGAGTACTTTTTTGCTTTGTACCCCAACCATACCATACCCAACCAGACTTTGTTAGATTTGTTAGCTGAATTTAAACTGAATGAATAAAATAAAAAACTTAAAATCTTTAAGTTGAGTGTACTCTAATGATTGACTAAACCAACACTAAAATATAAGTGAATTTAACTCAATGTATATGAGTTTACAGTATTCATACTTATTGGTTTTAAAACTTAAATGGTTT